>SPJY01032630.1:107330-179897 GCA_005191435.1 Raddia distichophylla
TGGATCACGGCGGGGAGGGGCGCAGGGGGGGGGACGGAGGCGAGCGCGGAGTTGTGGCGACGCGAGGCTAGGGCAGCGCGAGACAGGGACCGGGACGGCGCGGGCGCGGCGGAGGCGCGGCGGCGCAAGGCTGGGGCGGTGCGAGGCCGGGACCGGGGCGGCGCGGGCGCGGCGGAGGACGCCGGGGCGGCGTCTTGGGTGAGGGAGAGGGAGGGGGACGACCCGCGGGGGGTAGAGGGAGGTGGGGTGGCGGGGCGGCGGGATCGTGGGAGGTGGAGGGGAAACCTAGGGGCGGCGGCCGGGTGAGACGGGGGTGGGGGAGAGGGAGGAGGCGGAGGGGGCGTGGCGGCGAGTGAGGAAGAGGGAGGGGCGCGCGGCGGCGGGTGAGGGAGATGGGGGGCGGCGGCGCGGGTGAGGGTGAGGGAGGGGCGGCGGCGGACGAGGGAGATGGAGGAGGTAATGGGATCGTGGCCAGGGCGGCGGGCGGTTTCGCGAAGGTGGGAACCCTAGGATAGCTGGCGCTCGGTGGGATAGCAAGTTAGATCGCACAGTGGAGAGGAGACACTGCGAGATGGACGGTCCGGATTAAAAGTTCGAACTACGACCACCACAACCACAAGGTGCTTTATAATAGTAGAGATTAATAAGTGTTTCGCGATCGGACGACTCCTCTCTCTCCGCCACATGGAGGCCTCATCCACCATTGATTTTCACCACAAGGTGCTTTATAATAGTAGAGATAATTTTTAGGCTCTCTATGTCTTTTTTTAGAGATTCTTAATTTATTTTACTATGGCCAATTTTTTTTTTAAAAAAAAAAGAGGATCATCCCCATTTTCCATTGCACCCAGACAGATACAGCGGAAACCATGTCTTAACCATACGTACGGAGTAAAATGGCACACATAACCAAACTACATAGGAGTGCAAAAGTAGTCTAACCAAGAGAAACTAAAGCAGGTTTCATAGTATCTTAGTTACACATCTCGGGTATTTTTAGGAGTTTTGGCACCAAAATGACTCAAACTGGACGCATCCAATCACCAACTTCTAGTTCATTAACTGAGAGCTTGATTTCAGCAACTGCCTGCGCTTCAAATAGCAAGCCTGAATTGCAGAAGCAGCACCTTCCATCATCACAGCTCCTTGAATCAGGATTTCCTTTAAATCTCCTGCAAATAGATCTGCCCAATACCGCAACATCGCACAAATGGAGTGAATAATTTGGACAGGATAGTCAAACGTTCTCATTTGAAAACATAATTTATTCCTATTAGTCCAGATACATCAAAGAATTGCAGCTAAGCAAGTGCAATATAATTCTCTTTCAGCAGGCCAAATGTTCTTAATCCACCTAAAATAACCAGACCAACTAGTAGGCCTGACAGAAACACCAAAGATGTTAGCAATGATACACCAAATCGAAGCAGCAGTAGTACATTCAAAGATAAGTGTTGAATACTTTCAGTTTTGTCACAGAAAAAACACCAAGGATTACCAGGCCAGTTCTTACTTCTAAGTACATCTTTAGTCAAAATAACCCCTCTGCAGACCAACCAAAGAAAAATTTTAATTTTAAGATGCATGATAGCTACCCAAATATAATTATAATCCACTGCCTCACCAACACCAACAATCAGTTTATAAGCTGATTTAACTGTGAAGATGGTACCTTTTCTTCTTTTCCAAATAACTTCATCCTAATCATTGTTATTAATTTTTAGCAGCAATTTTTGTTTAAAATCACCCCAATCCAGCAACATTCTTCTATCAAGATTTTCTTCTAAAAGAGAAATTTAAACCTCTATTCACTGCTTCTGAAACTGAAATATTTTTATCAAAGCAAACTTCATAAACCACAGAAAAAAGAGAACTAATGGGCACACCATCCCACCAAATATCATTCCAAAAGTCAATCTTCTTACCATTGCCAAGTTTAAAAACTATGTTCTTCAAATAATGCTTTCTAACTTTAAGAAGCTGGGACCAACAAATAGAATCAGATGCTTTAGCTTTAACAAGGGACAAAGGTTTATTCCTAAGATACTACAGCCAAAATTAAACTATAACCCTGAATGAAAGAGTGCCTCGACTCCGAACAAATATGATTTTTGCTCCCATCCGTGGATTTGGCTGAATCGCTCCACGTAATGCGATGCATGTTTAAATCATCTCTCATTTCTTTGGGCACAATCTACAGGAGCATCTTAGCAATTTCAAGGCAAGACCATCCCAATAATGAAAGCAACCAAACACCGTTATTTTGCTTCCGTGTAGCCTGGAGTATTTTTTCCTTGACCTAATAAGTGTAAGACAACGAGTACATAAACCGATATCGTGTATACTTGATATAGAAGACTCTTATCGTGTATACTTGATATAGAAGACTAGGGCCTTGTTTGTTTCAGATTAAATTAAATTAAATGAAAATTTGTTATTTTTGTATAGGCTAAATGTTGTAATATTTTGTAGTTATTTTTGTGGGGTTTTGAATAGTTTTTCTTAAAGTTCGCAAAATAATTTTTTCATAATTTTTTGAATTTTTTAAAACGTCTTTCAAGTGGGTCACAAATTTGCTACAGTAAAACGCAACTCAACATTAATCTGAAACAAACAAGGCCTAGGACAAATTATTATACGAAGTTATACGATAAATTAAAGTAAATAGACGTTTGTCTTGTCCGTCTGATTGACAATTTATATAAAATCCTTTGGTTGGACCGACGGGATTTATAACCCACCTAACGATATGGCTTTATCTGTTTATTTAAATTTCATACAAATATATTATTGATTTATTTTGGGAAAAAAATTATAAATTATAAATTTTGAAGAGGAGATGCTTGCAGCAAACGCCCAAGTCCAACAGCGCAGCGCAGGCTTTTACGACCAGAGGCGATGACCAGACTCGAGAGCACACGAGCCCACCCGGGGAGACGGGCTGGGCTGCGGTCAAATAAATAAATACTCTCCGCCTCGCCCTCACGAGTTGCGTTTCCCTCTTCCCCACCACCAAAAATAAATAAATAAAATTAAAAGGCGGTCAAATTATTAATACTCCATTTTTTTTAGTGGCGCGGCACGCGTGTACGGACGCCAATTCGCCTCGTGCTCGCCTCGCTGCGTCCCCGCCCCCACTCGCCGGTGATCCGATGGCGGCGGCGGCGGCGGCGGCAGGCTCACCGCCGCCGCGCGCCCTCTCCGTGGAGCCTTGGAGGGCTCCGCTCTCCGTGGTGGGCCTCGCGCTGCGGCGGCCGCAGGCTAGGGTTCGCGCGTCGCGCCGCCGTCAGGTACGAATCTCCGCTCGGCGCTGGCGTTAGGTAACCGAATCGTCCGTAGATTTCTCGGCGAGGCCGTGGCTGGAGGAGCCAATGCGCCGTAGGACGGTGCGTGGCTGTCGTCTCGCGGTGGATGATTGAAGCTAGAGGCGACATTCTGGTGCAATTTTTTGAGGCCATTTGGTGGCGGGTGGTGATCAGCGTAATGTAGGTGCGATCAGGGGCAGCCCAACTGCAGAATTGCGTTGCTATTGAATTCTCAAATTGGTAGATGCCACGGTCCCTACTTTTTGACAGACCGCTCCATGTGTATTGCGTTTGCCAATCAGCATATTGCTTCGATTGCGCTTGTCACTTTGTTGCCAACTATATACAAGATTATGGTGAAGCAATTATTTCTAAAATGGGTTTGCAATCCTAGTTCCTAAGGACAACTAAAGGGGGGTTTTACAGGGGTAAGAACTCTGTAGCCTTGTGATAAAAGACCAAATAATCGCTTGCTGACTTGGGCACTCCATTTTACCAGAATGTCCTATTTTTAGGAAGACAAACATCTGTTGAGATGAAATTATTTTGAAGGTTCGCATGTACCTTTTTTTTTAATATTCCAGTGAGAGTAGATGAAGACAATATTTAGATCTCACTAGTCTTGAGGCACACTTTTTGAAAAGGATGACTACAAAATCTTTTTGAAAAGGATGACTACAAAATCGCTGGTACGCGTTATTTCCAATGTTGGACAAAATCCTGAAGTAGCATTGGATGACTACAAAATTACCGATACGCATTATTTCCAACATTGGACAAAATTCTGAAGGAGGATTGTCCCGACCAGTGTACCACTTTGTCTCATGCCTCTTTTACAAAGATAAAGTTGAAACAGATGTTTGTTTCTATCTCCGGCTCTTGGTCACAGAGGGGAGAATGTCTAATTGTGCGGTCAACCTATAATATCCAATTTATCTTACATTCGGATGTCGCATTGGAGATTGGACTAGCAAGCTAGCGAAAAACTTGTACTTGTTTTCCATCTCAGCCTTTAAAACGATGTTATAACTCAGAGGGGCAAATGATCTGTGGCATTGGACTTCATATCTAATTTGGCGTTGTAGTTCCTGTCAAGCATCCACTTCCAGGTGATGTTGTTTGGGGGCATTCAGGTCTGTCTAGTTGGAATTGTGCAACCAAGTTCCAGAAGGTGGTAAACTTGCAATCTTGCATTCCCCATGATGGCCTGATCCATGTCTTGTCTGTCAGCTCTCTGTATAAAACAACTTTCTTAAGGAAGAGTAGAGAGGTGGGGTAGCATCTTCTATTGCTTAGCCTTAGAGCCGCTGTGAATGCTAAAATTTTGCGCGCTTGCCATCACCCACTGTGACAGTTGGGATGCATGAGCAATAGCTTATGTTCATGTTTTGTTGATCAGAAGGCTCCTCTCTATCCATGGTCTTGTAAAAAATGCCCAAGATTTCCATAGTTACCTTTATGACTCTTATCTTAGGGCATGGACAAAACTTATTCAGATCTTTGACGCCAAGGTCCCGAGCCTTTTAGCATGCAAACTTTTGCCCATAACCTGTGAATTGTGTAGTAACTGCTTTTGCGGCTATTTAATTTCTGTATTGCCACCAACACTGAAATTTTGATCATGGCTGTATATTTTGCTATTTTAGGAAAGTGGTCATAGTTATCGGCAGTTGATATCGACTAGTTTCAATGCAAGGCAGCTGTTGTGTCCTCCATGTCATTGTGCTCAGATGGCTTTGGCCGATGCAAGGATTTCCCATCAGCCTGATGTTGACAAGCATACTGGAGTTCTGGTAAGGAAACTTAAGCATTCCAAAATATATGATATATTCCTTATGGCTAATCCTTTCGCTTCATTTTCCACAGGCCTATGAACTGGTTCAAGGAAACCTTGTAAGTGTCATACTGATTCGCCACTTGTTTTTATACAGCAGCTTAGTGCTTGGAAATGTAATGGTGCAGTGCATGTTATTAATAATGGTTACTTTAACTTAGGTGGAGTGGAACTCGTTTATGGACAAATCAATACCTGATCCACCAACAGCTGTTCTCCTTCATGGAATCCTCGGGAGCAGAAAAAACTGGGGTAAATTAGCAGTGATTTTTTTTATTAAGTTTGTTGTTCTGGGTTGTTGGCTCAGTTGTACTTTTGACATTCTTCTAAGCTTTTTTTGGATGTACTAATAAAATGTGTGGATCATGATTCATGAAGGGTCTTTTGCGAAGAGGCTAGCTCAGGAATTTCCTATGTGGCAGGTTAGTATAACTTAAATTCAGTCAATCATCTGAACTATTTTACATTGCAGAAAGAACAAAAAGAACTATACTTGACTTCTCGGCATGCAGTTCCTCTTGGTCGATTTGCGTTGCCATGGAGATTCAGCAACGATTGGGAAAAGAGGACCACACAATGTTGCTTCAACTGCTCTTGATGTTTTGAAGCTGGTTTGTATATTCTTCTCACTGCTATTCTCTGCCTTGATTTCTAGTATCTACATTGATGTGTTAAGTGTCATCCAATCTTAATGAAATAAAATGTGTAGCGCTGTAGCTTCTTTGGAACAACAGCGTAAAAGACTATTTGTGTCTGAGTAAAATCTGTTTATAGTTCATCACACATTGAGCTTTGTGAATTGAGAGATAGGGCATCACACTTTGATTATTGAAGCATTCAATTAGTAAGATCACATCTGGATCATATAATTTAGATCACAGATTATAATCTCTCTGCTGATTTTAGAGTGACTGTCATGAAGTAAATTACAAAGTGCTCTGTTGCCTGGCACTGCACCTGTTTTGATTTTTTGAAATCATTTTTTTATTTTGCCTATTTCTCAATCTTTCACACCTTAGTTGTTTTCAGTTAACTTGCCTTTTCTTTATTATCTCTACAATCCTGTGCTAATTTATCTATATGCAACAGATAGTGCAGCTGAGGCTGACCCCTCGAGTGTTAGTTGGTCACAGTTTCGGTGGAAAAGGTTTTTCTTGTTTCCCTCTGTTTCTCTTATTTCACATGACATTTATCATTTACATATGGTATGGTTGACATTGCAAATAGTACACAAACTACACACAATCCCCGTACTCATAATTGTTCTGTGCAGTGGCTTTGAGTATGGTGGAACAAGCTGCAAAACCACTTGCTCGTCCTGTAAGGGTAAGCCTGACTACTGAAATGATATTACTGGCAATGATGAAATGGCAATAATTATTTTTATTCTTTGTGCTAAAATCTTTCGTATATCCTGTACCTTAAAAGGTTTGGGTTCTTGATGCTACTCCTGGCAAAGTTCGTGCTGGGGGAGATGGCGAAGACCACCCTGCTGAACTCATTGAATTCCTCAGAAGAATGCCTATGCAGGTTTTTAGAATTATCTACGCTTGTATCACTGCAGAATAAAATTTAGTTTGGAAAAGCCTTCTTTATGATCATTATTTGCAATTTCATTGTTGAACATCCAGGTTTCTTCAAAGCAGGAAGTTATTGATGCTCTTGTTAAAGGACAATTTTCTGTGGATGTTGCACGGGTGTGCTTGCATACTGCTGTTTTTTTAAGATGTTCTTACAAGTTTATTCGATGTTTACTTTCTCCAATTAAATACGATTCTTTTGTTCAGTGGATAGCCACAAATCTCCGACGAACTAGTCCATTAGGACCACGGACTTCTTCAAGCTTCTCATGGATTTTTGACCTAGATGGGATCTCTGAGATGTACAAGTCATATGAAGAGACTAACTTATGGTGAGTCCTTGTTGATGCCTGTTGATATCATCTAAAATTTGTGTAATGTGTTAGGCACCTAACCGAATGCATAATTCAGGAGGATTGTAGAGAATGTACCACGGGGAGTTCATATTAATTTCCTTAAGGCTGAAAGAAGTTTGCACAGATGGGCTATTGAAGACCTCCAGAGAATTCATGTGGCCGAGGAACTGGCTGCAGATGAGGGTGGAGGAGTTGAAATGCATGTGCTTGAAGATGCTGGACATTGGGTATGCATGCTGCCTCCATTTTTATCTAGACATTGTGGCAACAAAACAGTTTTTACTAGAATTACGGACACTCTTTCATTAAGGATGTGCTCATGGGTCGTGGTCATCTGGTATAGATGCGCTGATTGGTAGTTCAAAGAAAGATACGTGCTTATTGATGTTTTTGGCATGTTTGGTAAAATATAGATGCAAGCACTGCAAACAAATTTTATTTTGGATCCACCTCTCCTTTCAGGTTCATGCAGATAACCCTGACGGGCTCTTTAGGATTCTTTCGTCAACCTTCCGCATTGAGACTACCATAAGAGGTATGCAGAATTGAGGTACAAAACTCCAAACAGTGCTCCTATAGCTGTACTGTGTGGATAGGCATGACATGAAGAGAATGCAGATGAATTGCATGGCAGAATGTGTATTTCAGTTTTGTAGAATACAAAGAGCTAGACAAACTTCAACGATGGGGCTAACTGCGATTTCGGGCGTGCTAGTGTATTCGTTCATTCATTCGTTACCTGTATCGTTTATGTAACATAACTATTAAGCTCTCGATGACCAACATGTAATTATGTATGTCACACACTGAATGAATCGATCAATCGAGTACTTTTACAGATGGCTACTAATCTAACCCCAGAATGTGTCAGTCGAGACCAGCCAATCTCTCACTTGTTCAAACTTTTTTAAGATGTAAATGAACGTCTCATCTTCTAATTATTCGTGCTCTTGCATAAATCCTGAATTACTTATGATGGATAAAGTAGTGCATGGGCATTGTATGCATAGTTGCATCCACGGTATAACTGCACCGCTTTTACTCCAGCTTGTTATTTTGTTAACGGACATGTATGCATATACGGAGGTTTCGGTGCTACCTGTACAGTTGTACCAACGAAAGTCAAAACGCCTTGTCGTCGGCTCTATGTTCTTTTTTCTTTTTCTCTTTTTGTGGAGAACTGGGCCCTCTGTCCCAAAATATAAGATAAATTATATTTATGAACTATGCAAAACTAGACAAATTACCATAGAGGCTGTTTTGCCCCAATTAAGATGTACATGCACACATGCAATATTTGCCATGTCCAACACCACGTATCATGAGCTTTTTATGTATTCATCTCGATACAAAAACATAAACATGTTCTCTCTTGTATCTCTCCTCTTTCTCCACTGCCCTCCTTGGTTGGTCCTCTCTCTCTCTCTCTCTCTCTCTCTCTCTCTCTCTCTCTCTCTCTCTCTCTCTCTCTTCTCCTCCTCTCTCCGCACCGGTCGATCTTCGCTTTGTTGCTCTCATCATGTCCCCCTAATCCTTCCATCACTAGCCTCATCCATCTTCTCATCCTACCACCCACCTCCTCTTTCACCTCCTATCATAATCATCCCTTCCTCTACTTATTTTCTACTTCCTCCCTTTTTTTAGAGGACGTATTTTTATTTAGAAAAGTCTTTAGACGTATATTTTAACCATTAAATTTGTCTTATCATATGTTGTCAATTGCTATATAAAAAGCTGTATCAAAAGTAATTTGAAATACAAATATATATAGATATGTCTTTTGTATAGCAAAGATGTATATAATTTTGTACTTGTTGGTAAAAGTTTATAAAGTTTTTTTAACCAAAATACGTTTTATATTTTAAAACAGAGGGAGTATTTGTTTTTTTACCACCATGGGCACACAATTTCCTGTGAGCTTAGCTCCTCCGATCCTAGGCATGGCATGTGATAAATTCTAGGCGGAAACGTTTATGGCAAGGGCACTGATGGAGACAACTACGGAGAGTGTTCATGCCGTGCCACCTAGGGGTGGCAATGGGGCCCCGATCCCCGGGGAATTCCTCTATTAGGAGATGGGTATGGGTAGAAGTTAACCCCCGTGGGAATGTAAATGGGGCAAAATTATTCCCCATCGGGTATGGTGGGGACAGGGATGGGGAAAAAATTTCCCCACGGGGACGCGATTGGGGACCCGAAATTAATTTAATCTATTTGAACTCATATATTTTCGTATATGCATCAATCAAATCTCTAAAGCATACTTATTCTATTTTTCCTTCTCTCTTGACATGATTTTAAGGTAAAAATGGTGATAAGTGTTTTTCTTTTGGGTGTAACCCGTCACCCGAACAGGGATGGGGATGGGGAATTTTTAATCCCCACAATGGGGAATGGGGACGGGGAAAATTTTACGTCACGGGGACAGGGACGGGGACGAGGACTGGGACGGGGAAGCACTCCCGGCCGTTGCCACCCCTAATGCCACCTCTAAGGCCATCCTCAATGCAAGGTGCTTAGAGCTAGGTGCTTAAGGTGCCACATCACTAAGCACCCATATAAAAACTCTTCCTTTCAATGCATCACAGCTTCTAGAGGTGCTTATAAACTATAACTGTCTCGTTAGCACCTGGACCAGGCGCTTTAGTCTCCAATGGCCGGTGCCTAGCGTAACAGGAAAAATACAATCAACCAGCTGACGATCGGCCAATAACTAACGATCAACTATTTGTAGCTTGCAAGTAAGACATACACATGATAATATAAATTGAAACAATTAACCCTCTCATCCCCGTTCCTCTATTAGCGGATGGGTATGGGGAGAAGTTAATCCCCGCGGGGATGTAAATGGGAAAATTATTCCCCATCGGGTATGGTGGGGACGGGGATGGGGAAAAAATTTTCCCGCGGGGACCCGAAATTAATTTAATCTATTTGAACTGTTAGGTCGCAAACATGTCATCTAACCCATTATATATATATTTCCGTATATGCATCAATCAAATCTCTAAAGCATACTTATTCTATTTTTCCTTCTCTCTTGACATGATTTTAGGATAAAAATGGTGATAACTGTTTTTCTTTTGTGTGTAATTTTCACGGAAATGGGTCCCCGACGGGGTCCCGCCACCCGAATAGGGATGGGGATGGGGAATTTTTAATCCCCACGATGGGAAATGGGGACGGGGAAAATTTTACGTCACGGGGACGGGGACGGGGAAGCACTCCCCGATGGGGAATGCCCCCGTTGCCACCCCTAATGCCATGTCTACTATATCCTTAGTTCCGCCTCACATTCGTTCTCACTATCAACGGCCACACAACTCTATTTAACTCGTATCTGACGAGGAAGGAGAGGTGGCTAAACGTGATGGGAGAGGTACTGTCCGAGGAAGGATAGAGAGAATAGTGACATGGAAAGGTGGAGAGAGGAAGATGAGTAGGCCACTAGTAAGTGCACAATAGTCGTATTGAACGCATTACACCTCAACCGTGATGGGCAAACCACTTTAGGGAATTACTTGTTGGATAGTCCAGATAAAAGTTCAACAGTACATGGGACGAGTAGAAGTTTTCCTATACGCCGGCATTGAGGTCATATAATTGCCGACCTGACTGGCGAGTGTGCCATATCTAGCCGTTTCTTTGATCAAAAAAATATCTAGCCGTTTGTAACTGTCAACAGCCAAAGGTTCTCACTTCTTTAACTAATCAGCGGT
Source organism: Raddia distichophylla (assembly GCA_005191435.1). NCBI lineage: Eukaryota > Viridiplantae > Streptophyta > Magnoliopsida > Poales > Poaceae > Raddia > Raddia distichophylla. Next base: position 118,125 of record SPJY01032630.1, read on the forward strand.
CCAGCTGCTGAGCTAGTCAATACTACGTAATACAAGAAAAGTTCTTGCAAGGCGTGTGGTCAGCTAAACACGTGAACAGCTAGGTATTGGTGGCTTGATTCCTTCCTGTCTCTCTCTATTGTGTGGGCCCAGACAGCGAGACAGAGGATAGTAACAAGTATTACCATCATACCCGTCTACGTCTACGTATCAAATACTCCCTTGCAAATGAGGCCGTGTTTGCACGAATCTCGACGCGTGCTCCGCTCTGGATTTTTCTCGTCTAGGGCAGCGATTTGACTGAGCCGTATGAGGGCTCTCTCGGTCTCTCCCTGCCCCTGCATGGTTTCAACGAGTCAAATATAAGCATATCATAGTAACTAATAGAGATGATTATAGATATGATTTTATAGAATTTCCTAACTTTTTAAATATATTATATCTAGTAATTACTTTTCTTCTATCTATGAGTCCTATAGAAATAACTTATTGATCCCAGTGAAATCTTCTCCATGTTTCTTTTCCTTTTTCTAGCATAGAAACCATCTTTTTATATAAGAAATGATTTTGCTCTCTCTTATTATTAATTACCTTCCACATCAACAACCCATGAGAGCATGCACAATGGTTGAGTAGCAGTTGCCTCTAACTATTGCTAATTTGCTATGTCACCTAGAAACAACACTGGAGATAGCATGTGCAATGGTAGAGATGACTGTATGTTTTTATAGGTTATTTGCTTACGTATAATTTTTTTTTATTTATCGTGCAGCTTTGTTCAGACCATCACCGTTACATTCCTTTTTAAGTATGACCGGAGGGTGAATAATAGGATTGGTTTTTTATAATATTCCTGTTGTACGTTAATTAAAACAATCAATTTGTGCTTCAGTATTTTGTATGTTGGTGTGATCTAATCTACTTATATTGGTCTATAACGTAGAGGTCAGAACTATAACCCTTTAATTTTTTTTATACCGAGGGATGCAATATAGATTTATCCCAAGGTTTAATTGCTTAATAATATTTATTTGTAAAATCTTCTTCTATCATCAGCTACTTGCGTTGCGACTGACAGACATAAGTATATGTTTCCATTAATCTGACCAACAGAGAGACGCTCCTCATCAGACGCCCGCAGAACGCACACGCACACGCACACTGCTTCTTTTTGACCGCGCTCGAAAGCAGTTTCGAGCTTTGACTTCTCTGCAGCTCGCGTTCTGCTCCCGTACCGACCACAAATCTATCCATCTCACCGCCACTCGCTTCTGGTCTTTCTTTTTCTCTCTCCGTGTCGAGGTCAAACCCCAAATCAAATATAGTTAATTCGAGCATAAGATCCTCGAGCTGGTCAACTCTCGCGATGGGTTTGACTTCCCATACCTATATATACGCGCAGTACGTAGAACTCAACGCTCAGCAGTCAGCACGAGCCAAGAATTGAGCTGCAGCGATCGCCGGAGCGTCGCAGCGATGAGCAGCGCGGCGGCGGGCCGCGAGGAGGAGCGGTGCCGGTACAAGGGCGTGCGGCGGCGGCGGTGGGGGAAGTGGGTGTCGGAGATCCGGGTGCCCGGCACGCGGGAGCGCCTGTGGCTCGGCTCCTACGCCACGCCGGAGGCGGCCGCCGTCGCCCACGACACGGCCGTCTACTTCCTCCGCGGCGGCGCGGCCGCGGCCGCCGCGGCGAGAGTCGACGCGCCGGTGCTCAACTTCCCGGAGCGGGCGGCGGCGGCGTACGGCGGCGGCGGCGGCGGCGGGCCGCCCCTGTCGCCGCGGTCGGTGCAGCGCGTCGCGTCAGACGCCGGCATGGCCACCGACGCGCAGCTCGTGGCGGCGCGGGAGAGCGCCGCCGCGCCCGCGCCCCGGCGCGCCGGCGCAGATCGCACCGGCATTGGCATCGCGGGCGACGCGTACGCCTACGCTTACACCGGCGGGAGCACGAGCACCACCAGTGGAGGGGAGCAGCTTGTTTCCGGCGAGATTAGCGTCGACGACATAGAGATTTTGATGTAAAAATTTTACACAGTTAACGATTGCCATTAGCTGGTACAATAAAGAAAAAAAAAATAGCAACATGCAGCCCATGGAAACCAGAAGGATGGATGCTTTTTGTCAGACTCCGGAGGTCCCAATCGGAAGATCTGATTCGTGTGCAGGGAAGACTAATTCTGTAGTTGACGTTGGAGTGATGCTTTTTGGCTGTGTTTAGGTTTTGGATAAATGTTGGTAGCTCTAATATCTGTATTATGGAGTTCTGGGTTAGTACTGGAGGTGTATTGGTTGTGTTCTGGATGTTAGTTTTCCCTTCAGGTTTTCCTTTTTCGTTCTAAGATGTTTTGGTAGCCTTTTATTTGGTGTATGGGGGACTAATTACTATCGGTGGTGGTGCTTGTAATTCTGTTTCTATTTTGAAATGGAATTGGGGAAGGTTCCCTTTTGCAAAAAAAAAAAAGCCCAAGCTTGTGATTGGCACATTGAGACGAGACAAAAGTGACTGGTCTTGGTCTCGTTCGAGCAAAGATTCGAGAACTAACCCATAACCCATTGGAACTCTGAATTAGTACCGGAAAATACTCGTCTCCATTGTGTTTGACATGCCATCCATTGCGACTTTGCAGCACTCCGGTCATCCGGTGCATGGTTTTGACTCGCGCTGCAGCCTGCAACTGCAGGTTCGTTCTGGACGAAGCATCGAGGCTGCACTGCAGCAGCTCTAGTTCATGACCTGGTCGTTTAACACGCACACCTCCAGAAACTCTTGACTGTTTGAGCTAATTAACCTCTTATTAGTGGTCCTGAACCTGGACAGAGAGAGCGTGACCAGATGACCATGCAGTAACTTCTTACCAGAACCGGAAGGGCCCACCTCAACTCAATCTTGCCGCTGAGGCCCTCTTTATTGTTTGTTTTAGTTTAGTTTTTGTTACCGTTGAAAAAAATAATGGTGTTTTAAAAATAAAAAGACTAAATAAATTATTTTAAAAAATGTTTTTAGAAAAATTCTTACAAAGTTTTGAAAAAAAATCAAAAAATGTTAAATTGAATGATCTCTACAAAATTAATAAAATTTTTAACCACAATTAAAATTAGGAAAAAGTATCGATTTGGTCCCTCAATTATACCCGTCGGACCACTTTGGTCCCTGAATAACAATACCGAACTTATCAGATCTTTGAACTCTCAAAACTAGAATTGTCTAGTCCTTTGACTAGTCAAAACGGTGATTTTAAGCGGAGTGGCAGCTTACGTGGCAGATCTGGCATACTTTTACTGATGTAGCAGTCATGTGGTAACGATGTGGCAGCCCCAAATGACGTCAAGCAGAAGAAATCTGCCACATCAGCGTAAGTGAAAACCTCAAAACCATCGTTTTGATCAGTCAAAGGACGACTAACCAAGTCCGGTTTTAAGAGTTCAAGGACCTAACAAGTCCGGTATTATGTTCATTGATCAAAGTGGTCCGACGGGTATAGTTGGGTGACCAAATCGGCACTTTTTCGTTAAAATTAAGATAAAACAAAGAATAGAAAAAAGGGAACCATGCGTCTCACAGTTCAACCCATTGACAAGTTGACAGGTTCTTCGCCATTTGTTCAGTTGCCGACTTGCCTCGAGGTAATGGCACTGTGGATTTCAGCACAAGCTTCAGAACGCGGTTTACCGGCACGCGCACGGCAGAAATGGGTGAGTGTAGGCAGGATTATGCATGATGCTGTGTTTCATCAGCGTCGCGGTCTCCCCAACTTTGTACCTGACGCGTTTCAGCTCGTCTAGGGCAGCAGATGGTAGTTGACCTTCCCTAAAGCCTAAAGGCAAAACACTTCTTGGAGCATACCTCTGTACCTGTATCTTCACTGCAGCAGTATGCATCGGTTGGTGCTGAGCATGCTTGAACAGTCTTTCTGGAACAGTGGAGCTGCATGCTATTTCAGAGATACCACCGTTGTCATTTGTCAAGAAAAAACAATGTAAACTCGACCAGATGCATTGATGCAGGCTCCCATCAAAGGTGCCAATGCATTGGAAACAGACAGAAAATCAGCAGAGGAAAATGTGCACAGCAGATGAAGTTTAAGGATTTTGGGTATGGCAGGCAGAAGGTGTTGGATAAATTCACATACCACTGGTAATTTTCCATATTCAACACTGTTCTTTCTCTCTTTCACTAGCAAGAGTAACAGTAGACATTATTTGTAAGTGTAAAAGGAAAACAGTTTCCGCAGAGAATACCCTGTTCAACCACTGACTACTAAATTATGTACAACAATTTGCTGCAAAGAATGCAGCAATTGTAAGCACCACCTATGAGCTATCTTCCTTCGGTTTTTGACTCAGCTCCGAGGATTGACCTCCCATCAGTTGCAATATCTCACTCCACAGGTAAGAGGAGTCTGTCGTCAGGGCATCGGTTAAAAGGCCTGAGCTGCAGGAAGTAACAACCCAGTATCCTGCTTCAATTTCACTCAGCAGTTGATCATGATCCCAAGCAGAGTATCCCACATAGAACTTCAGGTCCTCGGGCTTAACTGCACCACTCTTCATCAGAGTACTAGCCTTCTCCAGGTCAGTTCTGAAACCAAAGCATATGCCTGGCGCTACTTCTTCAAACCCCTTGATGGGTTTGCCATTGTTAGGTTTGCCATTGTTAGTCCTCATCAAGAATATGCTCATATTGACAGGGCCTCCAAAGTAGAGGGAACAATCACTAAAAGGTGTTGCCTGGTCACGGAAGGATGGATTAACATGCTTCATCTTTGTGTACAATGGACGGTTCAGGATGACCCCGAATGGGCCATCGTAGTTATCTCTTGAACCTAATCTGAGGAGGAGGATGACAGTTCTCTCAAAGGTACCATTGCCATCAAGTTCTTCAGTTGCAACCAAAACACACCCAGGCTCTGGCATTGGAATAGAATGGGCCCACTTCCGAGGAAGTCTGTTTATTGGCTGATCCAATTCTGTCTGAGGTAAAGTATTTGCATCTACTATTTGCTCCTGGTTTCAAGAGATAGTAAATAACAAATCAGGAAATATATTTAGTCATCTAAATAAGAAATTAGATTAACTAAAACCCCAATCAACATCAGACAGACACAGGCTATTGTTTTTCTTAAGGAGAGAGAAAAAAATGAATCTTACATTTTCTGGACAAAAAGAAGGGGTAAATAAGACCACACTTATGAACTAGTGGTTGTGCACTGAAATTCTTGTTGCACTACATAATGAGAACACTCCTTCTGTGTGATGTTTAAAATTTAAAGTGATAAATTTCACTTCTTTCTATTCTATTGCTAAGAGGCTAGGATAAAGAATACTGGAAATGAGAATGCAAAGCAACACGCATGCACAAGCATAAAATTCAGATAAGATTTCTGGCAATTCGGATTATTTCTAACTACAGCTGGTCTTAACTAGTTCAAAATGATTTTGTCTTACCGATTTTGGAATCACAAAGCTTGCTCTCACGTCTCGCCAATATGACAAATTGCTAGGTATATACATTGCGTCACTGGAATCTGGTTCACCCTGAATTTTCCCTTTTCCAATAGAATCATCTCCACTGGGAGCAGATGCATCACCTTTTCCTGTACAAATAAATCATCAATTCAATAAAGCTTATAGCTCGTTCACCAACAAGTCCATACCATTTGGCCCAATAATGCATACCTTCTTCTATAGTAGCACAGAACGAATTAAAAGAAAAATAAAAAGTGCATCACAGTATAAACCAAAAGTTTCCCAATTTACATTCCATGAAAATTGTATCCAACGGCACATTTTCCGTTTTGATGTAAATTGAAAATATGCATTATAGAAGAAGGTATGCATTATTGAGCCAATGGTTCTCTTTTTAGTAAACCGTAGTACTTTGTTTTGATGTTAATTATTGGATCAGCATAGTTTGATCTCTGTTTCAACTTTCAATCACCAATAATACTATACCATAACAAACACCATCCCCTATCTCAAGATCACATACTTCCAAATCAACCATTTCAAGACCCAATCATGGCAATCTCCAAGAGATGGTACCAAAATCCCGCCTTTCCAGCCCCCGATCACCTTAATCCGCATCCAATCTATGAAAGGTTTGACCATTTTCCACACACAGATCGCGCTGAGATCCGCCTTTCCCACTCCATTTGCGCCAATCGACGCCATTAAACTCTTAAGAGAACCTACCAGAGGAAGAGGCCTTATTGTTGCGCTCGTCGCCGTCGCCGTCGCCGTCGCCGCGGCCTCTCTTGCTCTTCCTCCCGGACGCGCTCGCCACCAACTTCGGCCAGCGCGCCGGCTGCGACCTCCACCGCCTAAGCCGGAGCCTCATGGATAGCGGCAGCGAACCGATCTCACCGGCGGCGAGGGGCACCCACGTCACCGGCGGGGCGTGGCAGGGCCGACCGGCCTTCAGGTTGAGGGCCCACATGTCCATGGCGGCGATGGTGTTGGTAGCTCGGCCTTCGGGTCGGAGTGGAAATCGAAATGGAAAGGAGGTGGTGCATGTCGCTGGGGGTTGGTTTGTGCCTGGGCCTGGTCCCCTTGGACTTCAAGACAGGGAAAGTAGTTGTTTGTTTCTTTTTTTTTCTTTTTTTTTTGAGGGACACTGCATTCATTCATTCCAATAAAAGTTCAGATTACAGGAACTCTCGTACATCAGACCCCACAATTCACACGCTGTAACAAATTGGAATCCTGACTTACCACTCCGTAGCACAACCATAATACATGGACAACAGCAGGACCAAAAAGACACTCAGCTCGTGGGCAACACAAAAACAAAACACCAAACAAACTGAAACAAGCAGCGGGGCGGCGGCGCCGGTGAGCGGCGGGGTGGCGCCGACGGCGAGATGGGGAGCTCCGACGGCGGCGCTCCAGTGAGAGAGAGAGAGAGAGCAGTGGAGGAGGAGGGAGGAGGAAAAAGGAGGGGGAGAGAATGACATGTGGGTCCCACATGTATTTAATGTATTTCTTGCGTATTTGGCTCGCGTAAAACACAAAAATTCCTAGAATAGCCCGAAAATGGCATTTGTGATAGATAGTTGCAAAACTAGTGGCATTTAAAATAATATCGACTTTGCGATGGTATATCCGAAATAAATGAACTTTGTAATGGCACGCATGAAAAAAAATCCCTTTTTAAACCGAACCAAATAAGCATTTACGAAAAGACTACTCAACGGGTACGACAAAGCTCCTTTTACGAACTGGACTTTCCCCTTCAAATTTCCTTTTTTTTTCTTCACAATTTATTTTATAAATTCTATCTAGTTTTTTCGTAATTTTGTGACTTTTTTTTTACAGAACATAGTGTGACACACAAAATCTGAACCACCATAGCACACTCATGACATACACCACTACATATGTTGCGATACACTTCATTACACATTCATGGCACACACAGACACAACACGACAACATATGCAATGGCACCTATCCCGATGGAACAATATACCATTTTCTAGCCATGTCGAAAAAACTACCTCCAAAACCATCGTCATGATATCTTTTCACCTATTTAAAAAGTTAGCGGGTGCCTTTTTTTTTTAGTTTGCTGATTTTGTGGATATCGCACAATAGTTCATCGATCAAGCAGACTGATTCCTCATTCCTTTGAATAATTTGCAACTTGGAGTAAAAGGCATGTCTATTATTTTCAACTTTCGAGGTAGCATGTGTTGATGGAATGCACTATGACATGACTTTACGGACACCTCATGGCATCACACATCAGCTTCTAACAAAATCCCTAACAGTTTAGGGCAACCATGCAAACTACAATAAGTTTCGGGGACCGACAAAGTAAAATGCAAGTTGAGGAGTAATAGTGCAATTTATTTCTTTATAAAGGTTTACCATGATCTGAAATAAAAAATGTACCTTTTTATTTTTTATTATACATATATTAAGTTAAAAATCATTTTATACAGCTTCTTTGGTCGAAACATAGCCTTGCGATCATATCGATCAATACAACCGTGTTCGTTTGAAATTTAATGCGTTGGTTATCTGGTTTGATTATGGTATTGTTGTTGAGGGTTCTATTTATGTTGTTGGATTATAATGTTGTTGTTGAGGATTCTATATTTGTCTCTCAATGTAATATATTTCATTGTGGTGCAACTTTCTTGCCATCACCGTGCCTATCTGTTTCTGTGAATATGTTGGTGGTACATATAGATGGTTGATTCTATAATAGGCTACTCACTCAAAGAGCCATCTTCCTTTTCTTCATGCTTCTCTGTTTTCAGAAATTCTTTCAGAAAACCAGCAACTCGCTCCCTTCCATGATTAATGGAATTCCAGTGTGCCTTTCACTTGTGCTGTAAAAGCATGCAAGGTCATGCATTTTCTCACGGTTGATAGGAGGCATTCATGGAGGTGTGCCCTCACTTGAAAAAGACAACCTGAAAGCTAAACCCCCATTCAGATTCAGATACGCTGTCTCATCATTTCATTTTCTTTCTGCCAAGATTTTGCAGGTACGCTGCGCTGACATCCTGAATTCTTGACGGAACGACATGAAAAACCTGGAAATTAAACTCTTGAGCCAACGTTGTCGCACATCGACACATCGTCAAGCTTGCATGCCGCTGTAAATTAACTTGCATCTGCAAAACTGCAAATATTCTGAAATGCAGTTCAGTTGGGTAGAGCTTCGTCAGTAAGATCTCCGTATTTCGTTATCTATATCCTTCTCTAAATCATTATATGTTTCCTATATTTCCACTCTTCAACAAAACTTCTATTCTTAAAAAGATATCGCGATCGTATAAAGAGCTTCTAAATATAGAGACCGGAAAGAGAGTTTTTTAGATATAGATATATATTAACATAAAGATTTTGCTGGATCGTATATAAAGACTAACTTAACAGTGTTTTTAGGGTTGCGTCGGAGTCGGAGATGCCCTCGCTAACTAGACACCTCCGTGAATAACTTGGATCGAGGAGTTGCTGATTGAGGCAGGCCCAATGCCCATTGAATATAAGAGGGTAGAGCAGGGAGGTGGAGGAGGAGCCCCCCAGCCCGTTTCTTCACACAATATTACATCAAGCACCCGTTTCCAGCAATGGATTCCTTTCTGAGCAACCATGGAAATCTGAACAAGGAAGAGGCAAGGTTGGGTGGATTCAAATTGACCTCCATTTCTTGTGCGCATATATACGTGCGTGCGTGGCCCATTTCTTGGCTTAAAGGATGTCGACTGCAATGCAACTGTCACTCTGTCAGGAGGTGGAATCATGGTGGTGTTGTGTGAATCTTGAAGTGTCCTCATGAGCCATGAACCATCTGAATGGATGCATGGTTGAAAGGCGATCCTGTCCGTTGGTCAACCCGCGAGACCGCGATCCTACGGTCGGGAGCAGCTTGCCGGATATGCCTCAGAAGAGATGTGTAAAGCTAGCGCGCATCGATCACCAGCAATATTCTCGCTGCAAAGAACGAAGAATATTGCCACGGACGATGAATGGGGTTATATATCCGTACCCTTTTGTTAATCATTAGGTGGCGAATTTTTAGAGAAGTCTCAGCCGATTTTCTCACACGTAGCTAAATATTTGTTAGATCTTTTATGTGTCTTATAAAGATATTGATCTACGGTTTAGAAAATCAACTCATCTGATGTCAAGGCGATCGATCCCGCATATATATATGCATGCTCCAAACATTTATTTGCATAGCTTTTCTGATCGCCCAGATCAAAATAAATAGCGCATGCATGAACGTACGCTGGGGATTGGGGAATCGAGCTAAATATCAAAGTTATGAGATTAATCATTGTCTTTATCATGGTTGTCATTAATCATTGATCCTATCCTGTCTGTGTGTGTATCTCGATCGACCATCAGCAATTCAGTTCGCATTTCTTGTCTTTGTCATATGAATATTGTTTTTTTTAGCAAACTGCCATCTGAATTGTAGCCACATGCACCTTTCATTTCGGTCCCCAACGGGGGTCTCGAAGTAGAAACTGTCTCTAAAGTTTCAGAGAGACTTGCGATATGAGCAAGCTTCTTGAAAAATGGGCGAGGACTGAGGGTGATGTACTTGTTGCTTTGTGGCGGAACGGCGAGTCTGATCGAATCTAAGGCGGCCTCCAGACTCCAGCTACAAACGGAGAGAGCTCAATAAGAAGCTGAGTACGTAGCTAGCTAGCTAGCACCTAGCAGCATGCATATATGCGTGCATGACAAAATCCAAGAAAATAGACTACTTCCAGCTTATTCTAATGAAAAGACAGCGGTGAAAAGAAAGATGGATTTCCCGCGTAGTGATCGATCCATTTGGTGTATCTCGTTGCGGCACACGACATGCTAGCTGTAGCAGAAGTGAATTAGCTCTTGTTCCAGGCTGCAGCTGAACGGCGTCACATGCGTATATAGATCATATATGCATGTATGCTAGATTTCTGTTATTGTGCTATGGGCGTTAGACGCACGTATTCAGAAAAAAAGCCATGCAATGTTAGTGCCTAGTAGAAACATCACGTGTCTTGCTGGGGAATATTTTCTGGTGTCATATCTGTACTATAATCAGCTACATGAGAAATCAAATCTCTCGAAGGTCGGTTGTTGAGAAACGAACGTCATGACAACAGGGTCGAGAGCAACGATCTTTCTCGATGGACTGGCTCTCGAGACAATCTCTCTCAACTGCTTTCCAGCAACGGTCGACAAAAAATGGAGGTGACAACGTTCGGCCGGACGACGGCTCTTTCTCAACGATCACAAGGCCAACGATAAAGATTTGTTTAATTGGGCAGCTCCACGAACTGCATCCCACGTACCCACCCCTAGGGTCTCCCTTGACAACAAGACAAGGCCGTCGAGAGAAACCCTAGATTGTTGGATATCTGGCACAGCCTGCCATTTGGGTCTAGGTCTGTCTTTCTCGACGGTCCAACCCTTGGTCGTCGAGAATAGCAAAATTTTAGGAAAAAACTTTAAGGCCTTGTTTGTTTCAACTTAAAGTCGAGTTGAGTTTTACTGTAGCAACTTTTGTTTTTTTTATATAGCCTACTTATTGTAGTAATTTGTAATGATTTTTCGAGACTTTTAGTAGTTTTTCTCAAGATTGTAAAACTATTTTTAATTTTTTCAGAATTATTAGGCCGCTTTTTGAGGACTCTCAAACTTTGCTACAGTAAAACACAACTTTACTATAAACCGAAACAAACAAGGCCTAAAACCATAAAAAAATCCACAATTTTTCCCTGAAACCCCAAATTTCCCACTATTTCCCGCATTTACTAACAATTTAGAACAATACCACAAATATATAATCACAATGCACATTCACACATGCACATATATAAAACATCACATCATGAGTATGCACTATATGTATTATGTTCACAAGCAGAAGTCGTCACAAGCGCAGTTACATATCCAAGGTTGATTCACATTGACACACAAGTCCACATATCTTACTTGCCTGTGCCACGCTGCCAAGGCCGCCGTAGAGGCCATCTACACCGTGCTGCCATGGAGGCTCCTTGTGTAGCGCCACCATAGTGGACTCATGTGTTGCGCCTCGCCATGGTGGCCGCCGTGAGGAGCGAGGGGAGGCATGCCGTTGGTGAGGAGGCGGCACTGATGGCTAGAAGAGGAGGGGGTGGTGCGGCAAAAGAGGGTATGGAGGAGGAGGGGATGCGGCCAGTGGTGAGGGGAGAGAGAGGAGCGACAGAGAGAGAGAGTGGAGAGAGAAAAGAGGTAAGAAGATGGATTAGAGGTTTCCATGTGGGCTCTACATAATTTTTTTAGTTATTTGTTATTTTGGTGACTGGAATGACACGTCACTCTTGCACGTGAACAATACCATCTCCTAAACCTCTACAGAGAGTTATTTGCATATATTTTATTGTTTTGTGGGCTAAAATACGTGGTCTCATAGTTTAGTGGGTAATCTAGATGAAGCCCGATAGTTTAGGGTGTAAAATAGTCTTTTTTCTATAAAAAAAAAGATATTAAGCAACTCACTAGTCATCACCTTAGCAAAAAGGTCAGCTTAAAAGGAGATGTAAGCAACTCACCGGCCACCACTGGGGATGGCAACAGGCACATATCCACCAAATATTGGCACCCCAGATCTGTGCCCGCGAAAAAAAAACACCCAACGGGTTACCCATGCCCGCGCCCGGGTATAAATTTTCCCCGCACCCAAACCCGTTGGGTATATTTCACCCGATAGGTACCCAACGGGTTACCCATACCCGTCATCTTGTGAGGGCGTCGTCACCTCCCGCCTGTAATGGATTTGGGTTAGTCAGTTAGGAACGGTGGAGCTGCATGTGAGAGCTGTGAGAAACGTTGTGAAGCCCTGTGAATATACCTCGGTTGGGCACTTGGTTGCGGTGCTGGGATTGGGAAATTGCTATGGGCTACTGATTAGCTCGATTCTACTACCTGTCAACTATGGCAGTAGAACGTACCCATACCCGCATACCTGATGAGTGAAGGTTTTTCCATTAACATACCCATGTGTATGATTATTATAAAAGGCCCATATCCTAATAGACTAAATACCGATCGGATATCGGGTTTCGGGTATCCATTGTCATCCATACTCACCACCTTAGCAAAAAGGTCAGTTTAAACGGAGAAAAAGCAAGGGGCCAAAGTGCATATGGTTCTCAAGCGCAGTGCAGCGCAGCAACTACTCTCCTTCTTTAAAAGGAAACCTCGCAGTGTCCGAGGCCTCCCCATGCAGTTGCCCTACTTTTCCTTCCCACCATCCCGGCCACCAGTTGCCCTACGTCTCCTTCACAAGCGCTCATCCCCATCGATCTCCAACCCCAGACCCATCTCCAGATCTACAGGTAAGGACTAAGGACACGAGATCGAGCGAGCGAGCGAGCGAGAGCTAGCTGTTCTTAGTTCTGTGCAAATCGATTAAAATTTGCCTGCTCTTTTCTTGGCCATTTTCTGTTTTTATGCTATTTTTTGGGGTGTATATATAGTTTAGTTGCAGAGTTTGGGAACTGAGAGAGCTGAAAGCCTGCAAAGAGTTCAGTTTAATTATCAGCAGTAACCAATAGCTAGATTTTGGGGGTTTTATTTGGATTTGGCTTGCTATATTTTTGCCCATGCATAATAGTGTTGCCCTGGCCTCATGCTTCTCTTAAAACAAGAGCTTCTACTTTTCCAGTTTGTCTCTTTCTTGAAGTGCCATTTCCAAAATTTTATTCCTTTTCTCAAATTGTGTCCTTTTCTTCTCCATGGTCATCTTCCGATGAATTTTTTTTTGGAGGGCGCTTTGATGATGATGTGAAATATGTTGTTTCCCCTTCACGAGATCTACTCATCTACACTGATTTTACTAAAGTTTTCCTCGGGAATATGTTTAAGATCTTTCTATCTAATTAGACAGATTGAATCAGCCTAGAGCTTTCGAGTTTCGACTCGTCTTCACCTAGTGAGATCTTATCCTTCACAGGGTACTTGTTGACAGATCCATGAATTAACTAATCAGAAAAGCTTTAATCAATTACAATTAGGTTTTTTTCCTGGACCAAGATTTCCCTTCAGTAAACAAACCACGGATTAGCATACGTTTGAACACACAACCATGCGGCTATATGCGTGTACTTATATAATTAGTCTGTGGTTTTAGTTTTAAATCTACTTTAATTAGTTTAACAAATGGTGTATAGTCTTTCCTTAATTTCATGGCCGCATCCAAAAATAGATCCGATCTGGATTCTTGGAAACCAGGATTTGTCTACTCGTTTCCTGTCTGGCCCTCTATCTAACCATTCTGTTTTGAGGTTCATAGATATTTTTTTGAGCGAAAAATGTTCATAGATCTGAAGCATCATGATGAAATTATGAGATTTTGCATGCCCTCACCGTTTATATGGTGAATTATTCTCAAGCATGTATATACCGAGCTGCAGTTACTGACCAATTAATTTGCTCAAGTTAATCCATTTTGCTTAGAGGGAGCTAGCTATAGCTAGCTAGCTGCTGTGACACGTACTGCGAGGTGACTGATCATGGGGAGGGGCAAGATCGAGATCAAGAGGATCGAGAACACGACAAGTCGCCAGGTGACCTTCTGCAAGCGGAGGAATGGGCTGCTCAAGAAGGCCTACGAGCTCTCCATCCTATGCGATGCTGAGATCGCCTTGATCGTCTTCTCCAGCAGAGGCCGCCTCTACGAGTATTCCAATAACAGGTGCATATATATATAAGCACATGCATATATACATTTTCATTTCATGTTAGTTACCACTTTTTGATTAATTCAAACCAATTATCTGCCTGCAGGAGATGTCTTAGCTAGCTGCTTTTATTATATGTATGTATGTATATAATTAGTTTTGGTTTTTTTAGATAAAAAGAACAGTTTTGATCTCTATATCTAGGACGTATACAACCAATACAAGTAGATCATATCAACATACAAAATGCCGAAACATAAATTGTTTGTTTTAGCAACAGGAATATAAAAGCACTAAGCATCAACCTTGTTATATATTCACTATATACACCACGCGAATCGCTGAAAATCTCGACGGCTAAAGCCGTCGAGACAGGAACCAAAACCGTCGAGACAGAGTATCTCGACGGCTTTAGCGTAGTCGTCGAGATTACTTTCACTGTATCAACGGCATGACTCTGGCCGTCGATATTAAGTTCATTGTGTCGACGGCAGTTTTTTGGCTGTCGAGATAAGTTTCGGCCGTCGAGATTTCGCGCGTTTCCTGTAGTGATATTCACTCATGCTTAAAAAAGAACATGCTTCAGCTAAACATGTTTATTTAATTGATCCCCAACATTAGCATAGAAACACTGAGCACTGAGCTAGCTGCCATGGACAAATATTACGGCATTTCTTTTTTATTACCTCGATATGTTGTTCAGTCAATTTGAATTAAAGGAAAAGAGAGGACAGCTAGCTCAGTGTTTGTACCATGCATTCCTGCAAATATTATCCTCGTTTTTGTTCACCCTGTATGGCAAGCGGGGACAGATATGCTCTAGCTAGTCATTTGGTAGTTAATTTACTGTGTTTTGTGAAACAACCCCAAAGGAAGGGTGTGCTTGTGATAGCTTGAATTGGCCAATGTTTCATTCATTAAACGATCATATTATGTAGTATGCTCGAGCTCCCTGCAGCTCCTGACTCTTGGTAGTTTTTGAGTCCTGGCTTGGGAGTCAACTTTCGTCATGCTGATGCAATATGCATCGCGCGCAATGTGGATCATCACACATGCATGCCCCAGCAATATTGCCCGGCCCCTGAAAAGCTTCTTTCATTTCATGTGCACTGACACCTCCCTCTCCCTCTCTCTCATTTTATCATGAAGAAGGAAACTGTAGGTTCTCTCTGCTTCCCTTCCCTCGTAGTGCTAAAGAACGGCATTGACTGCCCGTGTTTTTTGCACCGGGCCGGTGTGGACGACTCGGTAGATGGTACGGTGATTCATATGAATGTGAATTCTTAAACTAGCCTTTAGGCTCCCTACATCTTCTGGTGGCTGGTGCAACATATTTATGCCTGATTTCATTTTCGCGGCTTCTTACAAAGTTGTTCATTAATTGCCTGATTATGCCTAGTTAGCTATGTTCATTGTTTTACTTTCATATTTATGATAACATATATATTTGTGTTTCGATCTGACAACACACGTACGTACGTTTGGATCAGCGTAAGGTCGACGATTGAGAGGTACAAGAAGGCTTCTGCGGGCACTTCAGGATCAGCTCCGGCGATAGATGTCAATTCTCATGTGAGCATCTTTTTTTTTTCATGAGATGATTCAATATCCATACATACGTACTGCGCCATTTGTGTGCCTCTCCATTCATTCTTGAGCTTGCAAAAAATTAATAAAATATCCAGTACATGTCAGCCCAATATATGCCAATAATATACTTCCTCTTCGCCAATTATAAAACACGTATGGGTCAGATGGAGCGTCGTAAAGTTTAAATATATTACATGCGGATGCGATCTTTACCAACTATCTCTCTGTATAGTGAAATTTTATGGTACACCTTAGTGAATATGGACAGTCCATCACTTTTAGTCTAACGATTTAGATTGTTTTAAATTTTTTTATACTACCATGGTACTACCTCCGGTCACAAAAAGAAGTTGCCCTTGACTTTTGGACACGCCTTTGACCATTTGTCTTATTTAAAAATTTAGTTCAAATATGTAAAAATATAAGTCATACTTAAAACCTAAAATACATTTAATAATAAACCAAATCATAACAAAATAAATAATATTTATATAACTTTTTTTGAATAAGACGAATAGTCAAATGCGTGTTCAAAAGTTAACGGCGACTTCGTTTTGTGACTGGAGAGAGTATTATTTATACTACATGGTTAGTATATGTTTTGTGTTAAGGGCTCTTTGAATGGACAATAAATTTGAATTATACTAACAACCTAGTATATTTGTCAAAATGTACTGTAAAAGTGCTCTAGATAGGAGAAACTTAACACTGTTAACTGTCAAATAAGAAACAATTAATATTATGAGATTTGTGCATGGTTTCTTCTATGTAATCAATTTCACTGTTTTTTCACAGCAATACTTTCAGCAGGAAGCAACAAAACTGCGCAACCAGATACAGTCATTGCAGAATGCTAACAGGTATTGCCCATGTAGAAGGTGTCTAGTCACTAGCTTACTCAGGGCCGTGCCGGCAAAATCCGGGGCCTTGTGATAAACTAAAAAATGTGGCCTATCTCTCTAAAAAAATAGAACTATAATAGTGTGCCGGTGTGGCCTGTGGGCATATGGGCTGTGGCATGGTGAAGTCCAGAGAGGGCCCCCGCATGTGCCGTGCAAGATTGCGGCCTGCGTTGGAGGCTTGGAGCCTGGAGGGCTGGAGTTAAGTAGTACTGGGCCTAGTGCTAGGTGGACTTTTGCTGGAATTTCAGGCACCTCTAAATTGGGGGTTCTGTTCAGTCGAACAGGCCGCACATGCCTGGGGCCCGGGCCTGGGCTCACTACTCGTATCCAAATTATTAATACGTATATTAATTTTGAGACATTAATTTCTTTGTGAAATGTCAGACACCTGGTGGGTGAATCAATTGGCAACATGAGTTCCAAGGAGCTCAAGAGCCTTGAGAACCGGCTTGAAAGAGGCATTGGCCGGATTCGATCAAAGAAGGTGAAGAACACCACTGAACACTTGATCAATGATATTTAGTATTAGATTATCTCCTATATATAATTTTTTATTGAATTATTATCTCATACGTAATGAGATTGAGCATTAAGCTAGCTAGTAAATCAGAAAATATATATAGTAAAATGAACCCCATAGATGCATGCTTGATTACAGAGGAATTAATTGCTTTGTAGAGTACACCTTGAAGGCTTGAAGATAGGTCCGATTAATAGCACGTTTAATCTTGGAAATTTGACACCTCTCCTGACCGTTTTTCACTATTTATTTTGCTTCCTTCTTTGTGTTTCGTCTCTATCAGCATGAGCTCATGTTCGCCGAGATCGAATACATGCAGAAAAGGGTAAGCTAATGAACGTATATTCTGTGCTGCCGTCAAATTTTCATGCTCTTGCTGATTTGCTTGTAGCTTGAGACATGAACATAAAATTTCTAATTCCTCGTGTAATTGTGTGATCACCTCCTATGGTGATCTTCTTTACCCATCCATACAGGAAGCAGATCTGCAGAGTGAAAACATGTTCCTGAGAGCCAAGGTAAACATCAATTTCTGTTAGAAATCAGATAAAAAACTAATTATATATTAGAAAAATTGGTTATATACCACGAAAAGAATGCTCCTTTTGGGATATCTACCACCAAACAATCTCCGTCACGTAAAATACCATTCTGTCACGATCTTCAGGGAAAGGGTCGTCGCAGATCATAGCTCAACACTTAATTTGCTGCTTGGAGGAAAAGCTGCTTGCTAATTATGATCTGCTACAGGTGGCAGATCAGACCGAGCGAGCTCAGGAGCAGGAGCTAGCGGCGGAGGGTGAGATGTTGCCGGCGGCGGCCGGCGAGGCAGAGCTGGGCGCGCTGCCGACGTTCGACGCAAGGGCTTACTACCCGCCGGTGAACATGCTGGCCGCCGCGGCGGCGGCGGCGGCGGCGACGTCTCAGTACTCTGACCACCACCAGCACCAGATCACCGCTCTCCACCTCGGGTACCACATCAAAGTTGACTCCGCCGACGGCAAGGGCCTCCTCTAGATCAATGGAGATCGTCGCTGAAATTAAAATTTGATCCGTGTGTTCTTGCATGTTACTAGATCTTGCATGCATCGTATAAGGTTAGTAAAGCTCATGAACTCTCTGAGTGCTGCTGTAATAAGGCATACGTACATAGTACGTACGATTATATGTACGTCTCGACCGTGGTCTGAAGAAAGCAACTGTGCTGTGTGCTACGTACTACTGGGCCACTATATATAGCTACGCTAGTGGAAGATATATATACATATATGAGCATATGATCGATCGATATATAGCTACTGGTGAGTGGTGACAACATGGGATAGGGATATATATGCAGTAGCACCGGCACAAAGAGACGAGCTATGGTG
Source organism: Raddia distichophylla (assembly GCA_005191435.1). Lineage (NCBI taxonomy): Eukaryota > Viridiplantae > Streptophyta > Magnoliopsida > Poales > Poaceae > Raddia > Raddia distichophylla. The sequence continues at coordinate 136,657 of SPJY01032630.1, forward strand.
AGTGAAAGAGGTGGGAGAAAATGTGAAGAGAGAGAGAGGGAGGGGAGAAAGATGAAGGTAGCTAGTTAGGGTATTTTGGTCATAAAAATTATGATGTTTGTGAGTAGCCGAGTGCGTACCAATTTTTTAAGGGTAAAAGGCATATATGCCGCAAAGTCACTCAGATGGTAGACACTATTATAAAATTTAAAATACCATATGACAAGTGGCTCCGCGTGTCATACTCTCTACTTTTTCACTTCTTCATCCACCGCACAAAACAAGAGAGAGGCAAACAGGGGAGGGAGAGACAGCGATGTTGGATTAGCCCAAGATCAATCCTTTGAAAAAACCCTCAGCAGAGCTGGCTGTCGATCAACCAGATTGACGAACACCAAGAGCATGCCATCGAGCCCGTGATCAGTAAGAAGCACGCCTCCTTGACATAGCTCACTGATGCAGCACGGGACCAGCTCACATATTTTCTGATGCCAAACTTGCACCTTTTCTTGGCTCTTGGCCATCTATTTATACTAGAGAAATTACAAGACTCCTACTCAAATTAGAACTACTACTTCTAAATAAACTCTATCTTTAATACTTCTACTTTTAAATAAATCTAGTCATACTCAAACTAGACAAACTCTTACTATCTAATCACGACTGCTGCTTTATCTAGATTATTTCCAACAATCGACCCATGGGATCCGGTGAGGGCGGCGCTTCGGCCAACGGTGGCGAGGTCTGGCCGACAGTGCATCCAAGGCAACGGCGGTTCAAATGGAGGCACAGGTGGCGGTGACGGCGGCGCTGCTGGCGATATGACATCGCCTTCCGATCCGTGCGACGGAGACACGGCGGCTCGAGGCCACTCCTCTCCGTGCAACGGCGGCTCCAGACCGCTCCTCTCCGTGTGATGGCAAGAGGCAAAATATGTGCTCTAGGAGACCAAGAAGCCACCAGAGAGGCGGTTGTTGCTGACGTCGAGATCGCGTAGGTGGCAGAGGCTAGGGAGGTGTCTAGGAGCATGCTGGCGAAGCGGTTGGAGTTGAGGTGCAGCACGGTGTAGTCAGCGAGTAGGCTGAGCTCACCGGGGGGCGCCGACGATGGTGGTCATGCACGGGTCGCCTGCATGCATATAAAGAGAGAGGGGCCAGAGGAGGGGGGAGAAGTCTTGAGTACGACATGTGGGATCCACTTGGCGTGGGAGTTCTCCGGTGGTGGTACGGGAGCTTGCCAGGCAGCGCGTGCGGGAGATGTCCACAGGTGGAAAGTGAAGGGGCTCATTAGAGAGCTCGCCGGAGAAGGACAAAAATAATAGAGGGAGGAGGAAGAAGAAAAAGGCAGGGATATTTGTGTCATTTCATATTCATATGAAAAGGGCATTGATGTAAAAGATTTGAAACTATAATAGCATGAACAATGATACGGACTTTGTAATGGCAAAAACACAAAACGTGTAGATTCCAATGGCATGGATGAATTTGGAAACTTTGGAGTGTAAGACTGACAGGTGGACTCCACCGGTCAGCCACCCAGAGCAGAGCCCGCGGCAACTCCGGCAACGGCGACGTCGCGACGGCGGGCTACCCGGCGAGGCGAGCGGCACGGGAGGAAGGCAGCGAGGAGAGGATGCGATTTACGGGGTCGGTAGCAAAGATTGCCAAGGAAATCGAGCTCGCGGCGGCGAGGGCGGCTCGGCCGGAGACGGCAACGACGGCAAGGCGCTGCCGGCGGCGGATGGAGCAATTAGTTGAGGTGAAATGGAGAGGGAGACTCCGCGATGCTTAAGGGAGGCGCAGGGGTCTCGGGAAGGTTGGTACTAGCGCGGTCGTGGTTGTCTTCAACAGCTCCGGCGAAAGGGGCACCGCGGCGGAGAGGCTTTTATAGGCGGCGTGGCAAGGTGGCGTTAAAGAGGGTGGTTGGCGGTTGGCACAGGCGAAGAGGAGACGCGAAGTCGTGGGCGCAGAGCGGCGGCGAATTGGCGTCTCGGCGAGGCCAAGGCCGGCGACGCGTGCCTCGGAATCGGCCGGCGACCATATGAACAGTCCCTTCGCATGCTCATAACCGCGAGCACGGCTATCATGATTGTTTTAACTCTGCAGAGTGGGTACGCTTTACCCTCGAGAGGCTACGCACGGAAGGTGTTTCGCCACAAGACCGCTAACCACGAGGGCCAACGACCGAGCCTGTCCCATACCGGGGCTCGAGGTCGTACTGTCATGGCTAAGTTCATAGGATCATAGGACGAACATGCCTTAGACTAGGAGAGAGTTGATATTTTAGCCCAATTTTCAAAACGGTGCCGCACTGCACCAACCAACAAAAATATCTTTCCCTAGTCGGAAGGTTTTTGGGGTAAGAGGAAAATCATTTCCTACTAAGCATCACCCTTGATGCACTATCTTTAAATCATCATTTTCCCAAACATTTCTCCACAATAATCTCATTTCACACAAATGATTACATCACTTCGCGCAAAAGATTTTTAAGCATTTATCCTACCACATCGGAGTATTTGAATATGAACAATTCATATTTTAGCCTTAGGTTTAATCCTACCATATTTCTTACCTTTTCTACTTGGCATGATATCTAAGTCTAGTAAATACGGCGATTATCATTTTAAACTAGCATGCACATTTTCCAGTCTAGTAAACATTTTCTAAATAATCGTAAATGGCTCCACGATATGATCGAAGGGGGACTTGCCTTGATCGGTTCCGGGGAAAGCGAAGGGGACGTTGTCGATCGGGTCTTCGGGGCCTTGACGGAAAGCGAAGGGGACGTTGACGATCGGGTCTTCGGGACCTTGACCTTCTAAATGCGCACACGCACATGCAAGGCAATACAACACACATAAGATTAGTTCATGACTTGCGGTTTTAGGAAGAGATAAAACAGCAACCCCTAATGCATTTGATATTCTGGAAAAAAACATGAAAATGAGCTATGCACATGAAATAATGCGCTTTGAGCTATCTATTTTGATCAAAATGAACTCTATATGAATGCTATGCATGAATATAACCTTAATAGGTCCAGGAAATAATAATGTATTTTCAAACATTTTCCTAGAATTTTTACAACCTAGCAATTATTTTTAATAAATGTTTTTAGTATACCAAATAGTGGTTGTACAGAAATTTCAAAGAGGGAAATAAAGAACAGGCCACTCGGCATTCGAGCCGGCTCGGCTGGGGCGGCCCATCAGCGAGGCGCTCGGCAACGCGCGGAGAGGCGAGGCAGAGGCGCGCTGATTGGCGGGTCCTGCCTGTCGGTGGCTCAAGGCAGAGTCGCGGTGGTTCCGGCGACGGTGCCGGCCCGACGGCGGACCAGCCGGCGAGACGAGCGACTCGAGAGGAAGTCCAAGAGGAGGGAATTCGATTTATGGGATCGGCGGCAAGGATTACCAAGGGGAATGTAGCCGGCGGCGCGATTGGCGGCAGAAAGGAGTCGGTGCCACCGGCGAGAGGGTTCCGGCGGCGGGGAGGTTCAAATGATGGAGGGGAAAACCAGCGGTGAACGGGGCGGTGCTAATGGGAAACTTCCGAGACTTGAGGGCGGTGGATTTGGCGAAACAGTGGGTCGTCGTGCTTGGCTCCGGCGGGAGAGATGTCGTGGCGGGGTATTTATAGGCATCGTGGCAAGGCGGCTTCAATGGAGGGGGTTGGCAGCTGGCACAGGGCGAAGAGAGGACGCAAAGTCTCGCGGTGCAGAGCGGCGGCGACTTGGCGTCTCGGCGTTGCCAAGACCGGCGACGCGTGCCTCGGGATCGGCCGGCGACAAGACGGAAGAGGCAGAGGGAGTAAAGAGAGTACGGAGGAGATAGAGATGAACGACCGCCTGGAGGAAGGAGCCCACGAGGCTGCGAAATAGAGGCGAACAGAGGCGGCGACTCACGAACCACATGGCGACGGCCGGCGAACAGAGGAGAGGAGAACAGGGGAGAAGGAGGAGGGAGAGGCTGACGGATTGGGCCCACTTGCCAGCGGCTCAGCGCCACGCTGCGCAGGCGAGGGAGGTGGCTGCGGCGAGATGGGCCGGTGCGGCGGCCGCGGCCCAGCAGAGGGGGAAAACGGGAGGGAAAAAGAAAAGAGGGAAAAGAGATAGGCTGGCTTGGCTCTGGCCCAGCCAGGGAGAAAAACGGAAGGAGAAGGAGAAGAAAATAGGGAGGCAGGCCGAGACTTGGGCCAAGAGGGGAAAAACTCCTTTTGAATTTTTTCTGGTTTTCCAATGAACTTTCATTTTCAAATACTCTTTTTAAACATGCTAATACTTAGGAAATTATAATTTTGATTCCCCAACATTCCAAAATAATTAAATAAGAGATTTGGCTTTAATGAAATATAATAAATGCATTAAACAAATTATTGAATTTTTCCACCAAGGGTGCATGCTTGAAAAGTTTAAATCAATTTTTCCACTTGAAATGCAATGCATGCAATGATAATGCCATGATGCAATATGACATGATTAATTTGCGATTTTAAAATTATGCAATTTAGAAAATTATTAACGTGCCAAATTGGTTTTAAAATTTGGGATGTTACAGAGGGCGCGGACGCTTATGGCGTGATGCAGGCCATGTAATACATACTCTGCTATTCATGGTCTTATAAGTGGGTTTATGCATGTGAGCCTACCTCTAATTATGCCTAGAGGTTGCACAAGCCAGCAAGCGCAATGTGGATGCTCATAAGATATTTCGACTCTGTTTTTTTTTTTCCAGTTTAATAGCATAATGGCTTATCTACGTTTTGAATATATATATGGTTTTTTGAGTCTTTTTTTTTGTTATCTCGAAGGTGGTCTGAACGCTTTAAAAAGCAAGTCAAACGAAATGGGTTCGAATCTTGAGACTATCTCGAGAGACTCTCGAAATTCAGTTATTTCGGCCGTTCAAATCAGCTCAAAAGAATATAACCTTACGCTGACTTTTGCCTCGTTAAGTAGATGCCAGTGATGGTTTCAATTGCGTATGCTAGGTCATCCTTATTGTGAAATTGCTTTGTTGTTTGTATACTGAGATTGAGCCGATGCGAGAGATTAGAGATGAACTAAGCGATGGGACAAAAGTCTCCATTAGAAACGGGCCTAACCAAACCATATATGCATATAATGTCAAACCCAAAACCCTGTATGCTAAGGGCATCTTTAATGTTAAACTCATTTTACCCATTATTTTAGAAATGTATAGAAAATGGGTTTGTGGACAATGAAAAGAGGGTTGGTAGCAAAATATGTGAGAAATATGCAGAGATTGAAAAAATAGACTCAATGTTGTTTGGGTAAAAAAAGTACATCACGTAAATAGTAGAAATAGGTGAGAAAAAGGTTTAGTATCGGAGATACTCTAACGTCCCATGGACCCATGGTTAAGCTCATTTAAGCTGATTGATGTGATGGGTAAAAGATGGGTTTACAAATAGCGAAGATAGGATTAGGAATAAAATATAAAACAAGGACATGCAGAATTTTTTTATAAAAAAGTTCAACGTTATTTTAAGAAAAGAGTTCAACATATAAATAGTATAAATGGATTAAAAAAATTCGGCGCTGGAGATGTCTAGCGTCCCATGGTTAAGCTCGCTTAGCTGATCGATGTTAATATAAGTAATTTAACAAGGTGTTTGTTCGTTCCATATTTTGCTCTTCCATTAATTCTCAGGGACAAAGATGGGTCCACGCCAAGTGTAACCTGTCAGGAGCTGCATATATCCCTGCCACGCAGAAAACAGCCGCCTACATTGCTATCTAGACGTACCTAGCAACCTCCTAACATGGTATGCTAGCTAGGCCTTTGAAGAGGAAAGGCTGAACATTTGTTTAGTGCATGGGGGCAAATCCCGCTTCCATTCGTTTAAATAGAAACGTTATTATGATTATATTTTATGCAAACACTATCCCTTTTTATTTTCGGCGGCTCAGAACTTTTTTTGTGTTGCTAAGAAATTAACGTGTGCTGATACACGATATGGAGACTCGAACCCATGTGGGCTGGGTGCGCAGCCGCCCTTCTAACCAACTGAGCTAAGTTCGATCCGTAGAAATAGCTGAACTATATCTAGTGATTAATTTATTCTAAAAATGAGTAATTTATAATTCCATGGAATCAATATTAATTGTAAAAAATTATCTAGTTATGATACCGAGTCATTCATTCTACCCTCTCCAACCCTTCAATCCAATTCAGAGATACACTTTTTATTTATTTTACCTGCTTTCTTATTTTTGTATGTTATATTCTTGAAAACTTTTCATTAGCTTAGGATATACCAAATCACCGTATCTTGTTTTTTTTTAAAAAAAAAAATTTCAGTCTGTTGTATTTTAGGAATCTCGCTTCCTCATGCTTGGGATATTCAGAATTTGGAGGGAAAAATCATACCCTATAATATCAATTTTTTGAATCAAAACTATATAAGAATGGCCGTCCACTTTCTTAAGGGGTTCATCTCAAACGTTCACGATATACCTAAGAACACCATCTTTTATTTGAATTTTGTTTGAACCAGAGTCCCGTCGTCATATAGGTCTTGTACATTTCATCTTTGCATATCGTAGGGTTTCACTGTAGCAAAATTTGAGAGTATTTAAAGAGAGATTTAAATATTGTTAAAAAATTTTGAAAAAAATTATTACAAATTATTGCACCAAATAGGCTATATAAAAAAAAGATAAATTTTGCTACAGTGAAACGCTACGCTACGCTAAACTGAGAAGAACAAGGCCATAATGTAATTAGGACGCATGATCTGCATGGTAGTGGATCTTTGTACTAGCTATAGCAGTAGCTAGCTAGTCAGCACCCGGCCAGGGGTAAATTATTTGGACTATTAATTAAGTGTACCGAAAAGATATGTTTCTGAAGAGAAACAGGTTGGATTAGCTTGGCAGGCGCAGTACGAATCTAGATGATGTGGTAATTGCATCAAAAGGAAGATACAAGGGGCGCTCTCAATGCAGTGATGTACACTGATATCAGCCGTGTGTTTCCATAACAACCATGTAGAATTAACAGATTGAGGGCGTGTAGAATAATAAGAAAAAAAAACAATGTCGTTTCTTACATAAGAGGTAAGAGCACCTAGAAGACATTGCCTCCTTTTGTATGTAGGAGCAATAGAATGCACTAGCTAAATGCTTGTTTATGGACAATCATATATTTGGCCAAGTTTCTACCTGTTGTCTGTAATATTAATGATTACAGTATGTGGCCAAACAGAGCGTAGATCTTTGGCATCCAACAAGAAAACAAATCCATGCGGAGGCACTAAAAACTGTGATATCCTAAAAGTGCCAAATTCTAGTGTTTCTTTGGTTTTCAAAACCGGATGAAGACAGTCTTTTAAATAAAAAAAAATGGTCTCTTATTAGGCTGTTTGGTTGGCTGCATTTATAGAGATTTGCATCTACAGATGCAAAATCTTGCTTTTTTCCTATGTTTGGTTGCCTGTATCTGGTTTTGAGCCTGGCTCTGTGGATGCAAGATTCTCCATGTAGCCTGGCTCTGGAGAAACACAAAAAATGAGCGTTTCTCTGGATGCAACGCATGACGGCCTCGTGTTCTATAAACGACGCGTTGAAACCAAATGTACGAGGGCCCAGATATGCAGGCTTCTTCTTGATCTTCTAAAAAGATAGGGGAGAGAGTACATGCTAATGGCAACTTTCGTTAAAATTAATGGAGAAGGGTGAATGCTTTTTCTCACTTTTTTTGCACGGTGGTATGGCGCACACGACTGAATATGATCAGCATGGAAAACCACATATTATGATAAGAGAAAATTTCACCATTAGTTTTCAAACTTGTTCCGTCTGTGTACATAAATCCGTAAGTATCGAAACCGTTTATTTAGGTACGAAAACTTTCGAAACCGTTGCAATCAAGCCCATAGACTGGTTTTTCAGGCTGTTTTGGTGATGTGGACTGCCATGTCAGCGTCTACGTGTCATTTTTATTTTTCCTTCTTACTTTTAATGTGGGACCTACTTGTCATCTCTCCCCCTCTCACCTCTCTGTCTCTCTCTCTCCTCCATTAAAAGTAGTTCTCACACATTAAAAGTAAGAAAGAAAAAGAAAAATGCTATGTAAACGCTGACATGGCAATACACATCACCAAAACAGTTTTAAAAACCAGCCTATGAACCTGATTGCAACGGTTTCGTAAGTTTGGATACCTAAATAAGCGGTTTCGATACTTACAGATTTATGTGCACAGGCGGGACAAGTTTGAGGACTAATGGTGCAAATTTCTCTTATGATAATTGTAAATGCATAAAACACTCTCATCAAATTTGATGTGGTAATGTCCTGTTCTTTAGTATCATTTTGCTAATTTACCTAGAGTTCCACCAGCCTTTCATAATCGTGATATGCTTTGGGCCGTCCCTAAGCGAATTTTAGACTAGCCATGGTGTTATTGTATTACATTTATATAGTCCAACCAAAAATGAAATATTGTTGCTTTTACAATTGGTATTATCAAAAGCATGTTAAGAAATGCATCTCTTTCTATCTGTCCGTTGAAAAGTACAAGTCAATTGTTTATCTTTTGCATCAGCTTAAACTTTTTTGTGAATTGATCGTTACATGCAACTTAATATGGTATTACCGTTAAAGGTTTGAAGTTCTTGTTGTTATTCACTCCTATTCCACACGTATGAAGCCCGAGAGAGCCTCCAAGAGTTCAAGTGAGGGAGAGTCCTGCAAATTGAGTACAACTCAATTGTCCATCTTTCCCCATTAATTTAGATTTTTTGTTGAACGGGTCAATGCATATGGAGTACAACTTAATATTGTATTAAAGTTAAAGTTCTTGAGTTCAAATCCTGATAGGCACAATTGTTGTCCGCTCTTATTCCACGTGTTTGAGGCCGAAGGCTCCACATGAGAAAAAAAAAACATTAATCGGCCTTTCCTGAATAGCTTATCCTTTTATATAAAATGATCGGTGCATGCAACCTAATACCACAGTACAAATTTTAAGCAACAAATTGTTCTCCCTCCTCCCCTATTTTTTGTTTCCTGCATAGGCAATCCGATGGAGCTCTGAGCTATTCATGATGCTGATCGTCTTATGATCTCAGCCAACCTGCAGTTTCGATCGAGGTTCACCTGTGCGCTCAATTAGCTAGCTTGATTGAGTGTACACTGTACAGCCCACACAATGATGGCCATGCATGATTCAGACAAATCACACATAGCTGTTCAATGGAAACGGAGTTAATTAGGCCGCTCCAGGTGCTTAACTGGAGCCCATGTTTCATGTTTGTTTGCAGCCGCTGCCCTAACACGTTCTGCGTGCGACAATATTCTAATGCCAGAGCGCTGCACTGTCCGATTGTCTCCAGTGTACACGTACACGTATAACTTCATTTCTTTAATCTTATTTGCAACCGAAATTAATGATGACCAGACCAAACTAGCAACTTGACAGCAGTACAAGCTTTGTCAGCAAACGACCGAAAGATGAGAAGAAAGAAAAATTTGTCGCAAATGCGTAGAAAGTTTACTGGTTGTTTAACTAGGCATAATTCCGTGGAAGCGGCGGCCGCACCAATCTAAATTCTAAATTTGAGCTTAAAATAAAACGAAAAGAAATGGTTGCAATGATTGAAACAGCCTAGATTAGCTCCCTAGATATCGAGAGGGTAACTCGCGTAATGGACGGCCTAGATTGATGGAGCTAAGCTCGATTTCACTGTCCAGATTCACCGCTGCTTCCATGCAAGTCAACGCCGCTCCAAACGGCCCCCAAGATTCTGTTAACTATGTGCGATTTTTTTTTCTACCGCGGGGAGGCTAGGGGGACACCTGAAGAGGCCCCGGGCATGTTAATTAGGTTAATAGGGATACTCCGGTCAATGAGGCCAGGAATGCTCCATTGTATATTTTGACTTTTGAATTATATCTGTGGATTAGAAATTGTGATAAAAAAAATTATCCTAGAGATTTGTATGATATGTTTTTGAGTTTTCAGGGTGAAAAGTAAAAAATAAATTTAATACTGTAGAGGATTGGGATCCTCTGGAGTTATTTCCGACGTCGTGGTCACTGCGTCCGTAGGCTACAAGAATGATCACATTGTATTTACCAAGGTGCAACATTTTCTTTTTCAAAAAAACACGTTATTATATATTAGTTATGAATGATATGATCATTAGGGATTTGTAGTGGCCACTCCACGGGGTGTGGCTCACATACCACGCAAAAAACCAATAATGACCATCTAATTAATGGTCTAATGGTGCACCTAATACTATTATATTTATTTACTTAGACCGTTGATCTGGCTTACTAAATTCCTAAAAAAATACATGGGTGTACCTAGCATAACCAATAAAACCCAATAAAAATAACCCGTGGAAACCAGAAAAGGAAGAAAATTTACAAGGGGAAACTCGAGGAACAGAGACCTCAATCATCTGGATTTCAGCGACATATACCGCAGGGAGAGAGAATCCAAAGCCCTCCTTTGGGTTTGTCTCTTCCTCTCTCCTCCATTCTCCCACCCACCCCCTTCTCTCCCCCTTCTGTGGGTGTGTTGTGGTGAGGAGAAAGGAAGGAGAGCAAGAACCAACACCAAGAGCTGCTGCCAACCCTGCACAGCCTGGGCTCTGATCATTGATTGCCCAACTATTACCTTCCTCTTTTGTGATATAGAATCCCATCTATCCCTTATACATATCTCCTGTTGGTTCTTGCCAATCTCTCCTATCTTTTAGATTCCCCTGGCTTCAAGATTGGCCGCCACACTAGCTTGCTAAGTTGTTGCTGTTCTTGCTTTTCTTGATTGCCTAGGGCCTTGGATTTTGGGGTTCTTGGGTTTCTTGGTCTTTCCCCCAATCTTGCAAGTTGCAATCTTGTAGCGTGTTTTGAGTTTTCTTTGTGGTTATTCTCCAAGCCATGGACGAGCGGATTCCACCAGCCTCCCTCTTGCAGTACTCGCCGTCTCCTGTTCATTCTTCTCCTCATCACCTCAATTCTTTGAGGTATTCTGCCTCTGAAAGAGAGAGGTGGGTTCCTGCTTCGGCTTCGCTATCTTGTTCTAATTTTTTTCTCCTATTGCTTTCTCTCTCCCTATTTTTTTCCGGTCGAGTTTTGTCTAGGCTTTTGATCCAGCTTTTCAGAAACCTTTCTGAGTACGAGATTTGATGCCGGTGGTGGAGGTTTCTGCTTAATTCTGACCATCTGGATGTGATGTTTGACACTGATCAATGCTGCGATTGTGATGGAGGAGTGATCTGTGGAAATAGGGATTTGGGTGATTGCTTGCTGATAGATTTACAAGAGCTGTTCGCTGATGATGGCTATTAGGAATAGATAGGCACCATATGTTATGACCTGTTGCCGATGGATGTAAAATTCTTATGTAATAAATTGCTCATTGTTGATAGTTGCATGTAATTTTTATTTTTTTGTGGATTTGCTGTATGAATCTCATTAAAGTTCTTGTTTTTAAAACCTTTTGGGCATCTTGTTATTTTAGACTATTCAAATTATGCTTACTCTCTTTATTAGAACATATATTTTAAATATCTCCTGTGAATAATAAAGTTAGCCTAATTAAATTGATGCTGATGAGTTTGTTTTTTTGGCAGATATCTGGCTGAATTACTTGCCGAGAGGCAGAAATTAGCCCCATTCGTGCAAGTTCTTCCCTTCTGTACCAGGCTCTTGAACCAAGGTTGTTTCTTTTGCTTCCAGATGTTACTGTAATGTTGCTTATATCAATAGCCCTTTATCAATTTAGTCGTTACAAGTTGTTAATGATGTGCAGTACATTCACTATCACCAAGATGATGTGGTACATTCGTTATCACCAATTGCTATATTTAGTCTGCCCTAAGTATTTTAGGTCATGGACAGTTAGTTATGAATTGCTTTGCTTCATCTTTCTTCTATGTAAGATGGTTTTCATGTCTAATATTGTTAGTATCGTATTATTAGTAAATCATGAGAGTTGTCCAGGGGATGTTTGTTACTAGATTTTGTTATTAATTCGTTTATCATGTATCCTATTGTCTAGTACTGGTATAATTCGCTTTGAAACTATTTAATTTGTCCAGTCTTGGCCATAAATAATAACTTTGCCCACATAATTGAATTCACCCTCTAGAATAGACACCTTTTTATCAACCACAAATTTCTATCTTAAGAATGGTTACTGTGCAGCATGTCTATCCTTTTATTGGGTGGAGTGGTTAACTGGTTACTATCTCTTTGCTACATAAATCGAGGCAATAGACAAAACTGGAAATCTAACGTGGATTGTCTTTTCCCCCAATTTTAGGGTAGCACAAATAGTATCGATGTCATTATTATACGATAGCACACCAAATAATATACCATGTTTCATTTGTTGCAGAGATTTTGCGGGCATCTTCTTTGCCACCTAACCATAATTTTGTTGATCCTGAGAGAATCGAGCATGGTAGTCCATTAAGGCTACCTGGCCACCCAGTGAATGGTCAGCCAATGGATCTGGAGGGATGGTCAGGAATGCAAACCGAGGTAAGGCAGATATAGAAAATCTTTGATTATCATGGGGTTACGGGCTTGTCATCATTGTTTTTTTAATAGCATGTATACCCTGTAGAAAGAGAGAATGCATAGATTGTGGACCAAATCTTTTAGTGGATGTTGTGCAAACTTTGCTTGTTACCAGCAATGTGTTAGTTGTCAAACATGGGGATAAATAGACTGAATTATTTATTGAGTACTCATGAAGATTATTTCTCCATGTTGACTATCAGATAACCATCGAATGTATGATTTTTTTTTTTGAGGATCCATATTATTTTTGTCCTTTTTCTTTGATGCGTATATTTATGGGGAAGTATATTTTTTCGTAGCATATGGGGGTTCTACAAGCATCATCTATGGGCTGGAGTGGAGCTCCAGCACTTTCTGGCACACCTGTTGTCAAGAAGGTTGTGAGGCTAGATGTTCCTGTGGACAAGTATCCCAATGTACGCATGGATTTCTTTAACGCTTTCCTTAGACTTCCTTGAATGCCCTTTCCATATTAGGAATGATTTACACCCCTTTGGTTGTTACCAGTACAACTTTGTTGGCCGTTTATTGGGGCCGCGTGGAAACTCTTTGAAAAGAGTTGAAGCTTCCACACAATGTAGAGTTTATATCCGAGGACGTGGTTCTGTGAAAGACTCTGTAAAGGTAACTAAGCACATTATTATATATTGTTCTTTAGTTACATATTTTAATAATAATATTTGGTTAAAATTGTTGGATACTCATTATCATACTTATTATGTGAGATTAAATCTAGGGGGGTATGTTTCCTCATCATTAGAAAAGGCTAATATGCTTGGTATGCGACTATTAATTGGTTAATTTCAGACAAAATGAACCATCTACAATAGGACAATAGAGGAAGTGTGGAATATGGTAGTTAAGGTTACATTTCAGTATCAATTATTTTGAGTTGTTCTGGTATCATGATCTGCAAGGATTTAAATTTTGTTTTGAACTTGTTAGCTGTTACTGCGTTGCCCATGAATATCATATCATTTGAGCTCTCTTGAGGCTGTGTATGTGGTCCTTTGTTCCAGTTGTTAGTCTTGGTCTAGTGGTTTAGTTGGATGCCACACACTATAATTTGAGTGCGCAGTAGTCTAAGTTTGTCATCGTAATTGAGGTGTATTTGTTGACTGTAGTTCAACTTTTTTTTCCCTTTCCCTTTCTGCTTCTGTTTAGCCTTATTGTTTGGGTCTTATCATTCACTGGATACTGGTGACACCTTAGTGTCACAAGCTTCTTATATAGTATTATCTAGCTATTATTTACGTCAGAAATCCATATTTAGTGTCACGAGCTTCAAGCTCAACAGATTGCTCTGAGATGTTGAGGTGTCAAATATGTGTATTTGAATCTAATATTTGGCCAAGTCAAACATAAACATAGCTCTTTAGCAATATACTTGTTATCGTACTTCTCTCTTCTATTTTATCTGTAAAGACTAAGTTAATAAGATCATTGCTTTCTTGATACATGTGATCAGTGTTTTGACAATTCTGTTTTTTCACACAACTTATTGATTCAGTATCCTAAAAATTTGCTCTTATATAGGAAGAGAAGCTCAGAGATAAACCGGGGTATGAGCACCTCAATGAGCCACTGCATGTGCTTGTGGAAGCCGAGTTTCCAGCCGATATTGTTGATGCCCGTCTAAACCAAGCTGTGACAATTCTGGAAGACCTTTTGAAACCAATTGTAAGCACTCTATTTCCTCTTCTGCCATTATCAGTTTTGGTATGTACTGGTAATACAGTGCTACCAGTCTTGCTAACTGGTGCTATCGTTAGGATGAATCCATGGACTACTACAAGAAGCAACAGTTGAGAGAACTGGCCATTCTAAATGGCACTCTGAGAGAGGAGAGCCCAAGCCCTCACCTTAGCCCCAGTGTATCCCCTTTTAATTCCACTGGGATGAAGCGCGCGAAAACAGGGCGGTGACCTCAGTCCCAAAGCTTCATTTTCCAGAACTGGCAATGGTTCAAATTCTGATCACAAGCCGCTGTAACTGCTGGAGATGATTGGTGATGCATATGCTGGGATCACCATTGCTGGCCTATGCCTGTCATGATCTGCACGCTTCACCAACCGTATGTCCTTGGGTGAACGAACGATCTCTGTGGGCTTGATGCTTGACGCTGTTATTATTTATTCTTTGTGCATCTGACTCCTAAGTATTAACATTATTGGTTTGGGTAAGTTAACAAGGCCGGTTGGCCACTCTAGAAGTTGGGATCCGAGTGTGGGACAATAATAAGGTTTTGTCGGTGTACCTGAGATAGTTGTAATATGTCAAGGGCTGGCTGGTGCTTTTGTGTGCTTAGTACAAGACAACCAGACAATTATAGTTGAGAGACAACCCCCATTAATGATTATTTGCATTCATCATACATGTCTCCTCTCCCTGTCCTCTTCACCATGCTCAATCCAGCACTCTTGTGTTTATAGCATTGGTGAATGGTGAATGTGAGCAGTACATGATATGGTTTATAACTGCTACGTGGCATCAATATCGGTGAGAACATCCGCATCCGGACCTTTATTGTCACACTAATTTACTATTAGCTACATTCTTTATCCTTCACTCTAAATATCCTTCGCATTTTATACTAAACTCTAAAAAAACATTTCTTCCATCAGCTACTCCATTTAAAACTACGGTATTTCTTTTATCAGCTACGCTATTCCAAACTATAGTATTTCTTTTATCAGCTATGCTATTCAAAACTACGGTACCGTTACGTTACGGACGTTCTCACCGATAGATAAATGGGAGCAGTTGTGTGCCTGTTTGGGCAGTGTCCCATGTTACCATGTACCAAACGATGCCATGCACAGTGCTGTCAGTCAGTCCATGACAAGCTGCTCTTCTTTCCACGTTTGCTGGGCAGCTTGTGGCTGAGGTCATGTGCACGGTGGCAGCTAAAGGTGCCATGAAGCTGAGCTCACAAAGTGACAATCATTTGTGCAGCCTTTCTCACGCTCTTTGCCAGAGCGGCTTCGCATGATCTTTCCCTAGATCACCTGCTCTGTGGCGCTGCCTTTTTCATGTGGGGAAAAGTTGGAGCGAAGAAGAGGAGAAGAAGATGCATAGCTTTCGAAGCCTCTGGTCAAATTTCTTACCATCTGTGCGTGCGAGGCGAAAGCTGCCTCCGATTCATCCAGCATTCCAGCTCCGAGAGGGCGAGGTGCTACTTTGCGATGATGCTGCTGCATCCTGGTTGTGGCTGACATCGAAAGGTCAAAGCAGACGTGCCTTTTGGGGGTTGCTGTGCCAGTCAAGGGCACTTTGATCCTATGATATGGGTAGATTATAATCTGATAACGTTATGTCCAACTCGGCAGGGTTTTAAAAAAAATGTTAAGATACTATTTCGAAAGATTTATGAAAAGACATTCAAAAATTAAAGTGTTAAACAAATGATAACAAAATGGCACAGTGTTTGGCTTGTAAAAAATAACCTTTTTTAGCGATGACTTTTAATTTTGATTTAAGCCGAGAAAAACAAGCCGGAGCCATGCTTTTCGTGGAAAGTGAGAGTTGGCTGCCGAAGGGTGGCTGCCCTGTTTTGTCATGGGATTTAAGAGCTTCAGAAACGGCTTCGAGAAGCTCAATCGTTTGGTTTGGTAAGTTGAGCTTGAGCTTTATAGAGCGTTTAATTTAAAGACATGAATATAATGCATAATTCGTGCTATTTCCAGACAGGGCTGAACGAGTCCTTTGCACATTTTCGAGTTTTCTTTAGTGAGAACATCAGGTGCCTTATTGGTTGGAATGCGGCAGTAAAATGCTGACTATTGAACATAGCTTTAGAATAACCAAGCGTGTTCATGGGAAGTTTCCCTTTCATTACACAACCTGAACCCTGTAGCTGAATTCGACATCTGCGTTAACATGCATGGTGTTTTTTAAAATTCCACTCACTCTCCCACGGAGGAGGAAGGAGGCTTTGATTTAATAAACACACACACAAAAACAAAAGATCGTCAATGGGGCTTCATTTTCACCTGACGTACGGACGCGTTTGGTATAGCATCACCAGCACTGTTGAGCAAGTGAGCAACGCGATCTTGCTGAATAAGGGTGCCAACAAATCAGCAAGGTAAGCAAGCTTACATTAAATAAAATTTGCACGCTTAAGACGACATTAAGAACGAGGCAGAAACAGTCAAACATTATGTTAGCGGAATACTATAAGCTAGGAGATTTGAGGCGATGATCCGCGGGATATCTCAATACGAAGCAGCGCTCCAGCAGATGGGCATAGAATATCGACAGCGACGCTCTGCAGGATATTTCTATGCGAGACGGCGTCGCAATCACATGATGCTGCATCCTAGCACATGGTTGAAGAAATTGATCTCCCGCTGGCTCCAGGAGGGTAGAACACTGACAGCGTATCGGCTGGAAATATTCGCTGCTACATCAAACAAGCAAGAGTTCACTTCAGTTCAGCATTAGGGACTGCAGCTCCTTGAGCTTCTCAATATCAGCCTGTCCCTGACTTCCTGTGCTCCTGTTTTATCTACATCCGCCTCCACTTGTCGATCTCCTTTGATGTGGCTCTGATCATCTTCCTGGTGGTTTCAATCAGCTCATCGAAAAGGGCGTCAAACTGTTCACTGCAATGTTTTTTAAACAGAATGATGTTAAAAGATGAGGTCGCATGTGCAAGTAAACTAGATATGTAGGACGGATGCACTATGAAAAGCTTAAAGCCTTGAGCTCTTAGCCGCAGATGGTCTTCTGCAAATTCACCAAAGTTCGCATCAAATGTTGGCAATACCTTTTGACATTTCTAAGAATTCACCAAAGTTCGCATCAAATGTTGGCACTACCTTTTGACATTTCTAAGAACACATATAACTCCTCTATGAATGGAAGCATGCCAGCAATTGGAAATGGAGCCATCTTACATTAGTACAAAGCATAAAGTTGTTGCTTACTCATAAGGAAGGTTCTTGGTATTCTGAAATGGTCTCCTGATGTTTGAATGCCTCCCAGCCTCGTCATATGCAAATCCTTTTCCAAATCCATAACCAAAACCTATTCCTATCCCACATCCAGCACCAGCTCCAAGTCCCAATTGTAATCCAGGGAATCCAGCTCCAATTCCTGCACCTGTTCAGCCACATAAAAAAAATAGAAAGGATCAGGACATGATTACTACATGTTCAACAATGTGGTCATCATATGTGAAACTAGCTGTGTTCCGAATCAGAGCTAGCCTACTCAAGTGTTCTTCTGGATGGTATTCTCTCAGTATGAACTCTGAAGAGTTCAGAATACCAGCACCATCTTTCCTATGTTTTACCATAACATAAAATGATTGCATAAGACGTACAGTTCGTAACAGGCGCATGCAACAGGAGTTGCGCATATCATACCTAAACCAAGGGAGACCAAATGTACATGATCTATAGGAATCTAAATCCCAGTCGTACAAATATACTATCATATTGCAGAAGACCTCATGCATCCATGTGAACATCTAATAACTAATAAGCTTACCATACTGTGTTGAATTTGGAATTGTGCCAGAATTCTCATTCTCTCTAAGATCAGGCCATAACAAAATTGAAAATACCAATAGATGAACCTGCTCTTACGAAGACATACTGGATTAGCAATATTGCTTTCAGTTTTCGAGACATTAGAAAGTTATATGAAGATGTCTTCTTTTTGACTTGGCTACAAAGCTCTGCATGATTAACACATTTTCATGCAATTATCTGACTATCCAGTTGGCTTGCTCTTAAATGGCTACACATTAAAAGTACTGTGTGTATAACCCTTATACATAATACATACTTTATTTCATTTAATTATAGCTTCGGATTTTTTGAATTTTGGAAACTCTATGGTGAGGGATAAGTTCCCACGGTCCTGCCTGAAATTAACTTTAGTATATTTATCATAAACTTAAAAGGGCCTAGATGCCTAGTAAAGAGAGGCATGTCATGGAAAATGACCTGTCTTGGCCACACGAAACATGAGAGAAGGGAGTTGAGCTGAGCTTCACAAATTTATATTGAAGCCCTGGCTCTTGGGGCACAAGTTGTGAACAGATATGATCTATCAATCATATTATGATTCTCGAGTCCAGCCAGCAACTTCCTCTTTAACTTGAATACCCTAGCATTATAATATGACATTAGATTCCCACAAAGTCTTTTTTGTTCCTGAATTTAAAATTATTTTGCTTTATAATATGCTATTAGATTCCACTTTTATGAGGATTTTGGGCACAATATATTAGTTTAGCCCCTCCAAACTTGAATACCCTAGCATTAGCCCCCTGTAATTTTGGTTTCAAGCTCCGCCACTGGCTGGACTGCTATTATTTGAAGGGCAATGAACTGAATTCTTTCATAAATTGAAGCAAATCTGTATGCACAATTTGGGGCGGAAGAATTTCTCACAGGGTAAGGGGAACATTTCCAACAGGCCTAAATGATCATACATAAACCCTCTTATCTTACTTGCCGGTCGGCACTCGGCCCATTACCTGGGAAAAGAATACACCGATTCTCATATTAAGATGGCGTAAGATGATTGCATGCTTCAACCAACACGAGTCCTGAATCCAATTATCCCAATTCGTCTATTTTTGGTCCAGAACTCCAGATGGGTCCCTTAATTCCCACCAAAAATCCAAAATTTTAACACCGGCTATCAGCCTACGTGCCGAGTGAACCTAATGAATGGCAACCACGACGCAGAGATAGATAAGCACGCCTTCGTGTCCATGGGGGGAGGAAGAAGCGACTCGGAGGAAGTAGGATGGGAAGGCACGTACCGCCGATGAGGCCGACGCCGACGCCGACGCCGCAGCCGGCGCCGATGCCGAGGGAGGGGCCCAGCTTGCCGAGCACGTCCGACCTCGCCACCGGAAGCCCCCACCGCGACGACCCCCTCCTCCCGCCAAACGCCATCTCCCTAGGCCTCGCGCTTGTGCGGGTTCAAGGCTTCAAGAGCGGACGACGCCACAGCCTATACAGGTCGGCGACGAAGACGGCGACGGCGAAGGCGACCCTTCCAGGATCTCAGCGGCCCACGGCCTGCGGGCTCACGTCCATGGGCTGAGGAGGCCCGTTCTGACACAGCCTTGCCTCGTGGGCTAGACCCATCTGCATTTAAGCGGGCTGGAAGCCTGGAAATGTGTGGCCGCCCCAATTAAACCGTATACCAGACTACCAGAGCCCGTAGAACACCCTTTGAATTCCGAACGGAATTCCACATCTTTCCATTCCAAGCTCCATAGCATCAGAAACACAGAGACGTGCGTAGTAGCATAGCAGCATATGCTGCTGGGGAATTGGGGGCCTGCTTTATTATGTCAGGAAATTGATTATATGGAGTAGTTCTTTACAGCTTTGCTGACAAATGACAACAATGGAAGTGCCCAGTTGAGGCATGGGATGATCAGAAAGGGGGGAAAACATTTTACTCGCCAGGACAGCTGCTCAATGAAAAGGCAGTTCCTGTTTACATGGATTACAACACTTGGGGTCTACAGATCTGCTAGAGGTAAGAAGTAATGAAATCAATCACAGGAAAATTGGCTAGAAGAAACGAAAGTGGGTCCTGTGTGTGGGGAAGACATGATTGACTGTTACATGATATGTATGGAGGTGGTCAGATAAGTTACAGGCTAACAATTCTTGACAGCATGAATGAATCTTCGAGCTCCCCAGCAAAACCATCATTACATTCCTGCACGACACAGCATGTATGAGGAACCAATGCAGCTTAAAATCTCGATTTACACAGAATGAAAATAACCCGGGATTAACTGCTGTTGATCTGTTAAGGCAAAACAAGAGTTGCTGTATCAAGTATCCTACCAATGAATTCTTCATGTCAGTCCTTATGTACTGGTCCAATGCACCGTCTCCACGAAGAATTTTAGCCCCGCATCCTGCTCTGTCAATAGAACCAATCGCCTCCTCATCCACCACAACAGCATCTACTCGCTCATTTCCTGTTTTCTCATCCGGGATCTGATTAAAAGGAGCATTAGAATGTATATAACAAATTTGTCATTTTTATAGAATAAAGCAATACGCCTGCCTACCTCATACATGGGCTCCAATAGAATGCTTTCCAAGATGGCTCTTAGACCACGTGCGCCAGTGTTTCGGGCTATGGCCTTCTTTGCTACCATTCTCAGTGCACCATCTGTAAAGTGCAGCTTAACCTAAAAGGCGAAAAACATGATAGAAGATTAGACATTCCTGCACACAAGGAAAGTTATGATCATCATAAGTTTTCCTGGGCTCACGTTGTTCAGGCTAAACATTTTCCTGTATTGTCTGGAAAGAGAATTCTTTGGTTCTGTAAGAACCTGAATGCAGATCAAATCACTTAAATTAGCTTCAATGGGGAAAAAAAGAAAAATCCAGTGAGAACTTCTACAGAAGTCAGATAATTAGGTCCCCTGACCATCATAATATTTATATATAAGAGAATAACAGACCATGCTTCTAAACTAATGGCGACATAAAAAGCACAAACCACAAACAATATACATATGCTGGAGTATGGAAGTCTTCCAAATGAACAATATTTAAGAAATAGTAATACAGAATGTCTATCTTGAACAACCTGAACAAGCTGATCTTCATTGAGAGCTGTCAAACTAACTAAAATGGGCAATCGTCCAATAAACTCTGGTATTAGACCATATCTTGCAAGATCTCCACTCTCAACCTGCCAATAGGCACATGAAATTTCACATTCATGACTATGTAAAAAATGTTTTTTACATAAAAGGCTGCTCCATAGTATTGACAAAAAAAATAGAATTCAGATGGCTTTTATGTCCCTAGGTTTCAAAGTGCTTACAGATTCTAGCAAAGATGAAGCAATAATTGGATTAATCACTCCTGAACTTCTCATATTTGTACGAATTGGTGCCCCAAATCCTATAGATGAATCTTCTCGCCTGCTTCACATTCGATGTGAGTTAAATTTCACATTCCATAAGAATGACGAGTCAATAATAGATAATAAATGTGAATCTACAGTTTATGTAAAACAAGCAATTTCGTTGCTTATTAAATATGCAGTACCTTTCAGAAATAGTCTTTTCCAAGTCTACAAAAGCTCCACCACATATGAAAAGAATGTCTTTTGTGTCTATCTGCATTAGCATGAGATCTGTTGGAGGCATGTCATGACGGAAGCAATAAATTATAAAGATAGCTTTACAATGCTCACAGTGTATGTGCAAACAGACACTGAGAAACAAAATATTCATGTCATTCAGCATTTCTACCACAACCAATGGATAAATGTTATTATACATTACCCGAATACTTCCCAAAACTGCCGTACCCGTATCCTGATACATATCGGATACTTGGATATCTGTATACTATCCGGATACATATCAGACACGTATCCAACTATTTTCCTTTTCCAAATGAATAAAATAAATCCTGACACATATCTAACACTTCTACGATACCTCCCTGATACCCCCATCGGTAGCCTTTTTTCAGCGCACTAAGGAGAGGCACTCATCTTTCACATTGAGGCATTCAAAGTAAAAAAAAGCCTAAGACGCTGTCGTACTCTACATAGTCTACACTCCACACACAAGCTGAGCATGTGATGTGACACATGTGAGACACCTCTGCACCACATGAAAAGAAGGCAAATGGAGCTCCACGGAGATCTTCTGGCATAAATCTGTACTCAGGGATGGACGAAGATCTTCAGTGGTGAACATCTACCTTTAGGGTAAAATACTTTTCATATATACACACACATATAAACATATCCTAGTATCAGGATTTTTGAGAAATTGGCGTGTCATGGTATCGCTGTATATATCGCGTATCCGTGTCCATGTATCCGAGCAACATGATACTTACGCACTAGCATCAAAGGTAACCTATGAGAAAGTAACCGCAGGCAATTCTACTTTAACCAAGAGCATATGGCAGCTTTAATTGTCAAACTGTGCTTTCCAAGTCTCAACTCTTCCCATTGTTAAAAGTCACAGTTCTTCCTCAGCTCACTACGCACATTCAAGATTTTTTTCAGCGAATGCAATCGATTCAAATCCATATTATATTGAATGTATTCATTAGTACATTAAGGACTTTGTAGAGTATGTCACCTGTATACTGTCATTGCGAGCATTCTTGCGAGAACCTTTTTCAGGAATGCTGACAACCTGTGTACAGAAACTAACTCAGTTAATGTATTCTCAACCTATCTCAGTACCTTGTTGCCAAAAAAAATGAATAAAATGAATAAACTAATAATGTAGTATACGCAAAAGAATAATCATTAATGATTTCTATTCTGTTAGTTACAAGAAGGGAGAATAAACGTCAGCAACATCAAGATCAAGGGGTCCTCTTCAGTTTATTTACTTATCTTATTTACAATGAATAAAATGTGGACGCTCTGTTGTGCAGCAGCCGTTAGCTTTATATCCAAGATCATGTTGCATAGTTTTGTTATCACAATAAGCACATTCCTTACATGACTAATGAAACCCTTTTGCTTTATTTCGTGAATGCATGGATGTAATAATATTTAATTCATATGCTTTGCAGTGTCTTGGTAAGAAGTACAAGTTTTTTTTAATATAACTAACATAAGCACCAGCTAATTGGCCTGGTCTAGTCATGATATTTAGAAGGAACACAAACATGAGTGATCACTTACAGTTCCTTCAAGGATTTTTAACAATGCTTGTTGAACACCTTCGCCAGATACATCCCTACTAACATTTGCACTCTCTGCCTGCAATGTGGTTGTTGATTAGAGACCATGCAGTTAAAAAACCTACTTGGCAAAAGGGAAAAGACTATGTACCTTCTTTGTGATTTTATCTACTTCATCTATGTACACTATCCCCTGCTGGGCGGCTTCAATATTATATTCAGCAGCCTGAACATAAACTCGGATCATCATGTCGTTCATGGAATAGTCTAGAATTTCTTTACTGATATCTACATGAACAGATGTAATGAAATTCAATATCTAAAGAGAGTCATGAAATAGCCAGCCAGCGAGCCATACATACCACTAGTAACTTCTGCAGTATTGACTCTACATCTTCACCTACATATCCAGCCTGCAAAATGTTTTCAACTTAGTTTTCTTTGTGTTTCCCTTTCTTTCTATCATTTTCTACTGTAACTACATATGTCCATTTTTAACCATGTAGTGATTGCCTTCTGCCACTGCAATTATGATTGCACAATATATGGATTCGATAAAGTTAAAGAACAAAACCATAGATATGGCAATTTGTCACTGTATAGAGATGTACTGCAACATGAATTAATGACCAAAATTAATTTGACAAGAAGCAAAACTTAAATGTCATGCATTGAGCATTCATAGATCGGTTTAATGCATTTCACTAGAACTCCCCCCTGCTGTTTCCCTGAACGACATGATTATAAATCAGTGATAAACTTGCCTGCGTTAATGATGTCGCATCAGCTATAACGAATGGTACATTTACAATACGTGCTAATGTTTTTGCAAGCAGTGTTTTCCCTGTCAGCAGATACCATGAAGAAAGATATTGCTGTCAGATTCAATTTATAGTAAATCTATTTATACATGTGTATAGTATCCTGAAAAAAAAAGTACCTGAGCCAGTTGGACCCATTAGAAGTACATTGCTTTTATCTATTTCTACATTATTTTGATCATCACTTGCAGTGCCTGGACGTCCAGAATTGGCACCAGATCTGGATACAGCAGTAGCACATACACGTCATCAAAAGTGAGAACATATCAATGAGCAACTTACAAATGCATGAATGCTTCAGCATCTTTTTTTTTGTCATGATTTAATGTTTGTGGAGATAGGTTACATAGGAACTATGGCACGTAGGTTAACAGGACGGAGACTAACCCTTTCTGTACATTGGCATTATATATTCGCTTGTAGTGGTTGTATACAGCTACTGATAGTACCTACAATGAAGAAAAAGTAAGGATAAGTATGTTGAAATTATATGCTCACAAAAGAAGTACAATGTATTGCTTGTTTCACTTATCTCCTTTCAACTAGTGGACCATACACATATTTCAGTAAACCTGCTGCAACAAGACGTGATCACCTATTACTTTCTTCCAAGTCCCAACAAAAATACCGCATCACATATGTACAGATCAACTCCTCTCTAATTTAGTTCATGGGATATGAATACACTGATACACCAACTAGTAGTAGCATAGTATCATTTAAATGAAATCATTCACATAGTTTGGCAATCCCATAGATGTTATTAACCAGTTGGATGCATTGCTGAAGATTTTAAAAAGAAATCGTTACATTTAAACAGCCAGCAGTTCAACCAATTCTAATGTGAACACCTGCAATACTTACCAAACCATCACAAAAAAAAACACACAAAATAAGATGTGAAATTACTGTATGATCTAGACAGCAAGAAAATAAAGCCATATACATAAGCTTTCTTTTTTTGAGAGGACAACACAAAGTTAATGAGTTGACAGAATTTAAGCCAATCATCTTTGCACCATGCCAAAAGCTCATAATTGGAAAGCATTTCAGAATAATTGAGGAGGCAACCATAAAAACAAGCGATGAATTTTAAGCCAAGGCACGAAGCCACGAACAGCCAGTAATTTAAACCCAACGCATTTCTGCATTACCCAGCCGAACATGATTTCACTGAATTATATCAAGCGCCCGGACGGATTCACACCAACAACCCAAAATTCACCTAATCGACGTCAAACTACCCTCACTGCACTGTACGACCTACCGCATTGCGTCACTGATGACTGCTCGCACCAAATCACAAAGATATTACAGCAATTCGGGACTAAAATTCCCACAATTGGGGACAAATGGTGTACCTTCTTAGCTTTGCCTTGCCCGATGACGAACTCGTCTAGTCTCCGGCACATCTCCCGCGGCGTCGGCAGCTCCTCCCCCAAGCTTGCCCCTCCCCACCACTCCCTCTTCGGCGCAGCGCTCGCATCCTCCCCTCCCGAGGATTCCACGCCGTTTCCGCCACCTCCCTCCTCCCTCCCTCTCCTCCTCCCGTGTCTCCGTCGCGGCGTCGGCGGCTGCGGCGGAACCGGGGCAGCCGACGGCATCGGAGGCCAATCCTCCGGCGGGCGCTCCGCTAGCGTCCTCCTGATTCGATCGAAGAACCCCTCCCTATAATCGTCCTCATCCTCGCCTCCGACGCCGTCGGGGATCTCGAGGAATGCGCCACGCATGGGCTCGATCCGGTGGGCGCGGAACATGAAAGCAGCGCGGCACGCCGGGCATGAGCTCGCGCCGTCCTGATGGTCATGCTGCGCTCCATCGCTGCCACATCCAGTGGCCGGCGGATACGGCGGGAGGGGCTGGAGGGAGAATTGGACCGACACGTGCGCGGCGCAGCGCGGGCAATTGGCCTCGGCCCAGATCCGGCTGCCACCGGAGCACCTCCTTACCGCTGCCGCGGCGAGCGGCGCCGCCGCCTCCCGAAGCTTCGAGAAGGTTCGGAGCATGGCGAGGTGGGGGACGATCGGCGGAGGAGATGGCGAAGAAGAAGGAAGAGGAGATAGTGGGGAAGCTGGGAGTGGGTGATGGTTCCCGTGTTTATACGGTCGGAGGTAGTGGGAGACCGCGATTTGATTGGGGAGATCTGCACCGTTGGATGGGGCTGCGAAGGGGCCACGTGGACGGGATTCCCGGCGTCGATTCCTGAGCAACCGTCTTGCGGCTCGGAGCGGTTAACGGACGGGCGGCGAGGGAGGGATAGGGAGGCCGACCTGTGGGCCACCGGTTTTGGGGTCGGGGGCCTCTGCCATGTGGGGCACGTGGGGCCGGATTCCAGCCGCTCACCGCAGATGCGGGGGGAACCTTATCTACCCGGATGCCTTGCGTGCGCCAGCGATGGGCTCCGCGCGCTATCAGTCATGCTCTTTACGTTTTTGTACGTAGACACACGTATTTCACAGGTCAGCCCGACAGGTAGTTCATGGTTCGGTTGCTGGCTAGGTTAGGATGAAAATGCGATGAAGCATTTATCACGTCATATATACTTTCTGTTTGTTGGTGGAATATGCAAAAATGAATCAGACTCCAGGAATATTATAGGTTATATGGTACACGGTGGGGCCCGAGTTTTTTTTTTTTTTTGTCAAACAATCTCATATAACATTTGTTTCGTATAATGCTATTACACTTTGTGCCATTAAATTCGATTCATCCTAAACTCTCGAAGAAGTAACCACATGTATGTATTATGTAATGGCTATGGGGTACTCATAGCCGTGTTTATCGCCTGTTTATACTGAAGGAAAGTACTCGTATTTAGCGTCGAAGTGCAGTACAAGCAAAGCGAAGCTTGCGCTTCTCAAAGGAATGAGTTCGGACCAAGAAGCATATCCCCTGCAGGATCGTCGTCAAACATGAAGGATAGACATGTGAGTATGTGGCAGTGAGTGTGACCTGCATTATCTTTTTTTTTTTCCTTTTTGTCTCGTTCGTGCACATGACTGGAGGTCAGCTCGTCGCGCGGGCAAGTTAAAATCATAAGGGAAAAAAAGGCTTAATTATACCGTTGCAAAGAAGGGCTTTATTTACCTGCCAATCTCCTCAGGCCCAAGATGCGGGATTCAGTGTTGGCCCAGTTTTGATCATCTAAACTTCCGACGTTCAATTCAAGGCCCAATGTCACACGGTCACTCGAAGTGGATTCTCATGGACAAACAAGACCCAGCTAATTCCGAAGAGACAAAAAAAAAAGTTATTTGTGTATTTTTAAGGATACAAACTGTCAGATTCGACACCACATTCAGCTACTCGGCTACCCTCAGGTAATATTTTCAGGTACACCCACAAGTAATTAGAGGCATAAAAGACCTCAGCGCACACGCATGTGTAGCTACTTTAGCATATGAGGCATCCAGCTCCTATGTCTATCTCTCAACTGTTCCGATCATTGTCCATCTAGTGTGGGGTGACTGTTTTTCTCTCATATTTTAATTTCTGTCCTACTGTAGTGTTGAGTACACCAAATGAACAGCAAATAGGTTACTGTTGGTTATACCCTAAGAGCATATCAAGCAGTGTCGCATTTTGGCTTTGTCTCATCATCGTAGCAATAAATTTTTGGACGCATTGTTGTACATGAATAGTATGAGAGTATGAGACAATGAATATGAATACAGAGAGAGAAAACTGAATTAGGATGGGACAATGCCCCAACACTATAGATTAATAGTGGTGGAACAGAGATAAATAAAGCATATGTTGAATAGCCCCCCGAGGATTGAACTTGGATGGGCATCGGCATTGTGCACCAGGAGTGAAGCAAAAACGAAGACAACCGAGTAATTACTTATAAAATATAAAATATGACTTATTCATGGCTATATATTTTTTTAAGAAAAAGGTATATTTTATAATTGATCTATTGCGAGTAGTCTACGTAAACCTCTGAACTATAAAGACAATAATTCTAATCCGTAAAACTTGAAAATCAACGCAAACAACCCCCTAGGGTGGTTTTGCCACCATATCTATGATGTGGCAATATATAGTCAAAAAAAAATAAGTAAATAAAAAAATATATATGGGACCCAATTGTAAGTCTCTATAGTCCATCTTCCTCTTCTTCTTAGTTCTCTCTACCTCTCATCTCTCCTCCATTATGTCCGCTTTCTTCATGGGAGGAAGGAGCCTCCTTATGGCCTCGAGCAAGCAGGCGCTAGCGTTAACTGCCATCGGTCATCACTCGTCGGCAAGTCAGCCCATGCTAGTTGCCACCGGCTACCACTGTGACTTACTCCCTCCATTCCAAATTGTATTTCACTGTTGACTTTTGGATATTCTATTTGATCATTCGTCTTATTCAAAAAATATATGTGAATATTATTTATTTTGTTGTGATTTGTTTTATCATTAAACATATTTTGAGCATGACTTACTTTTTTGCATGTTTGCAATATTTTTTGAATAAGACGACCGATCAAAAGGCGTCTCCAAAAGTCAACAGTGAACTACAATTTGAAACAGAGGGAATACCTCCCTCTCTCTTTCTCCTTTCCCTATCTCTCTCCCCCTCGATGTCCTTGAAAGGAAGAGAGGGAAGAGAAGACATCGTAGGCAACGTCGTCACCCTCTCCTGCTCAGCCTTGTTGGCGTCGAAAGTGACAGCGATGGAGATCGTCTACACCATGCACGAGCGATACACCTGCACTTAAAGGGAGCAACGATGATGAATCTGCACTTCAGAGAGACACAGAGCATGGGCGGCGAGGTCGCGCTGAGGATGAGGGCTTGCAAGGGTCAGGATAATGCTCGGCTAGGCCTGTGGCTGACCTTGGGCGGCGCTTGGCTGGGGACACGGCCGATGGCAGGAGGCCGCCGGCGACGCTCGGCGGACGATTGCAACGCTCAACGAGCAAGAGCGGCGCTTGGTTGGGGCATGCGACCGACGACGGTGATGTTTTGGAGACCCGGTTGTAGAGCTGTCGTAGTGTGCTCCACGAGTAGTAGAGAGAAGAGAGAGAGAGGAGGTAGATGAAGAGTATGAGGCTTACTTGTGAGTCATACCTGTCGGCAAGGGTGAGACGGAGGACACAACCATGTCACTGCTACATCACACATATATATACTAGAGGTGAATGCGCGCTTGCGCGCGCAAGGTTTGGTCCATAATTTAGGTTTTTATATAGACTTTGTCACTGATTTTTCTTTGATCGTCGCGCTCATTAGGTTTTCGCGAAGTGCACATGGAAAGGATCAAAATGATTAAAACTGTTTTTTATCGGTTCATTTATGTTTATATTTTTAAGAATTATGTCTAGCGG
Source organism: Raddia distichophylla (assembly GCA_005191435.1). NCBI lineage: Eukaryota > Viridiplantae > Streptophyta > Magnoliopsida > Poales > Poaceae > Raddia > Raddia distichophylla. The sequence continues at coordinate 166,007 of SPJY01032630.1, forward strand.
CACGATAAAAGGAATAAATGGAACGTCTAGAATATTCAAAAAATTGGAAAGCCACATATTTTCACACCATTTGCATGAAACCAACATGAAGACAGGAGTTTTTTTTAACATGCTTGGTAAAATTTCCCATGCTCATGATTCATAATTCAAAACCTGGTGGAAATTTTTTTTTTCTGAAATTTTCCAATGTTTTAATTTTTAATAAGCATGTTGCTAATACTGAACTAAAAATTTTAGTAAAACATTAAACAATCCGAGTACGTATGGAAATGATTTTTGAAGTGAAAATGTTCTTATCTTTTCTATCTGCGAAGGTACAAAAATGATTTTTTTAAGTGGAAATGGTCTTTCTATTTTTCTATTGTTCGTTTAGATGGTTCCAACTCAAAAATTGAATGAAATCATTAAAACTTATAAATACGTAGAATTGAAGGACTTTTTTTGTATCTTTTACATAATTATATTTGTTGAATAATTACTGCAATGATACTATTTTTTTATTTATCATTCCAACGTTTTGATGTTTAAAATACTATGAAGTTGCTTTTTTGCAGGGAAAGAAAACCTTTCAATATTTATTATTAAATCTTGGAAATATGTAAATCATTTAATAGTATTTTTAGATGTTTTCAATTTTAGAATAAGTGCCCTTGATAATTTTGAACTCCAAATTTTGGAAGACCTCTGAATGATCTGAGTATTTACCCAGGGGATTTTGGAATTGAATTGTTCTCTATTTTTTCGGCCTGATGTATTGAAGCTCAAGATTCGATGGAACTATTAAAATTTTAAAATACCTAAATCATCTAATATTAGTTGTGCGCAAATTTGAAATAATTTCGTTTTTTTGTCATAAGTTGAATTATTACAACTTATTTTTTTGTAATAATATTACAATCTTTGAATTATTTTTTTGTCCTGTTTTTTTGGCGTCCAAAATTTTAGGAAGCTAAAAAATATTGAAGAAACAAAAAAAAAATTAATAAGATTTTCTTACAATTTTTAAATGATTTTAGTTTTTCAATTATTACATCCAAATCCTTTAAAATCAAATTTTCTAAACTCCTTCACATGATTCATTTTTGAATGAGCATGCAATCGGTCTATGAATTCAGAATTTGTTGTAAGTTTCAAATAATTTTCATTTTTCAATAAGCATACGGCGAAATGCTGAAATCAAAATATGAAGGAATCTTGAAACGATTCATTTCTAATGAGTATCTAATCGGGCTTTCAATTTAAAACTATATAAAATTTTTACATAAATCATTTTTGAATTATTAAATGAGTATCTAATCGGTCATTTAATTTAAATTCAATGGGGTTTTTGAATTTTGTGGCTACTTAATAGTTCATTCAAAAGATTTAAATACTTCATTTTGTAACTTAGTTTCTTGCTTTTATGTCCAGATTTGTCCTTAAATTCTTTTTGTATTATCTGAAATTTTTAAGATCTGTCAACCTATAAATAAACAAAAAGAGAAGGCACAGGGAAAAAATGGGGAGGGGCGCTTGTTTAATCAGCTGGAGGCAAGAATCGAGATCGCGCCTCCTGTCTCAGCGCGCGCGCTGCTAGCCAACCGGCCGTCGCGGTGGATTTGATAACTATTGCGAATAAAAGATCTTTTATAAGTTTTTTTTACTCAAAGGGCAGGAGCGCTGCCTTGAATTGCTATAAAGAAGAAGGGTTGGGGGAGACAAAGGCCCCTCCCCCGTGGGCCTAGAATGAAAATTAATTAATTACAAAAAGGGCACCTACTGCCACCCAAAGGCGCAGGTCGACAATCAGCAGATTTAGAGAGACCGAGGCGGGTCTAGCAGCCTGGCGAAAGATCCGGTTGTTGCGCTCTATCCAGATATGCCAGACGGTGGCGGAGGTGGCGGAGAGGACCCCACGTGGTAGATCAGACTGAAGAATATCTGAGGACCACCAGCTCTCGATGCAACCTGTTTGCGTCCAGGAAGGGGGAAGAAGACGTGGGGCTTGCAGCAGTGTAGCCAGCTGGCTCGAGATTAACGAGCTGAAATCGCAAAGCAGGAAGAGGTGCTCGGGAGTTTCCAAGTTGCGCATGCAAAGGGGGCAAAAGTAGTTATTTGGCAACTGTCGACGTAGCAGAGCATCTGCTGTCAAGATTCGCCTTTGCAGGAGCGTCCAGAGGAAGAATTTGCACTTGGATGGTGCCCAAAGCTTCCAGACTTGTTTCAAGGCCGGCTTGGCCACTCGGCCCTCGAACTGCAGTAGGTACGCCGATTTGACAGAGAACACGCCATTGGCGGTGAAGCGCCAGGAAAGCTGATCGTACTCATCAGGAGAAAGATGCACACGAACAAATTTGTTTAGGAGTGAGACGAGGTCGGGAATCATCTGAGGGGTGATGTTGCGCCTTAGGTCCAAGATCCAGGTATTGTTTGTCAAGGCATCGAGCACCGATCTGTTCTTCCTTGAAGAAGCCTTGAAAATTTGTGGCGCAATTAGTCTTGGGGCACAGCCAGAGAGCCAGTAATCGTCCCAAAAGGAAAGAGAGGAGCCATTTGCTAAAGAGGCCGAGCATCCCACCCTCAGTAGAGTGGAGTCCGGCTCCGAGACCAAGGGGGTGTGTAAGGCCCCAACAGCATTTGTGGTGGACCTGCTTAAGAACGCCCAACGCAGTCTCAGGGCCCTGGAAAAGCGAGTGAGGTCTAGGACCCCCAGGCCACCTTGGGATGTCGGGGAGTAGACCGTACTCCAGTTGACTCTGCCCCCACTACCCGAGTCGGTACCCTTCCAAAGCCAGCTTCTCCTGAGCGAGTCAATTTTTTTTAAGACAGAAGTGGGGGGGTTGATGACGGACAGGACGTAGGAAGGTATCGCTGAAAGGACCGCTTTGAGCAAGGTAAGGCGCCCTCCTTTGGACATGAGAGGACCACGCCACCCAGCCAATCTAGAAGCGACCTTGTCGATGAGCGGTTGGAAATGGACATGGCGTAACCGCCTGACGGATAGCGGAATCCCGAGATAGGTAATAGGGAACGAAGCTCTAGAAGCAGGGAAGTCTTGGAGGATGTGGTCGAGATCGATGCCTTCGCACCTGATTGGCACAACCTGACTTTTCGAAAAGTTTGTGCGAAGCCCGGTGATTTCCCCGAACTCGCGGAAGAGCGCAACTAGGGTTGAGACGTCATCCTTGGTAGGGTTCAGAAAAATGGCTGCATCGTCGGCGAAGAGGGAGACAAGTGAATTTTGGTGAAGGCCACGGATAGGCGACAGGGTTCCAAGCTGAGTTGCCTGGTTGAACAGGGCAACGAGTGGTTTGATGGCTAGGTTGAACAGGAGAGGGGAGAGCGAGTCGCCTTGCCGAAGACCTCTGCGGTGTTGAATGGGATCGATGGGGTGGCCATTGAGGAGCACCTTGGAGGAGGAGGAGGCGAGGGATCTTGCAACCCACTCGCGCCAGCGCGGACCGAATCCGCGAGCGCGAAGATTGTCTAGGAGGTAAGGCCAGGAAACAGAGTCAAAGGCTTTCTCGAGGTCCAACTTGAGTAGGAGGGCTGGGGTATTTGATCTGTGCAGGGATTTCGCATTGCCTTGGACCCGGAGAAAGTTATCTTGGATGTGCCTTCTCTTGATGAACGCGCTCTGGCAAGGCGATATTAGTTCTTTCATAAAGAGGGCTAGGCGGGAAGCGAGAATTTTTGTGAATATCTTGCCAACACTGTGGATGAGGCTGATCGAGCTGTAATCAGAGGCCGTGGACGAGCACTTTTTCTTTGGGAGGAGAACGATGTTGGCGTTATTGAGCGACGCCAGCCCAACGTCTTGGAGGTTGAAAATGCTCTGGAGTGCAGCAAGGAGATCCACAGAAATGGAATCCCAACAAGCTTTGAAGAAATTCCATGTGAAACCATCTGGGCCTGGAGCCTTGTCGGAAAGGAGGGAAAAGAGGACCAGCTTTAGCTCTTCCATGGTTAGGGGGTCGTCCAAGGAGGAGAGGTCTAGCGCCGGCAGCCCAAGGAAATCCCAGTTGAGAGAGCGAGACACGGGGGTGGTAGAGGTGGCGAGGGAGTCGTCACCGAAAATAGCAGAGAAGTGCTAATGCAGAACATGGGCCTTATCTAAGAATTCGGTGTGTAAACCGGAGTGGGTTTGAAGTGAGTGGATTAGGTTCCTCCTGCGGTGCCCATTTGGCCTGAGGTGAAAATACTTTGTGTTGGCGTCGCCAAACTTGAGCCAGTTGAGACACGAGCGTTGCTTCCACTTGATCTTTTAGACGGCAAAGAGCCCCAAGATTCGAAGTTTGAGCTGTCTTCGAAGGGTTATCTCCTTGAGCGAAAGAGCTCTCGACTCCATGGCCAAATCGAGTAACCTGATAACCTCGGAGGCAATCGAGAGCTGGAGCTCAGTATCGCCCACCTGTGATTGACTCCAGTGACGAAGGGCAAAGGTCGTTCGGGTGAGTTTGAATTTTAGTTGGAGCAGAGGGTGGGCAGGCATGAGCGGCGAGGGATTGCACCAAGCCTGCTGGGCGACTTCGGTGAATCCATCGATCGTTAACCAGAAGGATTCGAAGCGAAAGAGGCACGGTGGGCTCGGGAGTTTTTAGCAGTGAGAAGGAGAGGGCAGTGGGCTGAGGTGGAGGAGGAAAGCGGCAGAAGCGAGCAGGACGGGAAGAGGAGCTCCCAGTCAGCGTTTGCGAAAGCCCGGTCAAAACGAACGAGGGTCGGGTTGGCTTGCTCGTTGCTCCAAGTAAAACGTTGACCCGAAAGGTGAATTTCCCTGAGGGAGCAGGCGTCGAGGGTTGACCGGAACCGAGCCATGAGCCTACGGTTCAGGTTTAGGTTGTTTTTGTCGGAGGCTTTGTAGATGAGGTTGAAATCATCAAGGATGAGCCACGGGCCAGCGAAGTGAGACGAGATGGCTTGCATACACGTTGGAGATGGTCCAGCTATTTTGTCCATAAATGGAAGAAACTCTGGCGGAGATGGAGTGGGGAAGAAGTAGCGGGTCGGATAGTTGGATTTGGGAGTCGTCCCAGAAGAGCAGAAGGCCGCCTCTTGAACCGGAGGCCGGAATTTGCAGAAACCCGCGCAACCGATGGCTACAAACTTCCAAGAGGAGCTGAGAAGTCGGGTTGGATAACTTTGACTCCTGTAATGCCAGGATAGTAGGGTTTTGAGCGCGAACGAGCGAGGCGACGACATCGCGTTTTGCAGCAGCGTTGAGGCCGCGAATATTCCAGCTGAGGATCCTCATAAATGGCACCAGTGGGTTGCACAAAATGGAGAAGAGGAGCCACAGATGGAAGGGGCAGTACGGGAAGTAAAGGACGCAAGGTTAACGCGACACACAGGCGTTGGGGGTAGAAACGCTGACCAAGGCCCGCGCAGGGGCAGGTTCGAAGCAAAGAAAACACACGCAGGCGTGAAGGATGGAGGTGAACTGCACGCAGGCAGGGACCCAAAAACTAAGCAAAAGGGGCCACACGCAGGTGGACGAAAAGACAAGGCTAAGCCCACGCGTAGGTGGGGGCCACAAACAGCTGGCCAACGAGCGACTAAACCCACACGCAGGTGGGGAACACGAAACAAACTAGGAGGGAGTAAACATGACGAAGGTGGGAAAGCGGTGGGACCCCAGGAGGAGGCGGAGAAACTACTGGGCGGGCAGGGGGTGGCAACCGTCAACCCCAGCAGGGTCAGGGTGGCATCCCTCAATCCCAGCAGGGCCCAGCTCTGCTAGGGCAACCCCCGGACGCGCGAGACCGCAAAGGTCAGAGATCGCTGAGCGCGCTGCTGAGTCGAGCGGAGCGGTGGAGAGGAGACTCTCAAGCTGCACTACCAACTCACCGACGGCAACCGAGGGAGAGAACCCCAAGCGTCTGGCAAGCAGGCCCTGAGCCTTGCGGATGGCTGGCACTGAGGAGGAGCCGGACGGGGCAAGGGCTGGGCGGGAAGAAGCAAGCCGGGAGCTGCGACGAATCAAGGTGGGCTGCTTAGGGCGGGAGCGCCTAAGCGGAGGGGAAGCAATCAGAGGAGTGGGAGCAGCGACCGTGGCCTTAGCTAGAAATCCGGGGATCGAGGAGGGGGTGGGTCGTTGGAAGGGTGGCCTCGTGAACCATAGGGTCAAAACTTGTGAGTGAGCTGGGAAACGGGAGCTGGGCGAGAGTCTTGTGTCCAAAATAACAGCTCGGGTCCTAGAAAAACCGAGGCCCGAAGGGTGAGGGAGCCCGAGAAGGAGATGGGCTCTCGGAGCTGCGGCGGCCCAAGATGGGGGAGGGAGCTAGGATGGAGGCGTTTGGGGGGCTCTTCCTGCTGGGCTGGGGCGGCAGGGAGGGCGCCAGGGAAGGCCCAGCGAGGCCCAAGAGGCTCCCGACACAGGTGGAGATGTGGCAAAAGGGCGCTGCTGATTGGAGGCCTGCAACCGAGGCGCTGCAAACCGGCAGGAGGGTTGAGTTTGAACCACCTCCAACCGAGGCCTGCGGGAGCGTGGTCACCGAGGCCGCCTGCGGCGGTGCCTCGGGCAGGGGACGCTGCAACAGTGGCCGCGACGGAACGGGACGGAGCGTGGCCGCGACGGAACGGAGCGTGTCCGCCGCGGAACCCTTGGGCGACGGAACGGGGCGCGCCGAAGAGGGCGCGGCGTGGCGCGGCGGGCTCGCCGACGCGACGCGGCGGGGCGGAGTCGCCGACGCGGACGGGGCACACCGGAGAGGGCGCTGCGCGGCGGGGCGGGCTCACCGATGCGACGCGGCGGGGCGGAGTCGCCGACGCGACGATGTGGCCGAGGCGAGGCGAAGGGGGGCTCGGAGAAGGTCGACGCCGCAGGGAGCGTGTGCGCGGGCGTGAGCAGGGCCGACGGCGCTGGAGGGCGGCGGTACGGCGACGAGGCGGGGTACGGCTCCTGGCGGACCGGCGGATGGCCGGCGACCTCTCCCGCGAGGTGCGCAAACCCACTGGCCCAGTCCCAGAGCGGCGGCTGCTTGGACGGTCGCGCTCCCCTGCGGAGTCGCCCTCGCCCTCACTGTCAGTGTCATCACGGCGCCGGAGAGGGACGAAGAGGGAGCGGCAAGAAGGAGGCGGGGCGAGAGCTGGCGGAGGGGGGAGAGAGTCGGGCTGCCCCAACTGCCAGGCGTGTTGGAGGTCTTGGATGGGGGCACCACCGCCAACGCGAGCGGAGAGGGAGGAGTAATCTTCGACGGAGTCAAGATGCAGCAGCAGATGGTGGACGGAGACAGTGGGCGGCCGAGGGCGCGGCGCGCCGGCGAGGCGGGCAGGGCCGCGAGCGCCACCCCGATCAGCCTCCATGTACGGCGATTGGTCCACGAGCTCGAGCTCAAGCTCCAGGGGGATGCAGGTCGGGTCCCGGGTCCAGACCCAGACTCGGAAGGCGGCGGTGTCTAGGCGAAGACGCGTTTCGTGCTCGACGACGTCGATGCGCCCAACCCCGGCGAGAAGGCGGTCGATGACGGCTGTAGACCAAGCGTGAAGGGGAAGACCCTCGATGAAGAGAAGTACACGGTAGCGAGCGCTGCCCGGCGCGCCCGTGGCATGGACGTCGGCGGGGAAACTTTCAAGACGAAAGTCCCTGCCGTTGGCGTGGAAGGAGCGACGAGCGGCATGGCTAGCCTGCTCCGGGCGGGTGAAGCGGGCGAGGTAGTGGCGGTTGGAGAGGTGAGTGACTGTAAAGTCCATGTGGGGGATGTCGGTGTAGGAGCTGATGAGGGCGGCGACGACTCCGGTGTCCAGGTGCGGGCCGGCGGAGATGGCCACCACCACGGCACGGCGGTGAAGCTCAATCGTGTCCGCACGCACGGAGTCAGAGACTTCGATGGTGACACGGGCGGACGGCGGGCGGTGCGCGGCCAGAGCGGAGCGCCGGGAGGGGGGCATGGCGCCGAGTGGAGGAGCTTGGCGGGGCGCGACGGCGGCGGCGCGCTGGCGACAGTAGCGGGCGACGTGCCCGAAACGGCGACAGTGGAGGCACCGGACGGGGTCCCGGCAGCTTGCTGTGGTGTGGTCTGCGGCGAGGCAACGTCCACAGCGACCTTTAAGGCCGGGCGCGAGGGGGCGGCGGGCGCTGGCGGCCTTGACTCGGACCGCCGGGAGGGAAGGGCGCAGGCCATGCTGGCGACCCTTGGGGCGGACGCGCTCCCATTTCGGGGAAGGAGGCACGGCAGCCGAGGGCGCGAAGATAGTGGAGCGGAGAGCTGGGGCTTTTGGAGACAGGGCGCCATGAATGGTGGACGGAAGGGGGGAGAGTAATGGCGGGGCTAGGGAGGTTGGGGGGAAGCAATGCTCAGACGGGGAGCAATGAAAGCGGACCTAGCCATGGCGGCATAAGACGCCGGTGCAGGAGCGGGCACAGAGGAGGTGGCATTGAAGACGCACGGCGGAGGAGGCAGCGGGAGCAGGGTGCTAGAGCAGGAGGAGCGGCTTGGTGCCCATCGGTTTCCAGGAGGAAGGTGGGGTCGTCATGGCAGGGGCCCGCGAGCGCCGGCGAGGCAGAACGCTGGGCGGTGGAGGCCGAGGTGGCCGCCGTGGCCGGAGTGGTCAGCGGCGGGGCGGAGCGCTCACCAGCCCAACGTCGCTCTCGCCTTCGTTCAGCTTCTGCTGTCATGCTTCTGGTGATAATATGATCACATTTAGTTCAGAGAGGGGGTACATAGGTACTGTTGGGATGTTCTAAACATATATCTCTTTTATAAGTTATGGTTGCATGTACGGCCAAATTCGATCAAAAGCACGATCGGACAGTCCTAGACGGGCCGCGTTCTGGCCAGTCGACGGGCCACGTAGAGGGGCTCAGATGCCTGGGCTGCTACGCCCTATGAAGAATAGGTATATACCATGTTGGTAAAAACACGTTCCAAACCATCTCAAGGGATTATCTACGTCGGTTTTTAAATTTTATGGTTTAGAATATCTGCTTTAGTTTAGGGGTACATGGACGAAACATTAAAAAAACATAGTGCAGGTCCACCCGATAGTTCTACATCTGTACCTAGCATCGTGCTGTGCACTGCGACACTTGCTAGATGGACCGAGAGTAAGTTGCTAATGGTGTCTCTATAAGCCTCTCAAAGCTTCGAGGGAGGAGAGCTTGTGACACCATCGGCATTTGGCTTTACTCTCCTTAAGAATAAAAAGAGGGCGACTCCTCGTCCATGGTCTCAAAATAGATAAAATCTCAATCTATATGTTTACACTAGTAAACTATTAAATTTACATATGATCAATATTATAAAAACGCACTTTTAATTGTAAAAAAGTATATACGTACTATTTTGCACCGATCTAACTACTAGCTAGTTGCTCTTGTTCTATTTTTGCTCATATGCTTTGACAGACAGTAGATTCATTGCAATATAAATTTGCTATGATAAAAATGGTATGCGATAGAGTATTTATGGAATCAAAAAAGGGAGCGGCTGCACCGCAGTCGCCTGCAATCGGCGATTTTTCTGGCCGTTGGATCTTGATCCAACGGCCAACACGCTTGACCATCTGCCCATTTGTTTCGCACGTAAGGGATGGCCGAGCCAGCGCCCCGTCTCCCCCCGATCCCCTTCATCTCCCCCTATCCCGTTCCGCACACCTCCGCCGCCGTCTCCGGCAACCGCCCCGGCCGGCGGCACCTCGCCGCCGGCCGCTCCGCCTCCAACCCTCCCACCGCCGGCCGGCGCCGCCCACCCTAACCCAGATCTGCCCTCCGGCGACCGGCCCGGCCGCCATCTCCCCCCACCCCCGGCTCCTACGGTGCCCTCACAACCCCGAACCGGCCGGCGGTGAGGTCGACGGCGGCGAGCTCAACGACGGCGATGGCGAGGTAGGCTCCCTCCTCCCTCCTCCTTCCTCCTCTCTCCACCTTCCTCCCCCTTCTTCCTCCTCTATCTGCGTGTTTTTGATTTGAAAATTTGGTTCAATCGATGTGAAAGAAAAAATCGCCTGCAACATTGCTAGATTGCAGGCACCTGTGATCTAGCAAAAGGACATAAACTTTTTCACAGTTCGTTGTGTACTTTTTATAATAACGATCATATCTAAGTGTTAATTATACAATATAACATCGGCTGAGATTTTATATATTTTCATACAATCGATTGAAGCAATTTTGGAAAAAAGTAAGCAAGACCGGCTTTGAGTCATTGAGTGAGATACTCCCTCTATTTTTTTTACGCTTTTAACTTTTATACATGACTTTGACCATTCGTCTTACTCAAATTTTTAGTGCAAACACGCAAAAAAGGTCATGTTTAATTGAGAAAATAAATCAAAACAAAATAAATGATATTTATTAAAAAAAATGAATAAAACGAATGGTTAAAGGCTTGTCCAAAAGTCAATTGCGTCAAACAAAAAAGAACGGAGGGAGTACTTTCTACCCAGCTGAATAAGATGTGTTATCAAAAAAAAAAAAAAAAGATGCGTTGCTTCGAGTCAGGTCTACCGTGTACACTTCTTTCGGTGCAGAAAAGGTTGGGGGAAAAGGGAAAGCGAAGAATCCACAATTCCACGTGACCGCGCATATCGTGATTTGGTGAATTACTGGTGATCATTTCTCACGTTTATATTTCAGTGTGTTTTATCGCTTTCGATCAGATGCCTCCATGTTTTGCACGCACAAGAAAATTACTCGTCTCGCTTTTTAGCATCGATTATCACAATCACCCAGAGTTCCACGGTTCCCTATTTGCTCGGGCCCTGTTTATCTCAGCCTATTTTATTTTATATATCTATTTATTTAACTTATCTTCCTAAGATAGCCTCGAGAGTTTGATTCACTTCGTTCAACTTATATTTTAAAACTTTTTATAAGTCTTTAAGATAGAAAAAACAAATTTTTTTTTATAAAAAAATTAAACGAAGATAAATAAATAGATGGGCGCGACTTGGGGTCAAACGTCCGACCAAAAAAAATTGGATCGGACGCTGCCCCAGCTCACCCCGCGCAGCAGCAACAAAAAAAAGATGCCCGCCCGACTCCAACGCGCGCAGCTAGCAGCGACCAGCAGCAGAAAACGCGCGCGCGCCAGGAAGCCAGCGCTCTCTCCCTCCAACTTGCATGCATGCAAGATGACGTCAGTGAAGATTCCTCCTTTTCGTTTTTCTTTAACAGCGATTACTTTTGACTAGTAGCTCTAATCGACAAACCGTTTTCACCAACGTGTTCCTGACATTTTTACGAACAAAACAAGATCCATGTTGCTATGTAAAAATTTCTTGAAACAATTTGCATATACTTTGGAACAATTATTTTGGCCTGTTGGAACAGTACGTCTAATCTGATGGAACGTTTTGGTATTTGGTCTGCTGGAACAAATGTACTAAAGCCATTTGGAACAAAAATACGTCTAGTCTGATGGAACAAACTAGTATACCTTATTGGAACAACGTATTTGATCTCCTGGGACAATAGACTAAACCCCCCCAATTGGAACAAACAATGTCTAGTTCGGACTGAACAACTTGTATACCTGTTGGGACGATATATTTGCCTCGTGGATTTGCCTATGAGAACAATCGTATTTGCCTAAACCCCCCATTGGAACAAAAAAACGACTAGTTCTGATGGAACAACCTGTATACATGTTGGAACAATATATTTTGTTGCGTGGAACAATTGTATTTGCCTATGAGACCAATCGTATTAGCTTGCGGGAACAGTAGTATTTGTCTTTGGGAACAATTATATTTCTCTCGTGGCTATATTTATCTTTGGGAACAGAAAACACATACTTCTGGAACAAAGAGAAATAATGATGGAACAACATGTTGTACATCGGGAACAAAACGCACATTGCTGGAACAAAAAAGAATAAATGATGGAACAACATGTTATATGAGTGGAACAAAGAACACACTTCTGAAACAAAAAAAATAATGATGGAACAACAGGTTATACATGTGGGACAATATATTTGCTGCGTGGAACAATTGTATTTGCCTATGAGACCAATCGTATTAGCCTGCGGGAACAGTTGTATTTTCTTTGGAAACAATTATATTTGTCTTTGGGAACAATTATATTTATCTCATGAAACAGTTATATTTGCTATATTTACCTTTGGAACAGAAAACACACACTGCTGGACACAAAAAGAAATAATGAATGAAACAACATGTTGTACTATATGGGACAGAAAACACATGTTGCTAGAACAAAAAAATGATGGACCGGCATGTTATGTGTGTGGAACAAAAAACACTGCTGGAACAACAAAAATAATGATGGAACACCAGGTTATATGTGTGGAACAAAACACACACACTGATGGAACAGAAAAAATGATGGAACAACAGGTTATATGTGTGGAACAAAAAACACAAACTAATGGAACAAAAAAATACTAGTTGGACAAAAAAAAAATGAGAACGATTATATTTGCCTCGTGGAACAGTTATATTTGTCTATGGGAACAATTGTGTTTGCCCCCCTACCGGAACATTTGAGCTTTGCCTACTGGAACAATAACTTTTGCCTTTGAAACAATAACTTTTATTTTTTGAAACAATTATATCAATAAAAAATAAAAAGAGAAAAAATAGAAAAGTATTTAAAATGAGTTCATTAGGAATTTAGATGAATTATAAAATTTGTACTACGCGATTTGAACTCCAAATGAAAAAGATACAAAATGAGAAATCGAAAAAGAACATAAATGAAACGCACATTCGTTGACTACAAGCTATACTAAGAATAAGAGTTCATATGAAATTTAAGGATTAAGGCAAAAGACATATATATGGCAACGCAAATCGTGTGGCACACACATGCTCGTTCCATTATATATGCACATGCAGATCCTTTTGCACCGAAAAAATTATAGTGGCTGCAGCGGTGCATAGTGTATGCATCCTTCGAACCTGGATGACTTATCTCTCTAGTGAAATGCCACAGCTCTAGCTAGGAGTCGCGCGTCGGTTGATGATGTTTGATGCCCACCAAATCTGATAGCAATCGTACCAGGCCTACACGTACGGCTGAGAAAACGCGCGCGGGCTGGGCCGGGCGTCCGGCTGCAAGCATTTTCGTAAATAGATAGATAAGTCAAATAAGTCAGATAAGCGGGTAAGAATAGACATTTTGTATAATGAGATTTTATAAAGTATACTTTGAAATCTATAATTTTTGCCGCCTCAGCATCCCGGCGTCGCCGTGCCTTCTCCTCCCGTCTGCAAGTCAGCACAACCAACTGCCCCTCATCTTCTTTGGTTGATTTTGTGCATTAGCACGTTGCTTCTGCTCCTTCGTCTTTTTGATTTTGTGCAAGTGAATGGCTGTTGCTACTACAGATCTGTGTATGGATATGTCTGAAGTCACATGCCCATCAATGCCTTGAAGATGTTCGATGAAATGACACAAAAAAAAATGCAGTTAGCCTATCACTTTTGAGCTTACATGGGAGCGTTTTTTGCTGTTGTTTTCGCATCCGTTGAGATATGTCTCTTCATTGTTGTAAGAACCGGCCGTTGTTTTGGTCTTTTAAAAAACAAAGTTTATTCAATAGAGATAAGTGGAGCTTTCCTCTGTTTTTCGATACCAACATGTATCAGTATCATTTGGTAAAATGCTTCTTCAGGTAACAGATCTCATTTGCTAAAATACTTCTTCCCATGTTCAGGTTGACGAGGAGTGTGATGTTCCTACTGGTCCTGGACGAAGGATCCAATCCCTAGAATTATTGCCTTTTGGAAGACTGCGTACCCAACATATCCTTCAAGGTGGCACCTCCACGACCAGGCTCAAGATAAAAAAAACTAGAAAACGGTGGCAGAGAGCAGATAATGGTAACGATGCGATCTTCTTTTATGCATTGTCCCCAGTTTATTTGTATACCTTTCGTGCCTATGGTTACTTTACTGCTGTTCTGTATGCATATTACGGTGCCTTCTGTCTACACTTGAGCTTACCAAG
>SPJY01032630.1:185830-216120 GCA_005191435.1 Raddia distichophylla
AGTCGTTATAACATGACCCCATTATATCCAATCTCGTTAGATTTGCACCTTTATAATCTAGCTTCACTATAATCAATGGCATAGGTCTTTCTTCTTCTTAGCAATTTTAGTACTTTAGGATTAATGTGAGAATTTCTAGTATTTTAGGATTAATTTGGTAGCCCATTTTTCCTTGCTTTACAGATTTTCAATTTCTTTTAGGAATTTTAGTACATTAGAATTAATGTGAGAATTTCTAATATTTTAGAATTAATTTGGTGGCTCCATTTGCCCTTGCTTTATCTGAACTCTTTCCTTGTCTATAGTTCATGGTAGGGGCACTTTATTATCATTTTTATTAGAAATCTCGTACTTATATTTTTATTGTATTGACATTAACTCTTTTTGCAAGTTTTATGGTTAATAGAAAACCTTTTCCATTATTTTACGTTAATTATCATTATTTCCTTTATCATGTAGTTTATATCGACAGATTTATTATTGTAATGTTAATAGACCTTTTTATTTTGAATTATTTTATTTTTATTCTTTTTATTGTAGTTGGTATGAACCCTTATTTTTAATCCAAACATGAACTCTTATTTTTGTTTTCTTAATTTCAAATTTATGTAATTTATATTGTTTATTATAAGTTATATGGGATTTTTTATCGGATATAAACTTTTATTTATGTTATTTTTATTATAAATTTGTGTAGTTTTTTTATTCTATCTGGCAGGGACACTTTCTTTTAATTTGACACGACTCTTATATCTCCTATTTTTATTTTAATTTACATATAATTGTTTTTTATTATATACGACATGGAAGATTTTTTTTAATCCCACGTGGACTCTCATTTCTATTATTTTTATTCCCTGTTTATGTAATTTTATTTAAAATTTTATATTATATAGTCTATTTTTTCCAATTTGACATAAACTCTTTTTCATTTTATTTTTTAATTATAAATTTGTAATCGTAATAACTTCGTATAGCATACATTATACGAAGTTATATGACTCTAATATATTATATCAACTTTAGTATTTGATATGAATTTCTAATATTTTCTTTTAATCTAAGCCGCATAGATCTTTTATTTTTTTTTCTTTGATTAATCTATCCCGTTATAATTTGGTCCCACAGTTGATTGAACGGATAAAATAACCATATTATATCATCTTTAGTATTTAATCCGAATTTCTAATATTCTTCTTTTAATCTAAGCCGTTATAATCCGGCCCCACAAAATCAACGGCATAGATCTTTTATTTTTTTCTTGATTTATGTGAGAATTTCTTTGATTGATCTTGGCCGTTATAATTTGGTCCCACCGTTGATCGAACGGCTGAAATAATTTGGATGATGTGGACGAACGTGGTGGCTTCTTTTTCCCCTCCTTTATATATATAACAAGCAAGGTAACCCGCGCGTTTGCGCGGCTAGATTTGTGTTAAGATATAAATAATATATCAAATTAGATTTAGAGTTTATCTCTTATATATAGATCAACGTCAGTAGTTTGTTATAGAGGTTAATATTGACCGCTAAATTTACATAATAATATCTATATTCAACGATGTGAGCAAGGTGACCCGCGCGTTTGCACGGCTAGTTTATGTTAAGATATAGATAATATATCAGATTAGATTTAGAGTTTATCTCTTATATATAGATCAACTTCAGTAGTTTGTTATAGAGGTTAATATTGACCGCTATATTTACATAATAATATCCATATTCAACGATGTGAGCAAGGTGACCCACGCGTTTGCACGGCTAGTTTATGTTAAGATATAGATAATATATCAGATTAGATTTAGAGTTTCTCTCTTATATATAGATCAGCTTCAGTAGTTTATTATAGAGGTTAATCTTGACCGCTAGATTTACATAATAATATCCATATTCAACGATGTAGATTTTTTCCTTTTTTATGATTAATGTGAGAATTTCTACTATTTTTCTATTAACGTAGGAATTTTTAGAATTTTAGGATTAATGTGGTGGCTCCGTTTAACTCTGCTTTATATAGATAGTAGATAGATATCTGATGGAGAGAAAAAATCATATAGAGTGTAGTGTAAAATATGAAAAAAAAATTAGAGGCAAGGATAGAACTAAAGGAAGTAACCAATAATAAAATAGAGGGTGAGAATAGAGGGTCACGTGTGGATGCTGTTTAAGCACAGCCGGATCGATGCATATATTGTCGCAGCCTGGTTGGTGTGACTTAATCAACCGATGTTCGGTTATTTGTATTCACTATTTCAGCCTGATTCATATGGTGTAAATTCAGTGTTCCAGCCGGGTCCTCCGCATACATAGGATTTTACTGTATCAAGTGAGCTAGACTCATGCGGTGCAGTCGAGCTCGTGCACAAGACCACGGCGAGAATGTCCCTCGCTGCGGAGCTCGTCGGTGCCTTCTTTGACCATGCGATGTTCGGCGACGCCTTCCCCAACTAGGGGTGGAAACGAGCCGAGCCGAGCCAAGCTCGGACACGAACGGGCCGAGCCAGGCTCGGCCCGTCTAGACAGCGAGCTACGGCACCGGCTCGGCCCGGGCCATGGGCGGCTCGCGAGCCAGCCCGTCGGCTCGGCGAGCCCGACGAAATCCTCTGGCTGGCAGCTGCAGCTATGCAGATCAGTAGTAATAAGAAGAGGGCAATGAAACCTGGAATCAATGTATCACACTGTGACAAAAAATCAAATGAAGCAGACAGGCTATTCAATTGCTGTTCTGAGGAATGAAAAGGACATATCAACCAGAACAATTTCCTCTAACATGAACAATCGGAGGACTAAACCTCCACTGCATTATACTCCAAATCATACGAGCCAAACAGTGTCACCGAGTCCAGAGAAAGGGCATCACACTCACACCGTGGAGATTAGGCCATTAGGTAGCCGTGGAGTTGTCGCTACTGATCCCCGATGGCCATAAGCTGAACACGAGTGAGTTGTTGTGGGAGGCGGCGCCGGCGGAGCCCAGAGAGGCCGGAGAGGCGGCCGGACACCGCGGGAGCAGGCCAGAGCACGGCAGCACAGGAGCAGGTCGTCGCTCCGTCGCCGCCTCGCGCTCGCGCTCGCGCTCGCGCTCGCCGCCTGCCCAGCTACCCTAGTCGGTAGTCGCCCGCCGCCGCGCCGCTTGGAGCCTGGAGCCTGGAGGGAGAGACGCGCGCCGTCGCCGCTCGCGTCCGCCGGCCGCCGCCGCTGCCTGCCCTAGTCGCTCGCCGCCGCACAGCCTGCCTGAAGCTGGAGCAGTTGGGGGGCACTGAGCTATGCTGCTGCGCCGCGCTATGGCTTAGTCAGTGGGCTGGGAGCCCACAGCCCAGGAGCTGGCCGAGCTCAAACGGCTCGCCGAGCTAGCGAGCCGAGCCGGCTCGCTTTTTGAACGAGCCCCAGACACAGGCTCGGCTCGGGCTCGCTGACACCCTCGAGCCGATCCGAGCCGGGCCACGAGCTGCGAGCTATTTTTCCAGCCCTATCCCCAACCACGGTAAAGCTCAGGACAGCCACGAGTGTGAAGCTCAACTATGCCTTCCCCGACCACGCCGAAGCTCAGGGCGAGGGCACCGTAATGGACCGACCGGGACAGACAAGGGCGGCGCTTGATTCGGCCGGGAAAGGTGAGAGCGGCGCCGAACCCGACTGGGAAAGGCGACGACGGCCGGATTAAGGCCTTGTTCTTTTCAGCGTATCGTACCGTTGCGTATTACTGTAGCAAATTTTATTATTTTTATATAGCCTATATATTGTACCGATTACCAGCTTTGCCTTTCAGCTTTGTCTGTTCCTGGCTAGTCTAGGGCTAGGACGGTGGTTTTTTCTTTTTTCTTGTAAATATGACTCTGTCTTTTCCTCTTTCTATTAATGGAGCGGCGGAACTCCCGCCTTTTTTCCTCAAAAAAAAAATATATTGTCATAATTTGCGGCGATTTTTTCGTGACTTTTAGTAGTCGTTCTAAAGATTCTAAAACTATTTTTTAATTTTTTTTTTATAATCTTTAGACCTCATTTTAAGGGCTCTTAAATTTGCTACAGTAATACGCAGATGCAACGATACGCTGAAAAGAACAAGGTAATCGGGAAAGGCGATGGGCCGTGGGCGAGGGCGGCGCTAGCTAGATCCGGCTAGGAGAGGAGATGGCAACGCGAGATGCGAGCTGGAGTGATGGCGGCAGATACTCCTTGATACATGGTGATGCAAAAGAAAAACGCTGTGTACATGGTGATGCATGCACAATTCTGAATTCTCATCGTAAGAGAGGAAGCCTCGGGAGCGCAAGCTATCTGCACGCACGCTAATCTTGACACGTTCATGCATGCAGGGAAGCGTTTGGCCAGCTACTCCACGAATCGGACCTACATGGCAACACGTACTAGGCTCCTCTGGAGTCTGAACGATGCTTGGCCACTGCTACCATTTGTTAAACCCAAGTCTTCCAGCTCGTCAAGAACTGCTGCCAGCCGGCTGGCTTTCGTCCAGCGTCCGCACGAAGCCGCGAAGCATCTGGCACGCGTAGAGAGAGATTAACAAAATGCTCATTTCAGTAAAAACATAAACTCTTTGCCTTTGAAGTCTAGCTTTGTCTATCGTGTGATCATCTCTGAAAACTTTTTAAAAATACTAGCAAAATGACCGTGCATTGCAATAGAATATCAAGTGGTATGAAGATGCTAAATTGTACAATGTGTTGAGCAGGTGCGGCATGGAGAAAATAGGATGATTCATTGTAGGCATCAGAAAGATGGAGGTGTTGAGAAAAAAGGGATCAATGCATATGCTAGGTAACTTAACAATTGAGAAAAAGAAGAGATTTTTCAAATTATAAAGAAAATGTACAACCATAAGAGATTTTCATTGGTAAAGAAACGAGTGGGCTAGCTTTAGAAATATGAATCATATATTTAAAAACTTATCGAAGTGCAACTTACAATTTTAGCCTAGCTAACTTGCTCATTCGACTTAGCCATTCCGAACATGCCCTGAAATTGAAGTTTTTAAGGCATGGTTAGAATTTGGGAATTTGTGTTCGAAGTACAAAGCAAATTGTTCATTTTTTTATCAGCTTGAGATTTGGCCCTCTGCTTCTTTTTTTTTGTTTAAAATTGTTGAAAGTTTACTCTAAAAAAGTTATGATCTTTCGAGAGTGCCTGAAGAGTTCAAAAAATTATAAATTTTTTTAGTAATTTTAAGAATAATTATTTAAACATAACAAAAATGAATACAAAGTGTTGCATCGTGTATTTTATATATAAAAAATTTTTATTTAATTTAATTTAAACCGAAAAGAAGGAAGCCTCGGTAAACTGAAAGAAGCTTTTGTGCATGCAATTAAATATTAAATAATTGGGACATGCGTACGTAACTACGTACGATCTGATATGCGCGCGTCAACATGTGCAGGCACCGGACAAGGCAGACCGCGGCTTTGCACTTGTCTGACTGTTTCAGATGCAGCCCCAGGCTGTGAGCCTGCGACGCTGACGCCGTCCAGTTTGTCTGGCTTGGCCTCGCCTTCTTTAATTTCTTTCTTCTTTTAACAGCGCCGCAGAACTAAATTGACCATGGAATATTGGAAGGAAAACAGCAGGACACATCGGATTCTATCGTACTTCGTACTTTCCTCCGCATATAATTGGTAAAACGAAATATTTCTATGGCCGATGTCTTGATGTTTATTAAAAATCCAACGGCGACGGCAAATGTGCAGGCAGCTTTGTTCAGTCGGTGAGGAGAAAAATGTTGGTTAAAACCAAGACATCTTGCCTCTTTACCATCATATAACTCAACACCATGCCAAGAGGGATACTAGATTAATGCGGGAGGCTATATTTGTCTGTTGCATCGCTTAATAAACTCAGTGAACCTTGGACGAGGCATGAGCGCAGTGGAAAAAACAGAGACAACTTGCTGTCATGGATGCTGCAATAATCTTTTTTTAAGCCTGCCCCTAATAATATCCTAATTAAAAGTGTCGTCAGGCGCTTTTCTGGTGTGTGCAATGAGGTAATGCTCTCCTTGTGAGTTGTGAGCCCAAGGAACGAAACAAAAGGGGTCATGTTCTGATGGCTCGACGACCAGTCATCACGGCATCACCCATAAAACTGAAGACGTTCATCGCAGCGGGCATCGCTTAAGGTGAGATCACACAAAAAGTGCCGCTAAACCCGAATAAAAGGCTTCCTCTAAAACTCCATCCAAATTTGTTAAAACCAATATAATTAACCTAACTTCAGATCCTGTTCTTAACAGATTGTTTGTTTAAATTACTTCATTATTGACTAGAGATCAATGGACTAAAATCAGCACTTAATTTTGGTCGATGCTTCAGCGCACGCACGATAACAACACTTGCAACAAAAATCACCACCACGGTTAGACACATCCACATGCAGTAAAACACATTATTGATCAAGTATTATTTGTTTCAGTTGAAAGTCGCTACAAAAAATGGTATTACAAAAATGTTATTACAAAAAATGGTATTACAAAAATGTTTTTCAAGACGATTGTATATGTACAGTTTTTAATGTATATGTACAGCTTTTAACGTATATGTTTTTAAAATCCAGAGAGGGTGGCTAATACACGTATAATTCCTGTCTATTCAAACAAGGCCCTTTCAGTGGTTTTTCGAGCGCTGCGTGAAATGGCCACAGGGAGCAAGCGGGCCTGCACGATGAGCAGCCAACCGCCAACGGCGACCGATAACCGGCACGACAAGCGCTGACCGCTGAGCCCCACTCCCGATCGAGCCCGATGGGCCGCACTGCAGCAGGCGCCGCCCAGGCCGCGCCGGCGTCGGCGGCGGCGGCGCCGGCGCCGGAGCGTTAATTAGCAGGGGAAGGCGGAGGCGGTGGTGGGGAAAAACATCGGCGTCCACACGGCGCGAGAAAGGCAAGACGGCGCGTCGGCGCCACTTGGGCGGCGCGGGCAAGAAAGGCAAGACACGCCGGGCAGCGCAGGGCGCAGCACAGCGCCGTGCCATGCCATCACGGGGGCCACATGGCGCGCGCGCGACCAGCAGCGCTGCCGGTGTGCCACCTGCGCTGCCGCGCAACCGTGAACCGCCCGTCACTTTACTCGCGAGTCTGTCGCGCGTGCGGCTGCCTGCTCGCCATGGCAGCGCCGCGCGGCACGGCGCCCCACACCGAGCTAGGTCAACCGCGCAGCGGCTGGCCAGGTCTCCCGCGATGGGCGGTGAAACGACAGTGACGCGGGAATGGGGTCGCCCAACGACAGCGCCGGGATGGGCAGAACCGATGGGTTTACGCCTGCCTCTTGGTTGGTTTACCAGCGTGAATACGCCAATTTGTCTAAAATATTGTTTTTCTCTAAACTAGCCCGCTCTTACTAGGTTTAGAGGCTGTTTATGAGTCGTTCCATATCTGATTAACCATGTCTACCTCCTATCATAAAAAGAAGTCACCGTTTACTTTTAGACACGCCTTTGACTATTCGTCTTTTTAAAAAAGATTCAAATATGTAAAAATATAAGTAATACTTAAAATATATTTAATAATAAACCAAATCATAACAAAATAAATAATATTTATATAACTTTTTTTAATAAGACGAATGATGAAAAG
The DNA here is from genome assembly GCA_005191435.1 of Raddia distichophylla. Classification (NCBI taxonomy): domain Eukaryota; kingdom Viridiplantae; phylum Streptophyta; class Magnoliopsida; order Poales; family Poaceae; genus Raddia; species Raddia distichophylla. The sequence continues at coordinate 193,412 of SPJY01032630.1, forward strand.
CGTGTCCAAAAGTTTCTTTTCGTGACCGGAGGGAGTATATCGATGAGATATGTATTTTTGAGAGCTTGTAGAATTGAACCTAAGAAGCTGATCCGCTTAGCTCGTAATATTTTAAAAGCTTAGATTAGTTACTCCAAAATTCTATAAAGATACGATCAAGTTGAATAATTTAGTTTCTCAAACATTTTCTCACAACATGTGTAAAGAATCAAACAGGAACAATTCATGAATAGTCTTTTAAGAACATGTACAATAGTACGAGTCAATTGTCTCTAATCCATCTATAAAATTGTAGGATAGATAATGATGTGAATAAAAGAGTATGCACATAAATTTTTGAAATTTGGACCTTTTTAATGTAAAAATCGACTCAAGAGTTAAGAAAATTTATATGTTAGCAAGCTGTGTAAAAAATATACTACCATCTCTATTATTATATAAGATCTCTTATACAATAGTTAAAAATAGATGTTGTCTAAACCATTATACATGCCCTAGTACCAAAGTTATATGGAAAAATATTAGGTGTAAAAGACTTTTCGGTGCACAAGGGCAGACAGTTGTTCTCAACCTTTGGATCTCATCTCGATGGCCCAGCTAAAACATGAAAATATAGAAAACAATCACAAGGTTTTACGCATAAAAAAATGCATAACTGTGAGGAAGGAGTTCCACATCAATCCATATGAATTGTTCAGATTGAGGCCTTGTTTGTTTTAGATTAATGTTGAGTTGCGTTTTACTGTAACAATTTTTTGACCCACTCGAAAGACGTTTTAAAAAATTTAAAAAATTAAGAAAAAAATTATTTTACGAACTTTAAAAAGAACTATTTAAAACCCTATAAAAATAACAACAAAATATTACAACATTTGGCCTATACAAAAATAATATTTTTTATTTAATTTAATTTAATCTGAAACAAACAAGGCCTGAATGTAAGTAACCATCATAGGTTTTTCAATTGTGCACTTTGCCCCCAAAAAACTTTGACGAGCTACCATGGCGTAAAACTGTACAGTTGAAAGCTAGCACGCCATTTCCTTTCGTAGGCGCGGGCCACCTCGTAATTAACGCCCGGACGGCCGCACGGGGGTTCTGAATTTTCTGGGCCCAAAGGCACCATAGAGCGAATTCCACACGCCCAAAAAAATATCACACGCATCCCATGGACCCACCCCCAGCCTGAATTCCACCCGCGGTCCAGCTGCCGCTCGCCCACCGCACCCAACCCCACCTAGGCCACATTTCTCCGACTCTTCCCCATACACCCCAAAAAAGCTTCCTAACTGACACGTGGTCCCAGCAGCAATCCGACCCCACAACCAGTGTGTCTCCCCAAAATACATCTTGCCAACCTCTGTACGCGTAGCAATTCGTGTGTCTGCGCCCCGCCACACTGGACCACCACGTTGGTGTGTCCTCAACTCCTCATTACGTGCATGACCGGTGGGCCCGGCCGAGGCCGATTCACCGAGGGAAGGGGGAATATATTGCGCTGTGTACACCGCGTTGGTGCGCGTAGCGAAGCATGGGAGCTTCTGGTGTATAAAAGCCTTCTCTCTCCTGTGCCTCTGGTCTCTCACCTCTCGCCTCCCTCTTGGTATGCTTCGCGTCCTCCGCCTTTTTATATAGCAACCACTGCCTCCCTCACCTCGGTGGGTCGTTGTTCTCTCGCGGCCGTCGCCGCCACTCGCCCCCCTGAGCAAGCCTCGCGCTCGCCGCCCCATCCGCCGCGACGCCATGGCGCCGACGGTGGGTCTCAAGCGAACGGCCACGCAGACTATCACGGTGCCGCCGCCCGACGCGCGGTTCGCGGTGCGGGAGGCCCTGCGCTCCACGATCACCTCGCCGCCTTCCGCCGAGGCGCCGCCGGCCCCGGCCAGGGTCGCGGCGCCGGCGCCCGCGGTGGAGGGGTTCCTGTGCCTGGAGGAGGTGGACGGGAGGCGGTGGAGCTACGTGGTGGATGGGGGCGCGGCGAAGGGGAGGAGCAGGGGCGGGGCCGCTGCCCCCGTGGGGGCCTCCGTCAGGGCCGTGCCGCTTCAGTCGCCGCTGCCGCCTGCCGAGGTGAGCATTTGGGTGGAATCGTGACATGACGCTGTGTCATGTTCGGTGCTAGTTTCCGCGTTGGGTTTCGAGGGTATGATTTGGGGGAGGATTGGCAGCGGATTTTTGGCGATTTGGTGGATGGCTACAGATTTGATGCACCGGAAGTGTAGTTATCTGCGGATTTGATACTGGGCCTCGATCCAATCAGGATTCATGGAGCTGTACATTAGATGTGTTTCCCCCCTCAGGATGTGCGCTTTCTAGTTACTTGAGTGTACAATAATGCTGAGCTGAAAGAATTTTTTGGCTGTTCGGTAGATTACATGTGAAATTAATTAAATTTTTGACAGAGAGGGAATTAGTTTCTTAAACCTGTGGCGCCTGCTGTATATTCTCCATGGCTTTTTACGGCGACATCCCAGACTAGTGGAATTTGTTTGGAGTTAAGTTTTTGTAGCGGCTTAAAAATAATGAAGTTCAAATCATTCCTTCCAAATAATTATAGCTAAGGCACATTATTAATCAACTACAGTGACCATATATAGCTTTAGAAATAACCACACTACATACTATGGCTGCAGGAAGTTATGGCATTCATAAGATCATATGTCGTACCTGAAGGATTTCCAGACAGTGTTACACCTTCATACGTCCCATACATGACCTGGAGAGCTCTGAAGGTATATTTAGGACTTCTATGGTCGTGCTTATTATCTTAGTTCAAAATATATCGTGCTAAGTTTCGCATTTTCACTACTCAGCATTTCTTTGGTGGAGCAATGGGTGTGTTTACGACAAGAACCTTGCTGAGCTCCGTTGGAGTCTCTCAAAGCAAGGTAACCCCAGGTGCCATTGCTATCAATTGGATCCTAAAGGTAAATAAAACCATGCCTATTCAACATACCTTTTTTGTCTGTGTAATTTATTCAATCGATCAACTTATTTAAAGACAGGTGCAAATTCATGCAAAAGAGTTCAGTACTTCAGTCAAAATCCACTATCATGGGCATAACATAATTAGGCAGAAGTTGCTCTTTGATGTAAAAGAGTTCAGTACTTGTCTTTGATTTTACTATTTCCTTTCCAGAAGGTTGCTCTTGCCGTAGAACATACGTATAAAACCTAGAGAGTCCTATCCTTGTATTATTATTTGCCATCTGTGTGCATAAGATAGTAGCAATATCTTCTTTTTTGCTGATGTACTCCTTACTCCGTATCCTTAATAATTGAATAAGTGTCATTATCTGTGCTGTGGTATAATTGATTGCACTTCTGCTTCAGGATGGTGCTGGACGTGTTGGGAAAATGCTTTTTGCACGGCAAGGAAAGAAGTTTGACTATGACCTAAAGCAGGTCGAGCATGTTCATTTTTGCAGCATCTATGTTGTTTCCAATTTCTTGGTCTCATGTGCATGGCCAACTGATACTGAAATCTTTTGCAGCTCCGCTTTTCTAGTGATCTCCTGTTAGAGATAGGAGCTGGGATAGAGTTAGCTACTGCAGCCTTCCCTCAATTTTTCTTGCCTATGGCTTGTGTAGCAAATGTTGTAAAGGTCTGTCGTCACCAATTATTTTGCAAGCTGCAATTGTTGGACTTCAAATATATGAACTTGCCACTCTGTTTCAGAAGTACTGACGAAGAACCTTCCTTTTGTCATGCTGTTAGAATGTCGCTGCTGTTACATCAACATCGACTCGCACTCCGATCTATAAGGCCTATGCAAGAGGGGAAAATATTGGTGATGTGACTGCTAAAGGAGAATCTGTCGCGAACATTGCAGATCTGGTAATTATTAAGAATTTAACATGCCGCCTTTTAAATGCATTTTTTTTACTTAGTGGCCCATTAATTGGACACACAGCTGTAATCTGTTGTTTTTAGCACAAGTTGACGCTTGACAGTATGTATGACTATATTTTGTTTGGTGCCTCACTGTATGGCAAAAAAATGCAGCATGACAAGAGCTTTTACTTGGTTATGAGTGTTACTGATCTCGATTGTTTCACTTAACTTAGCAGCAAGTCTGACTTCACTTTGTTAATTTCACTTGAAGCTGGGCACTGGTTTGAGCATCTTTATCTCGAAGCGGAATCCATCATTGGTGACCTCATTTGCGTTCCTGTCATGTGGATACCTCCTGAGTTCATACCATGAGGTCTAATTCAATTATTTTAGTTTATCAGTTATCACCTTATTGTTTTTTCTTACAATCTGTAAGTCAAATGCTGATTTTCTTTCTCTCACCAGGTGAGGTCCGTTGTGCTGAATACCCTAAATAGGGCAAGGTTTACCGTTGCAGTGGATTCCTTCATTAAGACTGGTACGGTACAAATGTCTGTTTCAATTGTTCTTGAAAGTGCAATAAATACTTGTAGAATTATTTGTATGGATGCAGCATCAGACTTTATTCAATTCTTTATGGGACTTTTTTTTAAAGTTTATGGTACTAGCGTAGCACACCTCTGTGAACTATTCCTGTAGGCAAAGACTAAATGACATTGCTATAATATTACTACACATAAAAGTACAGAAATAAAAAAAGCTTATAAAGTAGTTTACCAGCATCAAGTACCAGCATCAAGTTTCTTTTGATAAATCCAGAAGCATGCTGCCAGCTTTATCCTTTTTTTTTGCGGTGTCACAATGCTTTGGATATATTGGAAAGCTGCCTATTGAAAGCAAGCCCCAAAGATTCTTAACATGATTAAGTTTTGTAACAATCACCCCGAAACTGAAATTTTTACCTTTTAGAATATGTGGAAGTTAATTGGAACCCTATGTAGGTGGTTTTGTTGTCCTGAAATGTAACTGTAACTGAAATAAGGGCCTTTTAGACTTTGGAAGTTTAAAATTGAAATATTGCATTGGCACTTTGTGATTCTGTCTTAACACTTGAATCTCTAATTTGGCACAGGGCATGTTCTCTCCTTGAAGGAAGGAAACTCACAGGAGACAATATTTAATCCACCTTGGCGGCATGAACCAGTTGCAATAGGTTTGTACAAGTGGTCTTCTGATTGTGGTCCATTATGTATGTGGAATGGAGCGCTATTTCATATCCCTTCATATCCCTATCAACTTTCTTTCAGGATCACGATTTGGAGATGCGTTTCAAGAACCTGCTTCATTTGTTGCCATAAGGCCATTGTTTGAGGTATATTCTTCAGCTCCATTGGTATTACCACAAAAAGATGAAATAGTTGTTTTCCTTCTTTTGGTATGATCAATACTTTTTATCTTGACAATAGGATGAGAGATACATGGTAACTTATAACCCAGCGAAGGATAAGGTATATGCTTTGCTCAAGGACCAAGCAAAGCCAGATGACATTCTAAAAGCCGCTTTCCATGTAAGCATTTGTTTCTATCTACACTGCCATACTTAAGGGTGTTTGGGTCCTTTATCTTATTTTCTGACATGGTGTTCTGTTGTACAGGCTCATGTTTTACTTCATTTTATTAATGCATCACATGCACGGAAGCAGATGAACTCCAACCGGTCAGATCACTATGGAAACCTGTACCCACGGAATGTGGATTTTCTGGCACATATAGCAGAATCTTGCAAAATCGTCTCTTCGTCCTACGGAACTTTCAAGAAGAAAGCAAGAGAACAGGTAACACTCCCTTGTCGTTGTGATAAATGCGCTACCTCTTATCATTCCAACTACTAGATATAATTGTGACAAGCAAGCCACTTAATGAAACCTTGCTGCATGACTAACCACATCCTTTTTTATGTCAGGGTTGGATTATGTCAGAATCACTGCTTAACCCTGGGAAAGCTCGACTATGCGGCACGAAACCACAATGATTTTACTATTTCCGTTTACCAACAATGGGATGGTATCATCTCTTGCTGCCAGACCAACTTTTTAACCAGACGCGATGCTCAGTTGTTAGTAGCCGAGCTAAGATACGTTGGAGCCCAGCACTAGGCGTGCAAGTGTGAATCTATCATGTCATGCAACCTAATTTTAATAGGGATACATCCTACCAAAACCCAAAGAGGCCAAGATGTAAATTGTAAGTTCTTGCTCTTTTGACTTATAATAATTCTTCACATCAAACAATCAATTTGACTGATCCTTTTGTGTTTGATTTTCTTGACACCCCCAACAGGAATGATGCGAACTGCCAAATAATGCATGCGTGATCAGGGGCACTGATCGTACCGAATACGAGGGGACTTCCAACTGCAGACTGCACAGGGTAGAGGGAAGTGTATTTATGTTTGCTGATGTGTGATGTACTCGGCTAGCCATCCTACATTAAACTTGTTTTGTGTGCTAGTCGGCTGCGGAGCTTGTTCGTGGTCACGGAGTAGTTCTTTTTTGCTAATCTGCCTGACTTTCATAAGCTTCCTATCCGCCTTCCTTCGCCTTTTGTAAATTCCACTTCCTCATTGAGAGTTATGTCGATAGACAGTACAATATTGTAATTACATGCTTGTGGTAATAATCGGAAAATCGTTTTATTTATTTTATTTATATTTATTTATGTATGTATGATGTATCTTTGTTCTGCTGGTTTTCGGCGAGCCTTTGTTAATGGGTTATGGGTGCCTGGGTGGACTGCGAGTCTGCGACAGTGACTGCAGTAGCTCTTGGTCCTGCCCAGGGTTTACAAAACTGGCTCGCTTCTCCGAACCTTCTATTTCACGGTCTATTTCGCGGAGCCGGTTAATAGTGACTAACCGGAGGTTTGTCACGGTTTTGGTCCTAAATACAATTTTGAATTTTGTTAAAAATTAGTTGGTTAACCGGCGGTTTGTCGCGGTTTTGGGCCGGTTAGCCACTGTTTTGGTGGTTTTGCATTTTTAACACAAAATCACATAAAATGATGATAAAAAATTGAATTTTAAAATTCTGTTTAAGCGAAAGTGCTTAGAATAATTAATAGTATTTTTAGAAATTTTATATAATTTTTTAATTCAAAATTTATTTGGATGAATTTAAAACGGTTAGCTTCCACGGTTTTACCAACCGTCCACCCACGGAGGACGGTTAAGGTTAACCGCCAGTTTTGTAAACCCAGGTCCTGTCGTCCTGAGAAGACCTGAAGTCTACTGGTTCTGATTTGTTGAGGCAAGTTACTTTTTTCTGACTTGTACATTTTTCTGTTGAGGCAAGTTGAGACTGAGGAACTTTGGTAGTATGCTCATCTCGGTGGTCCGGTCACCGGTTGGGTCGGGTGCATTTGACGCTGTTATTTTTTTTGTAGTATTATGCGATTTTACCTGTGGAGCGAGTAAGGGACAGGAACGACGACTCACTTATACGCCAACATGGACTTCTCAATTCTCATCCCTTTACGTTATTTTCCTTTTCGCTACTTCGTAGGCCTCGTGTTCCTCTCCTGTTGAAATGAAATGCAAGCTTTCCGGATCAATCTATTTCTATAAAGGACTGTCTTGATGGAAGTCAACCGAGAGTTATTTATCTCTTTGATTTTCTGAGCCGTTAGATTTCAATCCAACGGTCTATATCTATCCTCCTCTTTCCCTTCTCTCCCTCTCCCCAGTCCTACTTTTTACTCTCTCTCTCTCTCTCTCCCCTGCATTGTGACTTCCTCCTTCCCCATCTTTGCTGCCGGTGTCTCGCCGCTCCGCCCTCCACCCCGTTGTCGATGCTACCCCGTCCAACTTAACTTGAATGGCCAGCATTGATCTGCTCTCCTCTGTTGCCCGACTGCCTTCGCTCGAGTCCACGGCTTCGATGCCTCGCCGCCCCCATCATGATCCTCACCCCATCGTCATGCCGCCGACTTATCTGACCTCCCTCGAAACTCGAGGGCACAAGGAACTCCACCCCCCAAACTAAACCCTAACACTAACCTCAATGGCATGGTGGCGGCGACCGAAGAGGATGAAGACAACGTTGACACAGGTAAGTCGAAAATCGACCGAGAGATTTCAAGTCTTTCAGACGATTGAGAATTAGCAAACTCGTTTCTATAAATCCATATACTATAGCTCACTGCATCATGTAAATGGTTTGACACTTGGCATGTGCACATCATTGAAAAACGCCGGGAAACATTTTGTTGTGCATACGTGTTTGCTATATTTTTTTAAGTTTTGATAAGCCAGATTGTTTCATTTCATTGGGTTTTAATAGATTTAAGATTCGACAATAAAATCTTAGGAAAATGCTATGCAGAGAAAAATTTAAAATAGCTACATAGTAGCATTTTTATTGTGCAAAAGTCACGAGGAGCTAAAAATAAGTTGCCCCAAACATGAAGGTGCTTATAGAAACGGTTCTTTGGCATGTGCTTACACATTCTTTTTCTTTCGTTGCAATATCTAAACAGTATGCACTTAATTGCACAGTAAAAATTTTACACTTATGCTTAGTAATGTGAGATTTTTTTTCTTTTAAGCAAGATGTACATAAGCTCCTTATACTATAGACTTTTTTTTTATGAAAAATGATGCAGGCTTTGCTTATTGCTTTATGATATATCTGTTTCGAAAAGTCAAATTTTTTGTTTTTGTCTTTATAGGAATATGGAAACTGTCTCTCAGGTTAGTCTCTGAGAGCCACTTCTAAAGGTTCACCAAGTTTAACATTTCAGCAAATCAACAAACTACACAAAATATGTAAAGATAATATGACAAATTTAGGTCACATGAGTTTTAGAAATAGATCACACGAGCTACATTGCGCATAAGCCAACTTATAATTACACTACAACTAAAAAAAGCTAAACTAAATATATCTGGAGTGTTGTCTATACGATTTAGGTTGTGTTGGGCTATTGGGTACTCTTCAGTGGTTGGCGTGGTGTTTACTCTTTTAAGTTAGTTGTACTATTTTATCTGCTTCTTTTGAGGTGCTAGGGCTTTTGTTAGTTTTAAAAAAAACTAAATTACATACTCGCTTGTACAAATTCAGCAGTCAAATGATTGGCGCTTTGACCGTCTCTAAAATGTGTGATTTAAATCCAACACATGTGCTGGAAAAAACAGAACATGTGGACGACGGAGATTGACCGGAGTGGTGGAACGTGCAAACACACGAGTAGAACTGTGGGGGGAAGGGGATGGGCAACTGGGCATACTTTTAACGAAAACCGAATGGAAAACCGTGCCGATATTTTGGGTTTGGTTTCTTACTCGGTTTTGTATCCGTGAAAACCAACCCAAGACCGAGTTCTATCGTCCCGCATCACCCGAGCTTCACGAGCGATTACTTCCACCCGATCGGGGTCGTTCCCCTTCCCCAAAGCCGAAGAAGCCGAACCGGTGAACCGGAAAATACGAACGCCCACTCCTACACACGAGCAGAGCAGAGCAGAGCTGGTCGCTAGGCCTGGTCGATTTGCTTCCCACTCTTTTGTCGCCTCTGTCTCTGTGCCGGCCATCGCTGCGACGCCGCCGCCGCCGCCACCACCACCACCGCAACTCCTATTGGTGGCCTACCGGCCTACCACCACGAGCGCCTCCGCGATGGAGCCCCCCCTCCGCCTCCACCTCCACCTCCACGCGCGGCTCCCTTCCGCGCCGACGCCGACGCCGCGGCCGCTGCCGCCTGCCCCCACGCTCGCGCTGCCCCCCACGCCCCGCCGCCTTCGGATTGGTAAGGATTGCTCGGCTTAACCGCCATCTCTCCGCTTGTTTTCTTGCCCAATCCAGCTGCCACCACCCACTCCCCACCTTCGGTGTGGGGATTCGAGAATTGCAATCGTGTTCTGCTCGCTTCGGTGTGGGGATTCGAGAATTTTTTTTGAGCAAAGTGGGGATTCGAGAATTGCAATCGTGTTCTGCTCGCTTCGGTGTGGGGATTCGCGAGCTGCGCTGAGGCAGACGAGGCATTTGTGGTCAGGTGGGCGCTGCAGGGTTGCTCATCGGCGGCACGCGAGGCGTTCGGATTCGGCTTTATCCGCTGCCGCGGCGGACGGCGCTCAGGTGCGGTGGCTTTCAGAAGACGCGGCCGCGTGCGCAGGACGCAGGTGTGTTTTTTTGACTCAGAGGAGCTGGAGCCAAGTACTGAAGCGAGCGTTTGTTTCATCAGGCTGTGGCAGTGAAGGAGAGGAGCGTCTCGGTGATCCTTCTGTCTGGAGGGCAGGGGAAGAGAATGGGGGTATTCCCTTTTCTGCCTCAAACATGCTCTTAGCACTAGTGTTGTTTGAGCATAGCACTATGGGTTGACCATTTTAGGAGTAAATGTTTTAGCCCCACATGGGTACACCATTCGATCATTCCTGCTTTTGGAGTGATTTTAGAAATTACAATAGTTGCAATACATACTATTTTAGATGTGCGCAATGGCTTGTGTTGGTTAGCATCGCAAATTTAATTCTTCAGTCGCGGTGAATTTAGAACATCCTTCCATTGGATGAATGCTCTATCTAAATTTTGTGCACCTTTTACGTAACAGGCAAGCATGCCAAAACAGTACCTACCATTATTGGGAGTACCAATTGCGCTACACAGGTTCATTTCTTCAGAACAGTTTTTCCGTGGAATTCCTACATTCTGCAATTTGATGCTGACATGGATGCTACATTTGTGTCCGACAGTTTAAAAACATTTTGTCAGCTGAAGGAAGTAAAAGAAGTCGTGGTGGTTTGTGATCCAGACTACAATGACATATTTGAAGGTTTCAAAGCTGTCTAGACTCATCATCCCTTTTTTCATTGGCTTCACTATGGTTTTATCAACTGAGCGTATAAAATTTATTGATGTCAAATTTTGAATATAATTTAAACACAGATACAGCGGTGCCTCCGAAGTAGTGCTCAATAATTTATCATCTTCCGTTTTTGCAGATTCTATTGAGAACTTGCAAACACCTGTGAAATTTGCACGCCCGGGAAAAGAGAGACAAGACTCTGTTTATAATGGACTTCAGGTTAGTGGTAACCTGCTTCTATGCGCTGCTTTTGCGCATAAATATTGTAGAGGCCTTTTTTCCATTGTTTTATTTGTATTTTTTGTTTGCAGGAAATTGATGGAGATTCAGAACTTGTTTGTGTACATGATTCTGCACGGCCCTTAGTTTCATCTGAAGATGTCAAAAAGGTTACCTTTTATGATCCAGCATGACTTATGCACCAAAGCATGTGTACTGAGACACTTTCTTTAGTATGCTGTCATATGTACGGTATTAATCAGAACACAATTCGGAACCATCAATCAAAAGAAAACTACCACAGTGAATTGCGACTGATATATCATGTAGATGAACTAAATGTGCCACTGCTTGGAACAAATTGCTAAGCAAATTATCCAGCTTCGAAACTTCTTTTTTGCTGCCTTTAGATCTGGGGTTTTGATAGTCCAGAACAAGAGTGTGTGTGTGTGTGTGTGTTGGGGAGGGGGGGGGACTTCTGTACAATAGGCCGACGGCTTTGTAAAGAGAACAAGGTTTTGCTCCAAAAACTTTCAGGTTGCTCAAGGAATAATATTTATTTTCATTTACTGACTAGGTATTAGAAGACGCTGCGGTGCATGGAGCAGCTGTTCTTGGTGTGCCCGTGAAAGCTACCATAAAAGAGGTGAGTGTTTATCCATCCAGGTGATCATCAACATAATAAACTTGACATGTTTTTGACCAACTTCTTGGTACACAATATTTTTCCAAAATTGCTTAATTAATAATCAGTCTCCACTGAAGCCTTAATAATATTCCGGCTGGCAATTAATATTTTCCCTTTCCCCTTTCCTTCAGGCAGACGACGATTCTTTTGTTGTAAAAACCCTTGATAGGAAAACTCTATGGGAAATGCAGACTCCACAGGTAATCATACGAGTGTCTGTTTAATAATCAAAATAAAGTCCTCGTATTTTGAATCTCTTCAAATAGCAAAACACTTTTTCTAAGGGAGGAACAAAATAGATATTGCGAGGAAATGCTTTTGATTGTAGGTGATGAAGCCCAATTTACTCAAAGATGGTTTTGAGCTTGTTAAACGGTTATGTTTCTTTTTCATGTCTCACAGCAAATCTTTTTCACTAATATGCTAGTTCTCAATTCGAATTGCTGATTAAACTTTGCATTCACAGGAACGGCCTTGAAGTCACTGATGATGTATCCATTGTAGAATACCTGAAACATCCTGTTTATATCACCGAGGGCTCTTATACAAACATTAAGGTATTCCAAATTAGATTTGAACTGTGATATCCTGAAGTGTCGAAGATATTTGACTTTTAAAATGCTGATTGTTACAGGTGACAACTCCAGATGACTTGCTCCTCGCTGAGCGACTGATGAATGAGAAAGAGCCGATAGTAAAAAAATAACCGTTTACTTGATTTAGAGGCACCTGTATGAATTTTCAGTACAGCATTCCCTGAATTTCCACAGTTTTGAAAACGACAATAATCACGTAGCTCACACGAGACAGCTGACCGCCTCCAGCTCGCATATAACATTCTTTTTTATACCGACCAAAGTATGGTACAATTTTCTATTGAGTTCATAGTTGGCTCGACAAATGGACTTTTTGGAGCTTTCTTTGTCGTTGCATCATCCAATGCAATAGCAAAAGGTGCTTAAGACAGCATCAAGCGATGGCAATAATTGATTTATAATCATATGTTCATACAGTAATTACAGACTTGGGCAATACATAAACACTGCCCTCTCACCCTTTGGGTGGTAAATTCCTCTGAAAATATTGGTACCCGGGTGTTGGATAGCGCTCTGGCCTCGCTGCGACAGACAAGCTAGCATCATGAACATGGGCACTCCGTGCACGAAGAGAATTGGGGTCAGACCGCCTTCAAATCGTGATACCAGCTATGAACCACCTGGCGCTTATGGCACATTGAAGATGAGAACATTGTGTACCATATCATTTTAGTGGCTTCAATCCCTGCGAAGAGAGATATACAGTTATGGTGATGGTTCCGCATTACAGTAGCAAAACATGCACAAGATTAAAGAAGTAATAGATAGCACAAATCGACCTACGGACTACGGTTCAGCTAAAATAGTTTGGTAGTCCTCAAATACGCTTCTATTTTTAAAAAATGATATGAACCACAGAATCATAGTTTCCATGTGGATATGTTGTCTCTTTTCAATAAACATAGATATATATACAACCACCTATTTGCAGGTTGCAGCAGGGTTACCTTGGAAGCTCGCAGTTCATTCGCAGCTGCTCGGAGAGAATCATCCGATAGAATTAACCTTGACAGACCACCAGTGCTTAGGCTGCAATACATTGCATAGTTCAATAGAATACACGAGGTCGCTTCATTGTAAAACTAGAACGAAATAAACATGTGTGCCAGCTGAAATGGAAAATATTAGATTTTTTTGGCAGCCAAAAGATATACTAGAGAGTCACGCATTACCCTAAAATTTTTGCTGCCTCTGAAACAGAACCTTCAACGGCAAATAGAAGATCTAATAAAGCTTGTATTCCCTGCCCAACAGAAGAGAATGCAAAAGGGGGGCATCCAATTAGCAACATTAAGGAGAACAAATAAAATGTGCTTTGCACACCAAGATAAGAACAGAAGCATACTGAAGAGAATTTTTGGTTATTTGGACCAATTTGGGGGCCAACATTCTTTCCTCGAATGGTAGACTTCAGGGGTAATATCTGAAGAAGCTCAATTGGAGGAGTGTAGTCCTCTAGGTTTATCGGCTTCCTAACTGATAAAATTAAGTTATGAATGATCAGTGTTGCACGCCAGCATAAAAAACTGAACATGGGTCGAAGCGTATTTAAGACTTCAATGTCATTTGGTTGTTAGTACCTCTGTAATTTTATTTTGAAGCAAGTACTTCTGTAATCATATATATATGCAAGCTGATCAAGATAAATCACTATCGACACATTAGGCCACTGCCTTGCTTGCATGCAAATGGATGTCTAGACTATAATGGGCAGTTTTGCAGCAAATAAAATGTTTCTCAAGGTACTTAGGCCGCAAATTTCATGAAGTTATATCTGCATATAATTAGTTCAGATTTACTCATCCAACACATACATGCATTCATAACTTGGAGTATGACCTACCTTTAAGAGCAATCAAGGTCCGAAGCCGAGACAAGGCGGATGCTCGATTCTTATGTTGAGATCGATCTTCCACGGCCTGGGACCCATAATGAATAATTAACAAGAGGGGGAAGAGCTAGTTATATAATTCTATTGGTAGCAGAGCATGAGATGGCTGACATGAACGAAAACAAGAAATAAAGTCAAATGATCAGATACTTCCATTATCCATGATTCAATGGGCTCATGATTTCATTGATCTCATATGTTGCATATTGTATCATATCATTCACACTGTAGGAACTTCGGAATCGTGGTATGAAATGCTCATTTGATAAGATTAGTGGATGGTGTGTTTGCGTTCATGAGGCCATCCGGACGACAAAGGCGATCGTGCCACCAGTTGCACGGACGATTGTTCAATCTTTATCGTTTGAATTGTTGAAAACTTTTCTCAACCTTAGCCGTACATGTATTGTATATATTGCAATATCAGTGACAACGGATATATCGTCATGTCACTTGGGATCAACCATCTAAACATCTTCAGAATTCAGAAATGCCATGAAGATGCAAAGATCTCACATTACAGAGACAGAACACCTCTCGGCAGTCGGCAGCTACAAGTCTACAGCTAAAATCAACCAACGTATAGTACTACAAGTTAACTAACCATGCATCACAGCTAAATTAACCGACACTATCGCCATCAGCGAGTCGCCGCCTACCGGGGAAAGAGGGCCGGGGGCGGAAGCAGACCTGGGCGATGATGCCGGTGGGGCGGTGGCGGAGCCGCACGGCGGACTCGCGCTTGTTGCGGTGCTGGCCGCCGGGGCCGGACGCCTTGAACGTGCCCATCTCGCACTGCCCCATCAGTTCGTCGTCGCTCATCCCCAGGTAGTCGTCGAAGACGATCCTGCCATCGCCGCCGCCTTCACTGGGACTATCCGCAGCAGTGGAGACATAGGAGGAGGAGGAGGAGAGGAGGCGGAAGGGAGGGGAGGCGCGGCGGTGGAGCAGCGGAGGGCGGCGTGGGCAGGTGGGGAAGAAGAGAGCGGAGTAGCGGCCGCTAACTCGGAGGGCGGCTCGAGCGGCCATCGCCTGAGCAGGCTCAGCTGCGGATCGCGATACGCGAGTCCTCGGGTGGAGTGGAATTCTGATGGGCTTGGGCTGGGCGAGACGGTAGTGTTGTGGTATGTGGGCCTCATCTGGGAGCTGCGGGTGGCCGTTTGGTCGGTGGGGCCTGGGAGCGAGCACACGGCCCGCGAGGATAATAGGATCAATTCTACCAGTGTCAATAACTAAAGAAACGGTGATAAGCTCGTCTACTAGAAAACAGGGATATAGGCAACATATTCGGTGCAAAAGAGTATTCAGTGCAAAAATACAAACATCAATCCTCGGCCCTTGGATCTCATCCTAACGGCCCAGTCCCAACCACCTCCCTAATCCACTAGCGCCTCGGTTTCTGAAAAAGGAACATCAATCCTCGGCCCTTAGATTTCATCCCAACGGCCCAGCCCCAACCACCTCCCTAATCCACCAGCGCCTCGGTTTCTGAAAAAGGAGGGGGAGTGGGGTTTCTGAAAAAGGAAAGGGAGGGGAAGGTGGTTGGGGCTGGGCCGTTGGGATGAGATCCAAGGGCCGAGGATTGATGTTTGTATTTTTGCACTGAATACTCTTTTGCACTGAATATATGCCCATGCTTACTATCCTATTTTCATTTTTTTACAAAGTGCCGTTGTAGTACAAGTTATATATAGTGCCGCTTACAAAAAGGTCGAACAGTACCTTTTTTATCGCATGACAGACAAATCATTACATTTATGAAACTCCCCTCTCATTTCGCATTTACAAAGAACAATTACACTTTATTTTCCCTCTGCCTCAAATCTTATATTCTTTGACGCCTTTGATTTTTTGGCATGTCTTTTTCCATTCGTCTCATTTAAAAATTTAGTGCAAAGATGTGAAAAAATAAGTCATATTTAAAGTATCTCTATTGATAAAACAAATCACAATAAAATAAATGATATTTACAAAAAAAAAACTGAATAAGATGAATGATCAAAGACGTGTCCAAAAGTTAAAAGACGTCAAACAAAAAAAATGAAGGTAGTATGTTATAAACATATACTCCTGTACAAAAAGCTTTTTACCATCAATGTGTGTCGGGTCCACCCAAATTCAAACATCCAACAAAAAAGAGACCATGTGAGCGAAGGTTTTGGATGAAAGCACCAAAGCTAGTGGCTCGCAGAAAATTTAATGGAGGTTTGGCGACACGATTTTCTTTGATGCAACTCTTTTTTTTTCTGTCATTCTGGTCCTGACTCAAATGATTCACATCATACATAGTGTCAGTCGGAGAATAACACGAATTGAGTGGCATAAAAATAAATTTCTTTTGGCGGCACCATCTTCCACATGATTCAGAACCAATGTCGAATCAAGTTTATGGTTTAGTAATATTCCAGAACAGTTCTTTTCAATTACATCTTAGGAAAAATATTTGGTGCATAAGACTTTTCAATGCACAAATGCAAACATAGGTTCTTAATCATTGGATCTTATCTCAGTGGCCGAGTTAAAACATAAAAACATGAAAACAATCAATCATGGTTTTGTTCACAAATGCATAAGTGGAAGAAGTCATAACAAGTTTACACTCGTGCACTGAAAAATATTTTACACCAAATATTTTCCCTAAAATAAAACAAACATCTATACTTAATTCCTAACTAATTTTATTTATTTTGTTGGGGTGCGCCAGGCCCAGGCAGCAGTGCAACGCCTGGGCGACACGCGAGGGCCCCGGCAGCCAGCTACCGTGGTGGGCCCTCCCCCACAAAAAATAAATTTAATATCGAAGTGGGCGCATGGCCCACGTATCAGATATTAAACTGATAAGAACAGATACTACACTTGATCTTAGCCAAAAGGCCGAGAAAGGTATGAGTTGGAAGGGAGGCCACCCCGTTCATCTTATACCCTCGCCACGGCCTGTCTCGCTCTCCGCCGAGCGAGGTGGTACTAAAAAACGAGCAACCAGTCCTTCGCGCAACGGACACCGATGCTGGACACCGATGCAGGCCAGCCACTCCAGCAATCCTCGAACGGCCGGCCTTTTCTTGAGAAACTTAGTGGGCCTCCATTCGCTAGGGAGGCCCAGATGGCAGCAAGGCGATGGATTGGTTCATGGGAAGGGCCTCCACGATTGGGGTTTGAGGCAGAGCCCGTTGATAGTCCACACACAGCCTTTCTTCAATAAATTTTGCTGATTGTTTAAAGTAAAAGGCTTCAATAAATTTTACTGATTGCATAAAGGAAAAGGTGTACCCTCAACTTTGAGGATTCGTATGATAACCCCAAACTATGAAATCACAAAATAAATAAATAAATAAATAAAAAGATCGCCGTGACATCAAACCGTGGTCGTTAATCTCGGACGTCGTCCCCAATCACCAAAGTAGCATTTGGCATGTGGGCATGACAACTAGGGCCCACATAACAGCTCAAAACGAAATTGCTTTCAAGGCTTGGCTAAATGAGACAGACAGAGGAGAGGGAGGGAGATCAGAGATGAGGAGAGGGGAGGGCAACAGCTCGGCCATCTCAGCGGCGGCAGGCGGCTGAGATGAGTGACGGCGCTCGGTGAGAGCGACTTCTCACCGTATCAGTGGCTCAGGGCAGGCTATTTGGTGACAGCACCACTGACCAAAGGTGGAAGTGCAATATAATTAACCATTCATCAACCATCTAATTTAAGTGAACAAACTACCAAGGACATTGATCAGTACAGCAGTATCAAAGCACAACTGACAGCGTTTACAGGCTAGGAAGGCCGATGTTAACGTTTTTAAACACAATTAGGTCCAACGACTGATCAAATGTTATTGTTTAAATAAAATCAAGCTTACAAGCTAGAAAACTACGACATGATAATATCTAGGCATCTTCACAACAGCCCGTTGATAGTCCACACAGCCTTTCTTCAATAAATTTTGCTGATTTTTAAAGTAAAAGGCTTCAATAAAATTTACTGATTGCATAAAGGAAAAGGTGTACCCTCAACTTTGAGGCTTCGTATGATAACCCCAAACTATGAAATCACAAAATAAATAAATAAAGATCGCTATGACACCAAACCGTGGTCGTTAATCTCACCGGAAGATGGGGACGTCGTCCCTAATCACCAAAGTAGCATTTGGCATGTGGGCATGACAACTAGGGCCCACATAACAACTCAAAACGAAATTGCTTTCAAGGCTTGGCTAAATGAGGCAGACAGAGGAGAGGGAGGGAGATCAGAGAGGAGGAGAGGGGAGGGTAACAGCTCGGCCATCTCAGCGGCGGCAGGCGGCTGAGATGTGACGGCGCTCGGAGAGTGAGAGCGACTTCTCACCGTATCAGCGGCTCAGGGCAGGCTATTTGGTGACAGCGCCACTGACCAAAGGTGGAAGTGCAACATAATTAACCATTCATCAACCATCTAATTTAAGTGAACAAACTACCAAGGCCATTGATCAGTACAGCAGTATCACAGCACAACTGACAGCGTTTACAGGCTAGGAAGGCCGATGTCAACGTTTTTAAACACAATTAGATCCAACGACTGATCAAATGTAATTGTTTAAATAAAAGCAAGCTTACAAGCTAGAAAACTACGACATAATAATATCTAGGCATCTTCACAACTGAAGATGGTTTCCTTCTAACAATTTCAACAATGACTTGTTACTCTCATGTCCTGGCCCTCTTGTTGGTGCACTCCGGGCACTTGTACTGCTTGATATGCTCAGCTCGAGCGGGTGTGATCTTGACACACTTCCCATGATACCACTTTTCACAGTTATCACAACAGATCCAAAACTCGTCCTTACCATCATTAGTCCCACAAGTTCCACACAGAGTGTTATCATGCTCTTGATCTCCTTCCTCTCCATCATCATCACCACTCCCTTCTTCATCCTTGGGGGCTGACAGCTTGGCCTTTGAACGAGACTCAGCTCTTGACTGCTGCAAACAGAAAGTGATATTAGTAGGATTTCAGATTGCATGGTATCGAAAAAGGCATATACACCTACCAATTTTGAACTAGGCTTGTTGCTCTTGCTACTACTGTTGGGTGTCTTCTCCTTCATCTGTTTCTTGGCTACTCCTGTGACTACCTCAAATATGGTAGGCAAGTTGTTTATCATGTTAAAGAGTCGTCTCCTGGACAATAATAAAATAAACATGAAAACTGCAGCTAACAAGTCTGACCAAGGTTTCAATGATTAGTGCCTAAAGAAGGTTGTGTCGTCCTAACAAACAACTAAAAAAATTAAAGCACGTATTCAACAGAAAATTACTATTGGCAAGGTACAAATGCTCCCTTGGGAGTGAAGATAGTCTAGTATACAGGCATTAAGGTTTCAATTATTGTACCAAGTAAATTATCCACCTTTGTAATCTCACTGAATGGTGAGTTTTACAATATATCATTAAGAGGTCAGAACAAAAAGAAAATACATATACACAGGGGAGCAAAACAACACAATCCTTATGGATAATTAGTGACACATTATTAAGTTCTAGGTGCCATACAGATGTATTGAATATTCTAGAATGATGTACTAGTCTGAAGGCTTTACAAATTGGTACAGAATTACCCTTTGGTTGATGCCCTAAGAGCACGCCAAAAGACTTTTTTTGTTTTTGTTTTTAGCACTTAGTTGTTCACCAGAGAGAACAGCGTCTATGGCATTAAGCACTTGGTTACTTAAAACAGACAAAACTCTGCCCAAGGAGTGGACCCAAAACTGACAAGGATCATTCTATCTGTCAGTAAATTGTGCCCAGAAAGAGCTCAGAGGAAGTACTTTGCGTGTCTTTGTGCATGTGTGCATGAGTGTACATGTTAAAAGGAATGTCCCAAGGCTCCAATGATTTTGCATTTTTGCTTTGCTACTGAATTAAGAATTTAAGATTGCCAAAAAATTATAAACATCTAATGCTATTCTTATTTCAAATGTATAAATCATAAATTAAGATCCATCAATTTTGCACATTAAAATTATAATGTTCCTGAAATAGAAAATTAGTAAGCAAGCACAAATTGTTACTATAGTATATCCCTCTTGCTACAAATTTATGTGCACCCCCCTACAACATGGTGTATATTTCTTCTAACGTACTTGTGCATTTCTGGACATTTTCCACAGAATATGTTCCCACCATGTTGTGCCAAGATGTACACTATGTTACAAAATAATCATAATTATCTTCAGTAACTACTCTGAAGTCTGAGTACAGTAAATAGTAGAACATCCAATTTTTTTAGTAAATTCATCTTTTCAAAAGCCAGATGAAGGGCCATGTCTGATCGGGCTCACCAGAATGTGAATCAATTGTGCAAAATCAATGGAAATGGGAGGTGAGAATAAAAGGCAGCAACCATAGAATTTCCCATAAAGCTTATTCCAAGATATTAGCCTAAATGTATAAGTATTAAGAAGTGGTAATAGCACGTAAATCAACACATATTTGTCCATGAAACAAAGTATCAAACAGATATTCACATATGATTTTACCTTCTTGATAACTATTAAATAAAGGTTGAGATACTTGATGTGCTAACGGATTCTGAAACTATAAGTATTTTCTCAGAACAAAAGGAACAACAGAAATATGATTTACTGATTTTTGCGATATTTGGCAGGGCGATCAAGTGCTAACTCTGTGCTGTTTTTCATTAATGGGTATATTAAGCCTTTTAAATATAGATAGACTCGCAGTATACATGAAAAGGCAGAACCAGATATAGGTTAAGGACAGGGAAAGAAAACGGTATATATATGCCCTTCATAAATCATTAGTAGGAAACAAGCTAACAAAATATGGTCCTAGTGTAATATTCAATATTCAAGAAAAGGAAATGAGAAAACAGCACATGAAATATCAGAATAAATGTTAGAGAAAATACAAAGTGCACTTTACAGGTTAAATATTATACCCAAAATCTCAGACCCTGATGTCTGTCAAGGAGAACATAAACTAAGTATCAAATAGAAAAACAATACTACAAATAAGAAGGTGAGAATAACTCCTTCATTTTTTTTAAAAAAATATATAATATGTTATTTAGTTTAACCTGCCAACACACAAGCCCATTTGGTTTATATGTTTTGTAGTAAGACTATACACACATAATATGTTACATTTTACAGCTCGAGCATTAGACAAACCGCTGTACAGACTGCGCTGTATAGATCTTGACTACAAATATTTTCCAGCCAAATGTAGATGTAATGGCTATTACCCTTATTGACTACAAGGTGTGCCAAAAACTAAATGCGGTTACTAAATGAACCTGTGAAATAAGATGCAGCAGGCCAGCAGCCAGTTCTATGACAAATAAAAGTTTGATTGTCTGAGTGATACTCAAGCAATTATGAATAAATGGGGGCAAAGGATACACAAGTTTAATGATGTATCGAAGTATTTTGAGAGAGATTTATTTGATCATGATGATTTTAAGTTTGTATCTATATTATTTTTTCCTAGTTAGAATACCAATGCACACTCCTTTAGAGTACAAAAGGAATCACAGGCTAGCAAAAAGGAATTCCAGTAGCTAATCTTTGAAACATAATTTTCAGGTCTACCATTAGTGGTGCAATCATATAACAAAAGTGTGCGCATGAGGAAAAAGGGACCGCGGAGTAATAGGATACTGTCAATTAAGGTAACTGCATAGTTTGATCATTGTAGAAATGTAGAACAATTACCTAGCTTCTTTGTCAAACCCAAATCGGGCTCCAAAGTAGAATGCCACAGACAATAACCACGAATCGCTGTGAACTGCAACTAGAGCCAACCAGTCCTTCTCACTCATGCCATCCCTTGCAAAGTTGATCCCTAATGCTGGTTCGGGGATCTCTGGGGGTACTTCCTCAGCAGGCAAGGTCACCTCCCAAGTCTCATTAGGATATCCATACAGGCACAAGTTCTCCTTTTCTGTTCAAAATCAATGGAATTAGTATCCATGAGCATCCTATACAACATCAGTCTGAGTAATCATTGCCCAAACTATTTACCACTAAGAAGTAAGAAGTTGCAAAGTTGCTCACTATAGTGCAAGGCTCAAGTAGATAGCACTGCAGACCAAGCCATAATAATATTTAGCGTCTAAGGTAACATTCAACAGATTTGCTAAAAAGATACCAGTCAAAATTTTAGCCCTACAATCTCATTCCAACACTACAGAATACAGATCAATCATTCGTTATACTCGCCTACCACTTCCTGTCAACCGCACCACCAGTGAGGCCCAACTGACAAGCTGTCAAGCTCATCTCCTGCCACTACGGTGTCCGAAGGCAGCTGCAAGCACCAATTTTGGCACCTGTTCCCCGCCTTTAAATCACCTCCACGGCTCCACCACAACCAGTATTGTTCTTCCCCGTCTCCAAGAGTTCCAATGTCGCTGAATCTCTAACAATTTCCACTGCCCTGCACTGACTCTGCCACTATTGTCTCGTTTGCCGATAGCTGGCAACAGCCCTACCACCTCTGCCACACACCGCCCCTCCCAAACCATAACCCGGCAAACCCCTTGGCCAAACTGGACGCTGCCAGAGAAGATGACCCCCATCAGCCAGCATGAATCTCCAAGTAGATCGCGAGGTTAGAAAATCGACAAATTTCACCC
>SPJY01032630.1:216145-259023 GCA_005191435.1 Raddia distichophylla
CACCAAAAGAAATATCATGCTACAGATTTTTAACATTGTCTTGATAATAATTAAAAATGTCAAGCAACCAAAACCAAACACTAACTAGGTGGATATAGTAAATATCGCAAGCAACCACACAATACAACCAAATGCACAGCGTCATCAATGCAACGAGAGAAGCATTACTAATTCTACTCCACTAAACAGTCCCTTCGTCATGTCTTGATTCCAAATTGACTGGAAACACCGATGCTATTAATCGAATAAATCAACGCAAAAACAACCACACGAGCATACACGGTACACCCCGCCACACCGACATAGAGACCGAAACTCACCAAAATCAACTAGTCAATAATCACATGGCACCAATTGGCCTAAATATATTCAACATTGTCATTTAAGCAACCAGTTTCAGTCAGATAGCAACAGGAACAGTGCTAACAACCAAGGAAAAAACGAAGACCTAGTCCTCAACCCCTGACTTCACAGTTCGAAGCAAACAAAAAAAAAACATTTTTTTTCCCGGAAGGTATGGCCCCGTGTCCCAATCTCTCCCCGAATTTTAACAGAAGCAGCCCACCATGGCATTGATGGAAGCCAAAAAATCAACAATAATTCAAACTCCAATAGCCAGGAGAGGGTAAAAAAAGAGAGAAAAATCTCCAGAATTAATCTCTAATGTTCCACTAGAGCAACCAAACCCAAGCAGCCAGAACACGCAAATCTCCTCCCCTCCCAATCCCCAACCCGGAAGAGAACACCACGAGGAGATCGAGCGCGCTCACCGGGGTCGCAGAGCTGGTAAAACTTCTCCACATCTGCACAGACGAAAGGAAAAGCAGCTCAATCAGACGAATCCACAAGGGCACGCAGGAATCGGGCAGGGCGCGGGGGGCGGGCGTACCGTGGGTGAGGGCCTTGATCATGCCGGCGCGGCGGCCGCGCAGGTCGCGGAAGACCTCCTCCGGCGTGCGCGCCGCGTGCGCCGCCCCGCCGCCGCCTTCCATCGGGGCGCGGGCAATGGCGGGCTAGGGCTCGGGCGGGCGCGGAGGCGACGGCAGCGGCGAGGAGGCGGCGGTGGTGGCGAGGGAGAAGGGGCAGCCTGCGAGGGTCAGGGGATGGAGGCGGTCAGGCGGAGGTGGAGTTGGGGTTTTTTTTCAAGGAGAATTTTGTGGGCGTTTCCGCGAGGATTTGCGCCCGGTTTATGCAGCCCGTGCGTGCTCGTGTTCAATTTCCATATATAGAGGCAGCCACCCTGGCCTCGCCTTCATCGCGTCGCTTTCCCACACCGGAGGTGGGACCGGTCCACCGTGGACTTATGGTCTCATTTTTCTCAATATTTTCTATAATTTGGGGCTCTGAACTCTGAAGCGTGAACTGAAAGGCCAGTGTTTTTATTTTTATTTTTTTAATTATTTGGAACGTGAAATAGCATAGGAATAACTTCAAGCTCATCGAGCTGCAAAGCACTTGACCATCTGCCAATTGCAACGTGAGAAATCGAGCTCTAAACTAATTATATTGCATGTCTCCTGGTTCATTAAATCCAATGGAACAATTGATTTACGATCCAGAGTGGTGCTTCTAATTTTAGATAGCGACTGTACTATCAACATGCTGGTGTGCTGAACACGTCATGGTCCAAACAATGATGGTGGTAGAATGAATATGACACTGATTCCATTGGACTAGTACACTGCGGTCGTAGCCTGCTATGCTATACGTGCGATTCCGTTAATTCTAAAATGCTAAATTTCTAAGTTAATTATGTAGAATTAGAGTTAAACGAAGCCTAACACATTATATAAAGTAGTATTACACTGAGTCACCATAGTAGTCCTAAAATACTAAATCCCCACAATAATTGAAAAGAAAAAATCTATACCGTCAATTGTTGTTGGTCCAAATTATAATATATTAGATTAAAAAGGAATTGATAATGACTAAAAAATAGAAATAGAAGTAGAAATAGTGAATAAAAATAAAATAAGAGCCTAAAAAGAGTTTATATCGGCTACAACAAAAATAGTAAAAATTAAGGGAAAAAATAATAGAAATAAGAGTTCATAGCAATTACAATAGAAAAAAAAAAGAGAGTTCATCATAAATTAATTATTGACACGAATTTAACTGCACGGATACGGTGTACCCTACTCGTTAATCCGCAGCTAATAATCTGTCTAAACGAGGTCCACTGTGAACCGCGAGGGAGAACACAGACGTCGCCAGCCCGGCACAAATCTGATCGGTGGTGGGGAAGAAACCAATCTACCAACCATGAAAGGGACACTATCCAGGCAGGTAAGCTCAGGCTCGGCCATGGCAGTCGGCAGATTGGCCGCTCATCTCACGGCCATCACTGAACTCAAGAACTCAAAAAACTCACCGCTCACCGCTGAACTCCTTCCTCTCTGATCTTTCCATGGCCATCTTAGGAGATGCCAATTCATGTCCCTGATCTTCTTATCTTTCTTTGGCATAACAAAGCACCAGATAATGTAATCGTATAATTTGTCCTTTGCACGGACGGGAATGTAATCGTATAATTGGTGTCTGAAGAAATGCATTGCTTGACCACGGATGGTGATGGACTGACTGATGGGTAATGGCGCTGAATACATAGCAGATATCACAGCACTTCAGTCAGACGCCAGGGGCATAGATCACATGATCAACTACTATTTGGTTTGCACTTTGTTCAGGAGTGTTTAACCTCTCTCAATTCTCGGATCTTGTTCACTGTCAGTGCTGTCATGCTCTCCTGCTCTACTGTTTTGCTGAGCAGAGACAGGGAGAATCTGAAGGACGTCTCATTTTCTGTTCCCGGAAACAAAGCGTACTGTGGAACGGATGATTAGCGCTTGATTAGTCAGAGGCGGATTGTGCATGGATGATGTCAGAAACAGCAAGGCGGTGTGAAAGATGTTTCGGTTCACGCGACAGGGATGTAAAAGGGAATCTTCTCTGAAGGACTCTTGGTGCGTATATCATTTCGGCGTGGTTCCTATCGATTTTTAGAGATTCATTCCAATCTATATATTTTTTTCCCTGCATTTTAAAAAAAAAAACTCCGTTGAAAATTATAAAAATATAGAAATTAAATAGTATTTTAAAATTAGAAAGAGCGAGGTGGCCCGCGCGTTTGCGCGGCTATATTTGTTTTGGCATATAGAGTTTATCTATAACTTATAATCTATATATCTCTAATATATTATATCGTTTGCACGGCTAGATTTGTTTTGGCATATAGAGTTTATCTATAACTTATAATATATCTCTAATATATCAGATCGGATTTAGGCAGGATTTAGAGCTTATCTCTAGGCATAGATCTTTTTTTTTCTTGATTTATGTGAGAATTTCTTTGATCGATCTAGGCTGTTATAATTTGGTCCCACCGTTGATAGAACGACTGAAATAATCTAGGTGATGTGGACAAACGTGGTGGCTTATTTTTCCCCTCCTTTATATATAATAGATAGATAGATAGATATAGAGATCAAAATTTAGATATAATGCTGTAAAAACTACAAATTAGGGTTATACCTTTATGCTAAAGCAGCCATGTATGTAGCTAAAATACTTCATGGTCCGCTATGAGCGTCCCCCCCCCCCGCCTCATTGGGTGAATAATTTAGTTGTTGTCAAGCAACGGCGGCATGTCCTCACTGTCATTCTCTCATTGGAGGCATCATAGTGGTCTGTTTCTACGTTGATAGGAAGTTATTTTGTCTTCCCTTTAGAAGACGTTCGTTGTTGCGTGAGTGGTGGTGTTTGCGGTCGATGGTGGTCGGCAGTGCGTTCGGTCTTTGGTCAAGGTGGCAACTATTTACATTGTAGTTGTGTCCCATGCACTACACGGTTTTTTTTTATTTTACTTCTACTTAATGAAATCGAACAACATTTCTCCTTCCTTTTTTTTTTTAAAAAAAGAACTTCATGGTCCACACTTAGGGCTCATTTGGGTACAACGGGAGATGCTCCCTGGGTCAAATATCCCTTAAGGGAAATTTATGGGCCTATATAAAACCCTGGGAAAGAATCCCCATGCGCCTCACCTACTCGGGGATTAGGCAGCCAAAGGAAGCATCGCCTTCATCCACCAGGGATTTGGAGATTATGCAGCCACAGTCCTGTACGCTGCTAATAAGCTAGCAGGAACCTAAACGCAGCATGAAGCCAAGGTGATATATCACCCCAAAAATTCACCACCAAGATAGAATGATATATCACAAAAAAAAAAAACTAATGGATTTTAACATCCAAAAAATTCTAATAAAAAATACAATGTGCCGATCAATACTGATAAGCTATAATGACGGTACAACATTCATTCACCAAAACAGTGCATGAAAAAGCACCACACTTGGGCATATCAGTGATTCAGTGATGTCCATAAATACTACTCAAAAACACCAAATGCTTCCATAGCTTCTTGTCGTAAAGAATGTAATCCATCAAATGTCTTAGAAGCATCAAAAGCAACAAATGCTTCCATAGTATCAAATGATATTTTACACTGCACAAAAAGCTTGAAAACCTGATTTTACACTGCACAAAGAGCTTGAAAACCTGCTATCACAAAGAATAATGTAAAGGGGCCTGCTTTTTTATCATCAACTGCACTGTTCTTCAACTGAACTTACCAAGCAAGTACATGGAAGATTAGCTTAAGAATTCAGAGAGAGTGAACTACTAAATTTCACTAGATATAGCGAATTGTCTCTGTAACAATTGGATTCTACACTGTCCAGGATGCTTCTACAATCTAATGCTTCTCTTGTTGCTGAAGCTGTGGGTGCATCAGTGTACTGGATCAATGCCTGTGGGTGCATCACTATACTGGATCAGGTCTTAGACATAGAAAGAAACACATCAGCCAATGAATTAGAATTAAACTAGATCAAAGATACAAATTTTAGATAATATCTTTGGCCAAAATTATTGATGCAATTTTGTAATGTACGAGTTATAGGTCAGCTTCCTTTGTGACTGGAAAATGTATATTGTATCCATTTTGGTCTACCTTACCATCTGAAGATTTAGTCTTTACTCTAACATGGGCAACAAATTAGAGATTGCAGGGCAGAAAAATCTTAAGAAACCGCCATTTCGAACTCTTTTTTTTTTTCTCTATACAACAAATTGGCAATTTATCTTGTCAAAGTGACTAGAAAACATAATCTAGATTTACTGCCAGACTTCTAAAACTGAAAGCAAAAGGAAGAGAGGTTGCTGAAATCAAATTTCACCTTCTGGGAAGGACAAGACATCACATGTAGTTCATGACCGTGGCCAGCGGGAGATTATCAGAACTGAACTTGGGATGGAGTGGAGAGTTTCCAGGTCAGGCCAAGCTGCCACAAGATCGATCTCCGACGAGGTCGTCATCCCAATGCTCCTGGGAGGTTTGGCAGCCAGATCTGGCCAAAACAGAGAGATCTCGTGGCCTTGATGAGGGAGGGCGACCAAGGGCTGGGAAAGAGAGGGAGACAACAAGCTAGGAGAGGCGATGGAGGAGCAGCCTAGCTTCTCGGTGCCACGTGCGTCGTTGATAGAGTAGCAAACCGCGACAAATTACGCGGTGGCGACAGGTGGATCGAGGAGCGGGGGCGGAGGCGTATTCGCAAGGTCGCTTAGCAACATAATCGTGATGGGAGGTGCAGATTTGTGGGCGGCGACAACCAGGGCCGTTCCAAAGTTTTTTGGGGCCCGGGGCGAGTTAAAACTAAGAGGCCTCTTACTCACATATAAGAAATCTATGTTTAAAATGATCATTTACGGGAAATACAATATGTTACGGGTTGCTCCTCAACACTTACGTTTAAATTTTCCCTGTTCATATTTCCTCGCGTGTAAAAAATATCATTTGAATTCTCAGTATTGTCTAATCATCGTTTACATCAGGCTCATGAGGTGCTACAAATATAATATGTGTAGGAGACTTGAATTAATATAAAAGGATTTTTTTCATTGCTC
Source organism: Raddia distichophylla (assembly GCA_005191435.1). Classification (NCBI taxonomy): domain Eukaryota; kingdom Viridiplantae; phylum Streptophyta; class Magnoliopsida; order Poales; family Poaceae; genus Raddia; species Raddia distichophylla. Next base: position 222,110 of record SPJY01032630.1, read on the forward strand.
CTTTTCTTATGAGGTCATCGTTTCTTGGTCATGTTCTTCGTAATAACTTCGAGGGATGTAAAAGGGAATCTTATCTGAAGGACTCTTGGTGCGTATATCATTTCGGCGTGGTTCCTATCGGTTTTTAGAGATTCACTTCCGATATATATACTTTTTCCCTGTATTTTATGAGAAAACTCCGCTTAAAATTATAAAAAATATAGAAAATAAATAGTATTTTAAAATTAGAATATAGAGATCAAATTTTAGATACACTGCTGTAAAAAAACTACCAATTAGAGTTATACTTTTCTGCTAAAGCAGCCCTATATGTAGCTAAAATACTTCATGGTCCGCTATGAGCGTCCCCCCCCCCGCCTCATTGGGTGAATAATTTAGTTGTTGTCAAGCAACGGCGGCATGTTCTCACCGTCATTCTCTCATTGGAGGCATAGTGGTCTGTTTCTACGCAGGTAGGAAGTTATCTTGTCTTCCCTTTAGAAGCTGTCCGTCGTTGCGTGAGCGGTGGTGTTTGCGGTCAATGGTGGTCGACGGTGTGTTCAGTCTTTGGTCAAGGTGGCAACTGTTACATTGTAGTTGTGTCCCATGCACTGCACGGTTTTTTTTATTTTACCTCTACTTAATGAAATCGAACAACATTTTTCCTTTTTTTTTAAAAAAAAGTACTTCATGGTCCACACTTAGAATGACTCTTTGTAACATCCCAAATTTTAAACACAAATTTAGCACGTTAATTTTTCTAAAAACATAGCATCAAAAATAATTTAATGTTCATCTGCATCATGTCTTAAGTACATCATTAATTAAATTATGCACGTGGTGAATAAAAAGATTCGTGCATTTTAAACTTTGTTAATGTTAGCTCAACAACTTCTTTTAAATATTTTTGACCAACTGTGTAAATTAATTCAAGAAGAAGCTTTAATTAAAGTTTAGAGGAGCAAGCTGAGGAGGAAATCTACCTCTTAATAAATCATCCTCTCTATTGGGCTACAGCCATTTCCTTTCCCTTCATGCTGAGCCCCACATATTAATCTCATCTTCCTCCTACCGACTCTCTCTCTCTCTGTGCTTCCAAGTCTCTCTCTCTCCTGTACGCTCACCTCTACTGCCATAACTCGCTCCGCGCCATTGTCGCTTGCCATTAACTACTCCGCAATTCCCACCTGTGCACGTCCTGTGTCAACGGCGCCCCGGAAATTGTGCCTTGACCATGTCCCGTCCGCCGCGCTGTGCTAACCGTCTGGCCTCACCGTCGCTTCGTCGCCGTTGTGGATCAACAGCGGACGTCACTCGTTGTTTCCGCCCCTGTGCTCCCATGGTGACTTGGAAGCGAAGCCACAGCTCCTTCTCGCCTATAAATCAGGGCCCTGTGTCTCTCTTTCCCCTTGCCCAGTGCCCTGTCGTGCCCGTGTTAATTCTCCCCGATGAGCTCTGTTTGTTTTCATGGTGTTCGCTCACTTTGTCATCATATCCTTACTCGCTTCCTCTCTCTCTCTCTCTCTCTCTCTCCCCCCCCCTCTCTGTAGCAGCATCAAAGGAGTCCGGAGCATCGTTGTAATCAAGGTGCAAGCCGTCGCAGGTGTTCCCGTGGAGCCGCCTCGGTCCGTGGAGACCTCGTCGTCTACGTCGCCGGCCTTCCGCGAGCCTTCTCCAGGGCTGCTGCTCACTTAAGGTAGCTTCCTAGTGTCTCCTTGGTGTTGTTCTTAGTCCTGCCGTGCCGACACACTTCCGAACCAGCTGCACCAAGCCCTCCCATGGCTGCTGCACTAGCTAGCTATAGAAAGAAGAAGCAATTCTGTAGCTTGTGTAGAAATACGTGTCCTCGGAGGCAGAACCAATCGATCGGCGAAGCCGCAACTTTAGATCTCTTTGGAAGCGCTGAGTCGAGAGGAATCCATTTTTGCAATCGGTTTGTCAAACGGAGGTCACCACAGCCGGCTAGCCGAGCTCCTCCGAGCTCCCATATGGAGTTGCCTGTGCTGTACGTGCTGTGTGCATGCATGCTTGGCTAGAGGTTGAAGAAAGTTGATTTGAGATTAGTGCTAGTGTGTGGATGGATAGCTCTTGGATGAGTGGAAACGTATTTAAGCATAATACGCTTTTCAGAGTTGAAAGCGCACATATAAATATAACCAAAAAATTCAATAACTCTCAATTTCTATTAATGCCTGTAACAACAAAACAAAACTAATCATTTTGCGTTAACTAACAAATGACGAATGATTTTCAAAGACCTTAGAAAAATGACGAAAAATATTATTTCGATGCATATACTTGATTTAATGAAAATATAAAAATATAAAATGGTCGTGCATGCATGGCATCTTAATTTATTAAAGGCTTAGTATATCATTTCATGTGCATGCATCACATTTCTATGCATATTTCTTTCATGCAGTATTTTTAAACAAAATTGCATATAAATGTTTTTCTGTCTGATGGATGATTGTACTATCTTGTATGTGCTGTCCGCGTGATTAGGAGCTCAAGGAGCGTTAGACCCGTCCGACGTCGCCGGTTGCTCCTACCCGTCTTCTGACCAAGACATGTCTCCTTGATCATATTGTGAGCCTTGTGCTTTGTTTTAAAAATAATTTATTAGAGATTGAAAACCTGCATGCTAGATTAAAACTAAAATATCGTATTTGGTAGCTACTAGTTAAACAACCTAATGAATCATGGTAAGACTAGTGATAGGCTTAAACCATAAGGACTTACTATTAGTCTTGTGTAAATATACATTCCATTGATGATAGGAAAAATGCCTAAAATAGTATTATCAAAATGACACTATAATTCTTGTGTGTGAAAATAAATTGTGTGAAGAGAAAGGGATTGAGAAAGGTTTAAGAAAATTCTTTGTGAAAGACTGAAGCATCGAAGGCGATGCCATTGGTGAAAAATAAATTTATCTCTCCCCCTAAAAACTTTTCGTCTAGGGAGAAACTTTTGCCGGTTTGGTGCAATAAGGTACCGTTTTGAGAAAACGAGGCTAAATTATCGTCTCTCTTCTAATTTAAGGAATGCTCGTCCTATGAACCTACGAACTGAGCCATACAGTACGACCTCGAGTCCCGTTATGGGACGGGCCTAGTTGTTAGCCGAAAAATCCTAGCGGGGACTCCCGGCGGTCGCCGTTAGTGTTTAAATCTAACGGCTTTGTGGCGAAACACTTATGGGTGCGTAGCCTCTCGAGGGTAAAGCGTACCCACTCTGCAGAGTTAAAACTATCATGGTAGCCGTGCTCATGGTCATGAGCATGCAAAGGGACTGTTCATATGGTAGCTCTTCTTTTTCAAAAACCGGGAATTTTCAAAAGAATTTGAGTTGAGTAAAATCTGTTGAGAAAGAGTTTTAATCTTAAGATAGGTACTACCAGCCTGCATCATGAATTGGGATTCGGCCTATTATGAATTACTTGCGCGGTTTCGACCTACCCCTTGTTCCGAGTTATTCCCCGTAACGGGAAGAGACTGAGGAAGAGACTCGCTACGGCATGAGGCCAAATGGCGAGAGCATTTTGAGAATGAGTTATGAGTTTGAACTAACATGATGCTTGTGGGTTGATTTAATAGGCTCTATTGGACTTTCTTCTCAGCTATCTAATACTACTAGCACCTACAAATTACATGGGTCGGGGCCCCTCTAAGTTGGGGGCCCCTGGCGATCGCACTGCCCGCCCTCCCCTTTGGGCCGGCCCTGGCGACAATGATGACAACGGCGACGACAGACTAGCGAACACGCGGAGAAGAGCGAGGAGAGGAGAGGAGGGGAAATATTACACGACTTCTGCAGCGAGGGAGGTCTCCCCGGGGATACGGCGGGGAAAGGACCGAAAAAACCTCGCCCATTGGGCTTCCAAACGCAGCAACGGCCTGCCCTGAGGAAACGGACCACGGGGATGCTTGCCCCGATGATTGGGCCAGGATCCTGGCGGGGATTTGGGTTGCCAAATGAGCCCTTAGAATGACTCTTATAATTTCATCTACAAAATACAAATACTACACCGAACAATTAATATTTAGACTTACTTTAAAAATTAAATAACAAACAATCGTTAAGAGTATATAATGTTAGAAACTAGTTGTTATGGTATGGTGATAGTGTGGCATCCAATGGTGATAGCGACGGGATCTGAAGAAAGAGAGGAGAGGCGGCGACTAGGGCCAAGCCGACGGTTGGAGGATGTCCTCATCGTGGAGTGCTTGCCAAGGGTTCCTTGCAGGCCGAAGAGGGTCCCTCTCCTCTTTATCTTGATCCATCTTCTACTCGACGAGCTAGGTGAGTAGATCCAACAAGCACGACGGAGACTCACTGGATTTGAGGAAGAAGAATGTGAAGATGTGTGTCATGTTTTTTGTTCTTTGAAACATCACGCTTGTACGTATAAAACATCTTAATTTGCTTGTTTGAACGTCCATATAACTTTGTATGGGTAGGTAAATTGCCATAGAACATGATATTCCATCGTTTTTAGGATATTTTATCAGTTTATTTAGCATATTTCAAAATTCTTTTTATTATGTCCCATCAGTTTATTTAGCACGTTCTAATATTTTTTTGTCATGTTCCAGCAGATCAATATTATGTTCCAACAAACATACAAAATGTGTTAACAGAAATAAAAACATTCTAAAAACATCCGATGTGTTTTAAAATATCAGACGCCTGCCATGTAGTTGGATCCTTGATTGAAGCATATTCATCTTGTCATAGAAGCTTTCCCTTTGGAAAAGCATGGCTAAATTTCTTCAAGTTTCATATACTTAAAAACTCCTACCTTTTTCGTCTGATATTGGCATAAATATTCAATAGTTTATTATCTAAAAAAAATACTCCACTCAATGGTTCAAATACAATACGATACATTATTTTTACCTCTCCGATCGAATCCGGTTTAAATTTTCACGTCACGGGCTTCTCAAGGAGAGCAGAAAGGTACCACTCGTCGGCCTCGGGCCCCTTGTCGAGCTTCTTCCCGGTGTTCCACCGCACCTTGCGGAACCCGACGCTCTCGATGACGGGCACGTACATGCCGGCGAGCTCTTTCCCGGTGCAGAAGAAGTGGTCCAGCCAGAAGAGCCCCCCCGGCCGGAGCACGCGGTAGATGTCGTAGAGCTCGGCGTCGAGCATCTCGCCGGGGAGCCATCCGCCGAGCACGTGCATCGAGTGGACGATGTCGAGCGTCCCGTCGAAGAACGGCAGGCGCCGGCCGCAGCGGCACGAGCCCCCGCGCCGCCATGAAGGCGCCGAACGGCGCTCCGCGGTCGAGTGTGGTGGTCACCACCGTCACGCCGCGCTCCGCCATGCGCGCCGCGAAGGTGCCCGTGCCGCCGCCGATGTCCAGCCCGACGCGGACTGTGCCGCGGGGCTTGGAGGCGAGCACGGAGTCGATGTCGTAGTCGAGTCCCTCGCTCTGGCCCACCCACCGGCGCTGCTCCCGGCCGGCGAGGTCGAAGCCGGCGATGTTCGGCCGGCTAGGGCGGCCAACGAGACAGGAGTAGTTCTTGCAGGTGTAGGCATCCCACATGACGGAGTTGTCCGGTGGGATGGACCACACGCTCTGCGGGAACGGCAGCGGGTCAGGGAACCCAGCGGCTCCGCGGGCGCGGCACCGCCGCCGTGGCAGCGGCTCGCACCCCAGGAGCATCAGCTCCTCGGCGAGCGCCGCGTCGGAGGGGCAGTCGCCGGCGATGGTGTAGTTCATGTATCGCTTGAGCTCGTCGCGGTGGAGGTGGCACATGGCGCCGGCCGCCGGGTAGAGCTTGTCGGAGCCGAGGTTCGGCGTGTAACCGAAGGGGAGCGAGTGCGGGCCGAGCGCGAGCGTGAGCTCCTCCTCCGGCGTCAGCCTCGGCGGCGGTGCCGTACTCCGCAGCTTGACGGAGTTGGCTATCAGCCTCTTGAGGACCGCGTCGGTGGCGTCGATGCGTCGGTGCAGGTTCACGGCGAGGCTCTGGCTGGAGGAGAGGACGTTGAGCGCGGCATCGAGCGCTGAGCCGCCGCCGAAGGAGGCGGCCAGGAGGACAGAGACGGAGTTGGTGACGACGAAGAGGAGAATGATCTTTGCGCGGTCGGAGCAGCGCCTCTTCTTGGCCGCCGCGGAGTGGTGAGGCGCCGGCGGCGCATGGCCGCCGCCGCCGTCGATCTGATGCTGGTGCTGGGCGATCGGCTTGTTTCTTGGGTAGCCTTCCATGAGGCCCATCCGCAGTTCATCCCAGAATGTGTTTGCTGCTTTGTCTCCGAGCACTTGAAGACCGGAGGGATGGAGATGGAGTGCTCAGCAATGCATGCTCGCGTTGCCTAAACATTACTCAAGGTCACTCTCATTCCTGAGTCCTGACAAAAATGACGGGGTATAACCTATTGTTTTTGTCGAACTACATGAACCCATTACAAAATACTCATCATAAAAATGAATTGAACACCACATGGTCTGACAGTTTTGAAATTTTTGCATTGATTTGATTGGAGATCATGCGCGTCAATATGAATCGGCAGAACTGCACTGAATAATCGCTCGTGTGTGGAGTTCGCATCAGGGGAAATTACAATAGGAGAAAAAGATGCAGGGGTAAGCTTCAAGCGCAAGGGTATGTCCTTTGCGTGTCTCCTCAGGCATGCACATAGACCTCGCAATCTGCAGGGCACTTACTTATCTCCCATCTGTGTCGATTTCTGCCGTATTATAGGTCCTCTTGCGCCACCGTCCGGTGCTAGAAGAGCCCTAACCAGCATAAGCACTATACATAGTCAATCTTGACAGCAGATTATTATTTCCAACGAAGTTTTTCAATGTAGCAGGTCACCCTAATCTAGCAAGGTCGACACACTCAGGCCATCTCCAATGCAAGTGCTTAGACGTGTGTTTAAAGAAAAAATCAGGTTTTTTTGCCATGTAGGATAGAGAATTAAGATGCTTGCATGGGTGTTTAGAGAGGGGTATGGGTGCCTAATTAAGCACCATGCTTAGAGAGGTGTTTACCATACAAGCTTCTATGCATTAGAAATAAGTTTTTCTACATAAATGCATAGTAATATGGCAGCACTCTCTCTGCTTAATCACGTGCTATAAAGCATTGGATATGGCCTCAGAGTTGCATTAGTGCGTACCCGTTACTCAGTGTCACAGGCGAGGCGATGAACCAGGAGTCAACTGTACATTATTGGGCCGTCTCGCAGGCCAGTGCTCATTTCCAGCCCATATTTCTGATCCAATCGCTTGCCAAAACCAGCGCTTTTCCTCGGCCTGTGAACTTTCTTGTGTGCCGCACAGTGCCTTCACGATGGTGCGAGGAAGAGAAGTTTCGAGGCAGACAGCAGACCAGAGAAAAATGCTGGGGAACTGAATGGTAATGTCTGTGCATCATCTCAGTGAGGAGAAAGCATGTATTCCACAAACGTGAAAAAGATATAGCATGGTGCTATAGCGTCCACACATACTATAGATGTTTAATTTGGATGAGATAAATGCAAGCCGATCTTAATACTATTTTAAATGGGTATTGGTTCAATAAGTGATGTTGCATTGTAATAGTCTTTTATGGCCGTAGCTTTTATTTTAGTAATATCGTCAAATTTTGGTATTGCCCCCTCAACTTCAGATACAGACAACTAATCCCCCTTTGCTATTAATACTGGACAAAAATGCCCCCCTCACATGAAACCACCTGAGACAAAAACGCCCCCCTCACATGAAACCACCCTGGTTTTGGATGATGTGGCATCCTAGTCAGCTTGATTTTCTAAAAAATAAATTGTAAAATTCATAGGAAGGTTAGAAAAACAAAAAAATATGTACAAAATTTTAAAAGCCATAGAATCCAAATATGCAAAAAAATATAATATTTGTGTGTATACATATATGCAAAAAATATTTTTGATTTATAGTGTCTTTTATTGATCAAATAAATCAAGTATTTAGAAAAAAAATTGTTTTGCTTCTAGATAAATGGGATTTAGCTTTTGGAATGATGAAAAAAATAATAATGTAAGGATGTTATTTATAAGAATGTAAGGATGTTATTTTATCTTTTAATTTAATATTTTTTAAATTATGATTAAAAGGCAAAACTCACTTTGAGTTTGAATTCAAAAAATCAAATCAAAAGGTAAAACTATCATCTTTCTATTTTTCTTAGTTTCCTACAATTTTACCACAAGCCAAAGTATTTTTTTATAAATCATCATTTACTTAATCAATAAAAGACCTTATGAAACAAATATAATTTTTTGCATATAAGTTCCCACATAAATTTAATATTTTTATTGCAAATTTTGTTTCTATACAATTATTTCAATCTATAGGTATTTTTTATTTTATTTTTTGAGCTTCCTATGACTTTCTATAATTTATTTGAATTATTTTGAATTTATTTTTTTTAGAAAAACACGTTGACTAGGATGCCACGCCATACCATGATGGTTTCGTGTGACAAAGTCCCAAAAAATATTAAAAGATATTACACTAAATGGTATATACAAAAACGATAAATTTTGGATTCAAATAAGCAAAACCGCGAATCAAAAACAGCCTAAAGCAATGGAAATACACATCTCTGTTTTGTACCCAACAAAAGGTCTAACAACCAGGATTCATCACAAACAAACCATCCTCACTAAACCTGAGCAACTGAGTTCATGTTTCCTGAATAAATTAAGAAAGATTGATAACGCGCAGACAAAAAAAGAGGAATGTTTGGAGCATTTTTTTCTCCGATTCTTGTGAAAACTGAACGTAAAATTTCTATAAATTCTATGTGAATTCAGACAGACCCTAAAAACATTCAACTATATATATATACCGAAGGCAAGAATGAAATTATGCTGCATTTTGGCTTGGTGGATGGAGACATTTAGCTGAGCGTCCCCGCCTTGTCTTCCTCTAGCACTTCATCGACAAATTGTAGCTTTGGGTGACCGCAGGGGCAATTTTGTAATTAATTAACTTGTTTACCTCTTGGTGGAGGGATTCTATCTCTCAACCTATATTCTTCTTTGCTTTGCCTTTGATCAACAGAGGACGGTTCTTCTGTACTTTAATTTGCTAAAAAAAATATTATGCTGCATATGAGCATAACCCTTGGGTTTTAATTTTTATATTAATATACAGAATTTTTAGTCTTCCATTTATCTGACCTAATTATGTATTCTAGCAAGCATTCTCGCCCTCCTTAATTTTTCTCTGCTAATAAGCTAGTGTATAATTGAACTGACAAAGGCCTGGGGCGCGCCAGCGTCTGCAAGTAACTGGAGTATATCAGTTTTTTAACTCTGTGTTTGTGTATTGTGTCGTGTACTAGCTGCCACGCATGCCATGCACTACTACGGAACGGTCCTTCCATCCCGACGCATCAGTCCAGGTTACCATCAAACCGGGACTGAGGTTAACTTCAGTCCTGGTTCAATGGTAATGAGGCAAAAGGCCAGTTTTCAGGCCCGGTTGGTTCCACCAACCGGGACCGATAGGTCGATTCGCGTGACAGATGGCAGATGGGGAGTACTAGTCCCGGTTGGTATAACCAACCGGGTCTAACACTGGGCTCCGATAATTGGCGCCATTTCTCCTGTCACAAAAGGCCCGGTTGGTGTTACAACCCGAGATTGATATTTGGCTATTAGTCCCGGTTGGTGTTACAAACCGGGACTAATACTGGGCACCGATAATTGGAGCCATTTCTCCTCCGGTAACAAAAAGTCACTGCGTCGTCTTCTCGTCGCCGCACTTGCTGAGGGAGCTCGCACGCGCTTGTGAGGAAGGAGCGGAGACCGGAGCTGAGGAGCAAGGAGCTGCTGAGGCGAGAGCAAGGAGGAGAGGGGGGAGCCTCTCTTCGCCGCGCTGGGGAAGCGATTAACGGCAAAATATTTGGTGCAAACTGAGCCATCGGTGCAAACGTGAAAACTTCGAACCAGAGTCGTCGGATCCGCGTTGGATAGACTAGATGGAGCGCGGGCTGGCAGGCGAGCTGCGCGTCGGTTTTCATGAACCACGAGCTACGGCTACGGGGGTGAGGGGTGAACCGCGACGGCTGAACCGGCCAGATGCAAATCCCCTCCTCTGCTCTAGGGTTAGCCACCCGGCGCGGCGAAATCCTCCTTCCCGTCACCAGCGGCCGCGCCGCCCTCGGCTTGCCGTCCGACGCCGCCGCGCCTCCCTCGGCCCTCCCTCCGAGGCCGCCGCGCCGCCCTCGGCTTGCCGTCCGACGCCGCCGCGCCTCCCTCGGCCCTCCCTCCGACGCCAGCTTTGCTCCGCCGTCCTCCCCGACGCCGGCACGGCTCCACCGTCCTCCCCGACGCCGGAACGGCTCCGCGCTCATCCCGACGCTGCCACTGCGACGCAATTCGCTGGGTCGTACCCTGGATGCCCTCTCCCCGACGCCCCCACACCGGCCACCGCCCCATCCTCCTACCTGATGCCTGGAGATTGTCATTGTCCTGGAGATTTTATTCTTACTGCTAATGGTGGCCATTTACTGGATGATTTTGTACTAGATGCTTTGCAATGCCTTGTAATTGTGACCATTCAATGCTTCTGTACATAGGTTGTGTTTGTCACTTCTGTAATCGACTTGTAATTAGCAGAATTGGCAGGTAATTGTGAGTATTGGAATGTGATTATGAGATTTTTGAGTAATTGTGATTTGCATATACCTTGAGAGTGATCACTCATCTGGGATTGATCCTGATAAGAACTTTTGGGTACACTATATGATGGCTATAATTAACCAGAAGAATTCTGCAAAAACTGTGTTTCTTTTCCAGATGGCTATAACTAACCAGAAGATGGCTATAAGATGGTTTCAGATATGCTGGATACTGATGCTGGCTTTATTTTCCATAGTGGATTGCATGCAACTTACAAAAACAAGTGTATATATGTAAGCAATAGCAGCAGGAAGGCCAAATGCTGTATTGCCAGCAGGTACAGTACGAAGTTGACTGATGCTGATTCCAATAAGCAATAGAGCAAGAGCTTCCCACTGTCAACATTTTAAAAACAAGAGAGCAGGAGAAAACTTAATGTGGCTGAAAGTCAGAAATGTTGCACAGGAGTAAGAAAAATCTGGCAATCAATGTTGGGAAAATCTGTCAGGAAATTGTGATGCAAAATACATTTTGTAAAATCAGTTACTTTTTTGCCATGTTCTTTTTCCTGTAATGTTCTTTAATAGAAAGGCCTGATATGCGTCATGCCACACATATATATTTTCTAACTGGCATTGAAATTCTCATATGGTAGAAATTCTCTTTGCAATAGTAGTCATGCAATCCACTTGTCTGGTTGGAGGTTTTGGCTTCAGATGATGACCAGGGTGAATTCTCTTACATATGGAGACAACTCTACCATATGTAAGAGAAATGGTGACAACATTTTCAAATGAGAAATTGTGACTATTCTGGCATATATGGTATAATGTCTGAGTGCATATATAACTATATTACAGAATAAAAGTTTGTCACTGTCCAGTGTTCAGTACAAAAGTTTGACAAGCATGACATGACATATTCCCACTGCTTGGAAGCCTGAAAAGAAATAAAAGATCAAAATAAGAAGAAGGCAAAATTGATCTCAAAAACAATGAAGTGTTTTCAAAGTACCTACATCAATTAAGTGTTTCTTTTTGGGCAATTGGGCATGTCATGGCCTAGCTCCTTACATAATTTGCACCTCCTAGCTCTTTGCTTGTTCCCTCCCTTTTCCATGTGCCCCTTGATTCTCTTCACCCTACCCTTTGTGTGCACATCGCTAGGCGGTATTATGTCAACATGAGTTGAAAGTTGACTCCCAATGAACCCTTCCATCTCTTCAACTCTCCTTCGTTGACTAGCGGAAAGTTCTTCATTTACTTCTTTGATGAACTTTTCGAATTTCATCTTCACCATCTGCATGGTTTCCTTGGAATGTCCAACTTGTTGTATGATGCCTTCCAAGCCATTACGCAACTCTGAGGGCACTTTTAATCTCCACATCCATTGAAGAATTTAATTCTGGTTCCAACACATATCCAATTTCATTATATATAGTTCTACTTTTGCAAGTTTTGGACCACCTCTCCAAAATGTAATTACTAGGTAGCTCTTTCATTTTTGCACCCCGTAATACATAAATAATGTGGCAGCAAGGTATGCCATGCAATTCTAATAACATGCAAGAGCACTTGGCAAACATTGAGATGGTATCGAAATGAACTTGTCTTGCCTTTGGGCCATCATCGGCTATGCTGAATATCCTAATCGCCACGTGCGCACATATTAGTCCCGGTTGATAGTTAAAACCGGGACTAATATCCCAATTGCCGCTCCACGTCTATTCGGGCCGGCCTATTGAGGGCAGATTTAGTCCCGGTTCCTGTAACCTGGACTGATGCCCAGCAGGCATCAGTCTCCAGGGGCTGTCCTGGTTCAAGAACCGGGACTGAAGCCTGTTCCGAATCGGGACTGAACGTCCGTTCCGTAGTAGCGATGATCAGCGTCCCCCAAAATGAAAAAAAAAAAAAAAACTCGTGAATGCCTGCACGAGCTAGCTAAGCGCTGCATTATGCATTGACCTGTCAGAAACTGAGAAAGGTCACGTACGTACGTCCAAGAGAACAGTACACGGTGTAGATACCGACGTATAGACATATATATGATTCTAACTCTGCTGCGGTTGACTTTGCCGTATATAAACACGGACGTATATGTGCGCATGCATGCTTGCATTCGTGGTCCCAGTACAACCAACGGTGCATGTACACGCCGCAGTTGTCTTAGTGTGCAGCTACGTTACATACGTACGTATACGTACGTACGTAGAACTTTACAGGAGCAGCATAGGTATATATATGCTTCCATTCAAGTGTGTCGACAATCTGACATTATATGACAGAACGAAACAAGCTCACGTGACTGTCCGAATGATCGCGATCAATCGATCGTTTTGCACGTACAGCGGTACAGGTACGTCGGATGCTTGGATCAGATCTAAGTGTGAGGCCCAGATGAACACATGCATATATGCATGCAAGATCAATCTGCCAGGATATTTCGTTGGGATTGAAGCATCGATCGGTACTAATTAATTAACAACTAATACATGGTTTAGATGAATACTTGCTTCGGTAGTGACATCGATGCATGCGATGCGAGGCACCACAGAAAAAGATAAGAATTTTGATGCAAAATCGTAGAGAAAGCGTTCAAAATCACCGAGAACCTATTTTTTTATCAGCCCATTTTACCTTCCATATGCCTTGATGGCTAGCCTAGTCCGTCGAGAATTCTAATGATCCATGGTCGCCGAGAGTAATAATAAATTGTTCGATGGTTATATTTGTCACCGTGAGAGGAGTTTGGTGAACTGTTAAAATTTTACATGCATGTTGTAGTCGTGTGATATTTCTCCCTATACTCGGTGGCTAGCCCATGCCTATCGAGAATTCTAGCACAGTGATTCATGGTCCTCGAGATTAATAATATATTGTTCGATTGTTATTTTATCACCGTGAGAGAGTTTGGTGGTGTCGTTGCTGTTAAATTAATTTTGCATGTTCCTAGGAGTGTGATATTTCATGCGTCCTCAGATAATTACTGATGAGTTTATGACCAGATCGAATATCTGCATGTTCGTCCATTTCTTGTTTCACGAGGAGCTAGGAGCAGCATAATTGAATTCGAGGTCCCCTTCCCTACGCGTGTGTACATACACTGTCGGACTGCTAGGGAATCTGAACTCTGAAGTAGGGCCGGGTGGTTTTGATCCGGCCAGTTTGTGATATGATCGACATGGCGCACGTAGCAAAGGGGCTTCTTTAAATGCGTGAACCCTGCAGAATTTTGTCATCGTATGAATGATTTGTATGTACATCTGTCTGATGTCGAAGATCGGTAGTAGATATATGGCTAATAATGAAGCTAGCTAGCAAGGAATCAGCTACTCTAGAAGCCACGGAAAATGTTATTACACAAATTTACACATGCATATAAAAAGACTCATACAATGGTTCAAAATCTATAATCCATGGATAGAGAAATCACAAGCGGGTTATATGTTTCCGTGTGGATCGAGAAAGCACAATTTCATGCAAGTCATCAAAGCAGACACTTGTGTTAACATCGACAAATCACTCAGAAATAATTGCATTGTACAAGGCCGCACAAGAGTGTGCTTGGCTTTGTAAAATGATACTCCACATTTTACGTTCATGTGGATTGAATTTTGAGCATCAACACATACTTATTTATGAAGTCATGAAGATAAGGCGGCAATATTTGTTGTGCAGGTGCAAACAAGAATCAGCATGAATCTCGAGGGCCAAAAGCCCTCGAGAAAGGGGTGAAAACCTTCGAGACCAAGCTTTCTCGAGGGTCAGCCCTCGAGAAAGAGCTCTCGTGACTGGCTACTCAAGAAAGCGTAATCTCGAGGGCCAGATAAGAGCCCTCAATAAACTTGGGCATGGGACGGAAAAGAAGAGTTAACGGCGTTGGAATTAGTTGTCTCGGAGGCTTGGCCCTCGAGAGAGTTATATTTTTTTTGAAAAAAAAACCGATGAAGCCACCGCTGCCGGCCACAAAAAGATTAATTCACCATTACCGGTCACAAGAACAGCACAATTTTCACCGCTTCCGATCACAAGAACATCATCAATCAATAGATATTAATACACATGCATCACCAATCCATAGAAATTTTAAATAGAGGATCCGGCGGATTAATACACATGCACAGTGAATCACCACAAGAGAGACAATTTTCACTGCTTCCGGTCATGAGAACAACACGATTTCGAGATTAATTCATTCATCATCAATCAATAGAGATTAATACATCACCAATCAATAGAAATTTTGAATAGAGGAGCCGGCAGATTAATACACACATGCACAGCCGAATCACCACAAGAGAGACGGCGGAGAGAGAGGGAGAACGACGGCCTCGACAAGGAGGTGGTGGCCGGCGTCGACGAGGGGCCCAGATTTGGAGGAGAGAAGAGGAAGAGGGAGGAGGCCATGGATCCGGCCGCCGCCCCCCTCCTCCTCCGCTCACCGCCCCCTCCGCCGCCGCAGACGCCGCTCGCCGGAGCCTCGCTTCCGCCGGATCCAGGCCGACGCCGCGGAGAAGAGGGAGAGGGAGGAGGCCACGGATCCGGCCGCCGCCTCCGCCGCCGCTCGTGGCGCCCTCCGCCGCCGCAGACGCCGCTCGCCGGAGCCTCGCCGCCGCCGGAGCCTCGCCGCCGCCGGATCCTAGCAGCCGGCGCGCCGCTGAGAAGAGGAAGAGGGAGGAGGCCACGGATCCAGCCGTCGCCCCCTCCACCGTCGAAGACGACCCTCGCCGGAGCCTTGCCGTCGCTGGATCCAGGCCGCTGCCCCCTCCGCCACTCGCCATGTCTGAGAGAGAGAGAGAGAGGACGGTGAGAGAGGAAAGTGAGATGGGAGAGACGTGCATCGGTGGGATAAGAACGAGCTTTTTTTATTCGATCGGTGGGATTTTTTATTCGTGCCCCGCGCGCGTGGAATTTGAGTGGACGCGCGGGAGTCCAAAAATGTTTTTAGCTAGTCTCTCGAGGGCCAGACACTTGAGAATACAGATGGCCGTCAGTCTCGGTTAGCTCCCTGCAATGTTTCTCGAGGGTCATCTGTTAGCCCTCGAGAAATATGAGTATCTCGAGGGTTTTTATTTGGCCTTCGAGACTTTTACGAGGGCCAGCCTAGCGCCCTCGAGATTAGCTCTAGCCCTCGAGATTCAAGACGATTCTTGTAGTGAGGATATGTGAAAAGCAATTAGGCAAAGCATATAACCGGAAATATTTGTATGCACAGTTGCATAAGATGAGTAAAATTAATATACAACATACTAGTGGTGTGAGAATCACCGAGTCACTTCCGTTATCCTCTATGGAGACGTGTGAAAGGCATAGGGATGAGATGAAGGTCAGACTTGCACGGGCAAGGGGAGCAATTATGCAAAAATAAGCATGAGTACACAACTAAGAAAAAAGTATTAAAACAATTTTAGGTGGATTTGTACTCCTCTTCCTTTAATTGAATTTTCACGGTATTTTCTCACATAAAGTTTTTAACGAGATAAATTCGTACACAAGTAAAACATATGGTATGCACTCTTTCTTTAGAATATTTTCCACTGGTTTTATGTAGTTTTTGGGGCATATGCATTGCATGGCGGGGTCTAAAGAGGAGTGTTAGGAGCCGCAACCCGACCGGCCTGCCCCTAGCCGGTGTGTGCATGGTGGATGTGGGGCCCACCCCTACTTGTGGACCAAGCTGAAAAACCCTAGCATGTGCATATATATTAGAGAGGTTTTGATCTATTGTAAGCAATCCACGATAAGTAATAAATATATGTTTTTTTCTCCATGCCTCTGTGTTCTTTGTGTATATATATTTGTCTCCTACTTATGTATAATTGAAGACTTGGACTACATCTGACAGCAATGTTATATAATATTTGCTACCTGATTTTTTTTTCTTCACGGGCATTTTTTCCAACATAAAAAAGCGAAAAATGAGGAGTAAATGACAAACACACCACGGCCTTCACTGAAATAATTGAGTAAAAATAACAGAAACAAATACTGAAACAGTCCACCGATTGTTGACATGCGCAGAAAAATTGGGCGATTCCACGGAAGGAGACTAATTGAGGCCTTGAGGGCCTACTGGAAAGGCCTTGTGTCTAATCTCTCATAGCTTTCTAGCTATAGCACCATCTTTTCGTGTGGATGTTTCTTTGGTTCTTTCTGTACTTAAAACAAACCAGGTCATTTTCATGTGGAAAACTAGCCCGCTGACGCTGAAGTATCGTCCTTTTTTTTCGAGCAGTGTAAATTTCTACATGGAGAGGACCTGAGTGGACTTACTTCGGATGGTAAATTCTTCCTGCTGGCCTTCCTGTCAGTTCACACGAGCAGCTTCAGCTTAATTTTTTGAAAATATTTATTTTTTACAGCTTTAGAAAATTATTCTTAAAATTCCACCCAGTTAGGTAGCCATTTCATGTCATTGCAAAAAAAAACTATTATATGAGGAAATCTTGCTCTTTTTTTTTAACCAAGATCACAAATAAAATCATATATATTCTACTCAACTAGCTAGCTTGGATGTCTCCAAAGAGCTCCCGTATATCGCCCGGAACCGCTAAAATAAGGGATGGCCGGTACGTTGGGGCCAACGTGGTCCCGTATATCACCCTGTATACGTTCGGTGATGAGAGAGAACCCCTAAACATGGGAAACGTGGGGAATCTCTCTCCTCCCCGGATTCGTCCCCGTAGAGCGCAGCAAGGAGCGGCCATTGGTCTCGTGACCCTGGAGGAGTTGAGCCGGTGGTGCGGGCAGAAGCTGGTGCGGCTGCACGACGACTCCAGCCGACGACGTAGGCATAAGCGGCTGGTGGCAGCGTGGGTGGAAGCGGCTATAATGGCAACGCGTGCGGCGAGGTTGACAGAACCAAGCGGCATCGGAACCGGCCATCGGGAAGAAAGGTACTTGACCATGTCCCCTTTCCCCTTCGTATTAGCTTCAATTTGTCACTAACATGGAGAAATTAGGTATATTAATTCATGCGGATTTGGGGTCAAACGAAGACGGAATCATCGGATTTGTGAACCAATTTTGGCGGTATAGAAAAGAAGGGATGCACACGATTCTAGTTTGTTTGGTGCTAGCTAGGTTGGGGTTGTGTGAAGTGGGTTTAGGGTATGTGTGATGCGGGTTTCGATCCAAACACAGGTGGGCATCATCGATCTAGATTTGTGCAACCAATTTGGGTGCAGCATTTGCTCATTTTGGTGCAAACAAATGACCATATATAACCATAGAATTTTGAGTTATATTCATCTCAACTAGCTCATTGAGTGTTCTCTACTTTGTAATGAATGTTTCAAGATTGTTTCAAACACTCACACATTTTGCGTTACCATGTGAAACGTTCACACTTTTGTAAAGACTATTTTAACAATTATTCAAGATTTTTTCAAACCCAAATAAGTGATGTTTTAATCGATAAACGAGCAATTAATTAAACATGGATAAAGTATGGATGAAGCATGCATAAAGTTGTATTGATAAAACATGGACAAAGTACTAGTGAAACATCATGTGTGAACATGGTCGAAATACTGATGAAACATGGGCAGAAAAGTATTGATAAAACATGAAAAGTATGGATGAAACATCATCAAAGTATTGATGAAAATTGTCGAACCATGGGTTGTACAACGATGTTTCACCCTCATACAGTTGTTTTACAAGAGTAAAATCAATGTACCACAAAGAGCGAGCTCCATTTTTTTTATGTTTCATCAAAGCTAACCCATGTCTAGCCAGAGCAAAAAAAACATGTTTTGTATGTACCAAAGTGATGTTTAAACCCAAGTGCACAACACATCTTCCTTCCTCCTCTGGCTCCTTCAAATGGAGCGTGCATGTCCACTACCAAGTTGACACCCCTACAACGTCCTCTCACTGTCAAGCTCACCACTGTCGCCACATGAACTTTGCACTATCGTCAAACTAGACCTGATCATTTGTCGGGTTCGGACAGGTTCGACTCGATCCGGTTTTCCAAAACCCGACAAAAAATCAGTTAGTCCGAGCCCGACTCGACCCAACCCAACCCAACTTGACCCGACCCAAATCACAAATCCGGGCTTGAACCCGACCTGAAACCCCAAAATTCGAACCTAAACGACTGATTTGCAATTTTGTCAAATCAAGGCCCGACCCAACCCGGTGCACTGGTCGGGTCGGGTCGGGTACATCGGGCCAGGCTACCCATGAGTAGGTCTACGTCGAAACACAAACTCGCTATCACAATATCAATTCATATGGTGAAGTCATCTCCTCCAGGACCTTTCAAATTTGGGATGGGGAGGAGGCACTAGAGCTTGGGCCTTGGAGTGAGGAGGAGTTCATTGCAGATATGAGAACAGGGGAGGATGTCATGCATGTGAGTGATGACCATAGGGACAGATAGGAGGAGGATCAAGGGAGTGCTATGGGGGAGGTGGAGTAGTAGATAAGAATGTGTTAAGCAAGTGGGTTTGGGAATGGTTAATGCATGGTTGTAAGGGTACTAATTACGTAATACCGATTTTATTATTATAGGTGATATGAACCTTTTACTTTAATCATAGTCATTGTAAATCGGATTCACAATAATTAATAGGATAGATCTTTCTCTTTTTTTCCTTGAATAACATAAGAGTTTCTAGAATTTTAGGATTAACGCCACGTCATAAGGTTTCCCGTATGTACAAAAATATATCGTCCTTACATAGGTGGGAAAATATACTTGAAAAAGGCAAGTGTGTCCTTTGCGCACGACAACCTTGCATATCATATATATCTTCGATAGAAATTGAGAGGTTGAGTTTCGAGAGACTTTGTTCTTTTCAATGGCAATCAAGGCAACAAACAGAGGGCATTGCCCTTCCCTAGATCTGATGATCCCCTTTGCCACCGGTGGCCTCCGAACCATCGTCGGAGTTGGGGTGGGCACGGGGGTCTGAGTGGGGGTGTACGGGGGTAGTAGATGTAGAATCGGTAGGACTTTTGATCCGATGAAGGAGATGGCAGGTCTACTATGGTTTGGCCTCAGCGGTGAGGCTTCCTCAAGCGTTGGCTTCATTGGCATGCATCAGGAGGGAGGTTACGTGCTAGGGTAGGGTTCAACTGGATGTGTCATTGTCACCATTAATAAAGGTAAATTTTTTAGACCTTGGTGCTGGAGGTGTGATGTCTTACATTGGATCTTTGCCATGGGAAGGATAAGGACATTTATGGTGGAAAGATTGTGGTGTTGGTTGATTTGATGTTGATTGCGACGGTGGTCGGCGATAGCTGCTTCAGTGTGTCTATCTCGTTAATGGCTACAGCAGAGGTTTAATTTTCAGCCCGCTCACGACACGATTGTGTCGAAGGGATGGCTATGGTGGTGAAGCCGGTATCATTGAATCTTGTCGTCGAAGTCGACGTAGTGAGATCGTTTTATTATTCATTTTAGTCCTTGTAAGGTCTAGATCGTAATTTGATGTACTATTATCAGGGATGTTTTTGTAAGTGGTAAGTTGCTTCTAATGGAATGAGAATGTTTCTTTTTAAAGAAAAAAAAAGGAGAGAGGTCACGGGCCTCAATCGACTCCTCCAATATCCCTTCCGCCAGTTACATGCATGTACTCCATGGCCGGTTCCATGCATGCATGCACAGCTCAGCTAGCTTAGCATCACACACCGTTTAACAAACCAGTACCTCCTGTGAAAAGATGCATCTCTTGTTCCAGTTTGTGCCTAGCGACTAGCTAGAGCTAGCTTGTTCTTGTTCTTCTCATCGTGCGAGCGAGCTAGCTAGCTCGTGTAGAGTCCAGAGAGAACATATATGACAGATTGACAGGGAGAAGAGGAGAGAGACGCAGCGGCGAGCCCTACATGCCTCCCCTTTTGAGATCAAACGGTGCGTCTTATGCAGCGTCACGAGGGCTAACTTGTTTTGAAGCTTTTTGGCTAGGCATGCATGCAGAGCTTGTTGTAAAAACAAGACAGGACGCTTGTGACTGCGTGAGTAGGTTAAAAACTACATAACTATCTCATCCATGCATCCGAGTATCCAACCCCTGCTCAAAGCTGGCTCCGTCGGTGTGGGATTATGGATGAGAGGCCAATGACCATCACATGTTGCTCTGTCGAATTCCTGACACTTTGATAACACATCATTTCTATTACCTTGATTTTACATTGCATGCACAACGTCGATCCCTGTGTCTGGCGATTCGATGACAAGCTGTCGTAAAGACATGCAGAGGTGCAGATGCGGCCATGTAAAGAGAGAAGAGAGTTAGCGCCACACTTCTTGCTTCGGCCGGTGGTGGGAAGAAGATATACTCCAGACCACGCCGCCGAAGGGCACCCTTTCGCTGGTCTCCGGAACCATTTGGAACATTTGGCTTGAGCGCAACAACTGCATCTCCATGCAATCGGATCAGCCTCGACTCATCTTCCTTCAGACCCTTCTTGGCAACCTGCGGCTATGGGAGGCCGCAGGAGCTCATTTTGTAATTAGATAAGTGCCTTAAACCTTGGGGTAGGGTTTGTTCCCCCGTTTTTGTAATTCCCTGCTCTTTGATCAATAGATGACAGTTCTCCTGTCCTTTGTTAAAAAAAAAGAGAAGAAGAAATAGATGAATACATAACTACTTAAATTGGAAGCACACCTCTGTTTTTACAAGTAGAGGACTAGGGTCAAAGCAGATTTTCCACACCTACAAATGGTTTCATACATTTTCGGGATTTTTTGATCTGCACCGAGATCCATGCTCAACCCCACTCAACACAAATAATATTTTTGCAAAAAGCATCCCTAGTACTTTGTTTTTTTTGGAAAAGCAATAAGTTCTTCTTCCTCCCCTCACCCCTCCTTCGCTCTCCTTCCTCCCGGCCAAACAGGTTTCCCTCCCATGGTGCCGTCGCTAGCGACCACATGTGCATCCACTCGAGTCGATGTTGCGCCCACTCGCCACGCCGACACGCTGAGCGTCCATGGGCGCAGTGTGTGGAGGCTCGAGCTGGCGGCTAGGCACGTGTTTGTTGGCAATGGTGCCGTGGGAGGGAAGTCGGCTCGGCCATAGAGAGGAGAGAGGAGAGGCCGGGTAAGGCAAGGACGATGAAGAAGAACCCGATTGCTTGTAAATCAAAATTCCAAGGCTCTTTTGCCAAATGGACAGATAAGGAGAGAGTTGATCTGGGCATGAATTATAGTGTGGATTGGATGATCGTGAGCATATATGTATCCACAACACATGCCTGCACATGTGGAGTGATTTTCTCAACATGTATGTCCGATTCATGTGTGGTTTTGATTGAGGGAATTGGGGATTATATATGTGCTGCAATTAGGGATTTTTTGCAGGTTGAAATTGAAATTTTAATTAATTTTCAGTTGCTGGAAACAATATAATTGTTGGCGGCATAGTTCTGGCCGCCGACATAGATGACCTCTTTGTGGACGGCCGTAGAGAAGGCCGCCGACATAGGTTTCGGCTTCGTGGGCGGTTTAAGGAAATGTCGTCGACAATGGTATACTCTCGGGCATAATCTGGGTACACGTGCTCCATCTGTGTTGGCGGCATAAGTATAGGCCGCCGACATTTTTCTACCACATGTCGCTCCTTCCTTTGTTCAGCTGGGCCCATGCTACCAGAACACGGTCTACATCGCCGTGCCGTGAGGGGTACCTATATATGTCAACGGCTGCGTGAGCCGTCCACATTGACCTAACCCAGGCGGCTCCCCTGAAGCAGAGGATTGGCGTCGACAGAAAGTCCTGTGTCGTCGGAGCTGCGTCGGAGGAGCAATGTCGGCGGCCGGCCGCTGACAAAGACTTGTGTCGGCGGCATTCAGTCCTGTGTCGGCGGTTTTGGGCGTCGACAAAGAGGAAGATTCCTATAGTGTGTGTAAAGAAAATTTATCTTCCCCACAGCCGGGGAAGGTTACATATATACCTGTCAATTGTCGTTCTGCATGCACACACATACGCGGTCAGCTATGTGATGATCTATAACATCGTATCACTCACGTAGTGGTGACGTACAGGGCATGCATGCGTCGATGGATCGGAGCATCTGGCTGGTCATCTGAACCTCACTTTGCAGATCGCTACGAGAGAAGATCTAGGCCAGATACACGTACAGCCGTACTGTTATCGTTTCTGCAGATCAAACACTGACCATGCATGCATGCTTTGCGCTCTCTTGCCCTTATCCTGCGCTATCTGTAGCTCCTTTTGGCGAATGAGGCAGTGGAAAGGAATGTCACAGAAGCATCGCTCTGGCAATTCCCAGACACAGGACACTGTGACCTTGGTGTATCCATATGCAGTAGTGCAGTGTACCCACAGCGGCCGCCACAAGCATGCAAATTAAATGGGAATCCAAGAGAAACACGCGGAGAGATCGATCTGTACGCATCACCGAGCAAGCAACCACTCAAAGAAAAGACGTCCCTGTCACATGAAAGAAGAACAAAAGCTGAACACATGAACAGTGCCTTTTATTTTTCTTCCTACTTTTCTACTTAATTTTATATGGGACTATCTATTCAACAGTCGACTGTTTTTTTATACCCATCAGTCAATTTTTTAGACCGTTGGATTGGCCCAGATCAGCCCCGCGTCCCCCACTCTCTCTCTCTTTCCCCTTTTCCCCTCCCCTCCAACGCCCCCGACCCGACTGCCAGACCCCTGCTCCGCTGTAACACCCTGGCCTCCAAAACGCCCAAGATGCTACCAAACCCTCTTACCCACGTTGGCCAAGTCAGAGATGGGCTGGATAGTCCACCGGCCCACATGTTTTTTTTTCTTTTGGTATTACAATATGCCCCGAACCCACCGAAACCCTAACCTATCCATGGCGGCGCGGCAGTGGGAGAGGAGGAGGTTGCCGGAGGGGAGGAAGACGGTGGGCGGCGCGCGGGTAAGCGAGAAGTCGATTGAAATCCCCCCGGATTTCAGTCGACTGATGATTAGCAATTCCCAAATATATTTCTCCGTCATAACTACTCCTCATCAGTCGGCTGAAAATAAAGAAAACTTCGGTCGTCATCTTTTATATTAGTCAAATAACTAAATTTACGTATAATATTTTGATGGTGTAAAAATGTGCAACAATCAACTATATAATATTTTAGCTAAGCTCATTAAAAAAAAAAGGCTATCTATAGAAGCCGGAGATTGACAAAAGGGGCAGGGGTGTTCCTGTCTAAAGTAATACTAGCATGTTTTGAAGGGACCATAACTGTCAATGCCATATATATAAGAGGTTTTCGACTTCTTAATTGCACGGAATGAAATCAGCATGCTTGCACCCCAAAAGAAAAAAAAAACCCCCCAAATGTCTTGCTTTCTTGATGTTTTCACAAAGGTCCCTAAATAATCCTAGCCGAAGAGCAAACATTCCGGCTAGCTTGTGCCAGTCCAGCATTGGAGCCGCCACTTGCACCTTTCACGCACACCCAAAGATCTGCAAAAACACAGAGACAGGCATGCATGTAGAGTGAGTGATGCAGGTAGCATTGCTCGCTAGCGGCGCACCGCCCATAGCTGTACTCTTCCTGAGGCGTCCCTTTCCCCCAATTTAACTCGCTTTCCACCCCTTCCGCCTCCCGTGGGCCCCCGGCCCATAATTCCCCCCATCCTACGCGCCTCCCGTCCCGTGCGCGCGCACCGCGCGGTGTGTCGCTCGCTCATCGCCATACATCGCCTCGTCTCATACCCCACGTACGTAGAGCGGCGCAGAGAGACGGACGAGTGATTTGGGAATTGGACGGGGAGACGAGTAGCGATCGCTAGCTCTGTGAATAGTACTACTACGCGTACAGGTCACTCACAGGGTAGCAAGCAAGCTAGATAGCCATATGCTGGCGTAGTGACTTGCGATTGGTGAATGCTGTGGTTTGCGCTGTGATCGATCGATATATATTGTCCCCGGCACTAGCCTCTTATCCTTTCCTCCTCTCCCCCTCTCCCCCACTTGCACCGGGGACTTCTTTCCGAGAGGAAGAGCCGGCCACTTAACTTGCTCGTGCTACTCGCCTAGCTAGAGCTAGAGCTAGCCTGCCCTAGCAAGCTATTGTGCGGTGGAGGAGCTAGCGCGGCCGGCGACGGCGAGCCGGGCATGAGCAGGTACGAGGGCGGCGGCCATGGCACCGCCGCGGCGGCGGCGGCGGGTAAGGCGTGGGACGTCGGCGGGGACGCGCACGACGACGACCTGATGATGCCGGGGTTCCGGTTCCACCCGACGGAGGAGGAGCTCATCGAGTTCTACCTCCGGCGGAAGGTGGAAGGGAAGCGCTTCAACGTCGAGCTCATCACCTTCCTCGACCTCTACCGCTACGACCCCTGGGAGCTCCCTGGTCCGTTCCAGCAACTCATCCAATTAAACTCTTTTCTTGATTTCTTGAATTTCTTCGAGCTCGTGGATCCAATTGCTCTTCTTCTTGTTGTCGGTGCAGCAATGGCGGCGATTGGGGAGAAGGAGTGGTTCTTCTACGTGCCGAGGGACCGCAAGTACCGGAACGGCGACCGGCCGAACCGGGTGACGGTGTCGGGGTACTGGAAGGCGACGGGCGCCGACCGGATGATCCGCGCGCCGGAGAGCAACCGCCCCATCGGCCTGAAGAAGACGCTCGTCTTCTACTCCGGCAAGGCGCCCAAGGGCGTCCGCAGCAGCTGGATCATGAACGAGTACCGCCTCCCGCCGGCCGACACCGACCGCTACCACAAGGTATCCGTCCATAGATTTCATGCCCTACCACAACGCACTGCTTGCTCCTCAGTTCTTCCAAGAAACAAGCTGATTTCCGAGTGATTGCTGTGAATCCAAGAACTAGGGTTTGTGGGTTTGCTCGGAGCCATTTCCTGTCAGGCTTTGGTATTGGTGAATTTGCTCAATTTGACTTGATTTTGCCTCTGAGATTTTAGCTGGCCTCATGGTTCTCCCATGGTGAACGGTGCATGCGCCTTTTTCAGATCTGCGAGTAAATTAGTTAGGGTTTCTTCTTTCTTTTAATTTGCGCCTTGGTGCTCCCGCCATGAATATGCCTGCTCGAACCTACTCGATTAGCTCATAGCTCTCTCCCTATGTGCTACTACTATACTGCCCTGAACAAACTTACCTAGAATCCTAGCTAGATTCCTCATCTTTTTGCACGGAATTGTATGATTAGCCAGATCTAACTAAAACTTCTGGTGAGACACGCACGCGCGCATCCCCAAATTCTCCGTATGCATGATTATATTGATCGATTTCTTGAATTTGCGGTCTGATTAAACGGCAATAATATCGCATCGATCGCCTCACGCGCGTCCATGAATTTGCAGACTGAAATCTCTATCTGCCGAGTGTACAAGCGCTCCGGCATCGACGACGGCCATGGCCATGGCCATGTCTCCATGGCGCGCTCGACCCCATCCCGCCGCGCTGCCGCCGCGCCGCCGGCACAGGACAACAAGCAAGGGTCATCGTCTTCGACTCCGACGCCACCGCCGACTCCGTCCAAGCTCCACCACATTCTCCACGGCGAGTGCACGTCGCCGCCGGCAACCACAGCTCACGCCCAGGTACACAGAACGACGGCGGCGCCAAGGCAGCAAGCAGCCGCGAAGCCAAGCGGCGGAGCCGGCGGCTACCAGCACTCTGCGGCGGGCTCCGCGGCGGTGGCCGCCGGCGATCATCATCAGCAAGAAGGATCCGCCGCCGCGCTATTGTACCAGCACTACTCCAAGAACACGAGCGCCTTCGCCTCCACGTACTCGCTGCTCAACCTGGTGAACGCGGCCTCCATGGGGAGCTCCGCCTCCGCCGCCGCCATTGACGAGCTGAGCACGCTGGTGGGCGGCGGAGGCGCACAGCCGCCCTACCTTGGCCCGGCCGGCAGCCACGGCCACTTCCTTCCCCTGCCAACGCCGTCGTCGCAGCCGGCGGCGCTCGGGACGGCGACGCTGCCCATGTCGCTGGCCTGGGACTGGAACCCGATCCCCGACTTGGCCGGCGGTAGAGATAATTACAGTAGCTCTGGATTCAAGTGACGGCTCAATTCAAGCAGAAGCCAGAGTCCACAGTGCATGCATGCGTGCATGGCTGTGCACATTCTGATCCCAATATATGGTACTACCATGTAGCTCTCTCTCTCTCTCCCCCCTGTTGGTTCACAGTTAATCAATTCTGAGCAAACGATATGATCAATGTAGACCACTATACCTTAATTTCTTAATTAATCAGCTCATAGACCAAGTACATCAGCATAGGTAATTTGTAATTCCTAATGAGTTGCATATAGTAACCTCCCCTCGATCGATATGTGACACTTTCAGTTACTTCACTACATGCAATTCTTTCTAGCAGCTGCCATGGCAGTAATGCAGCAGCAGTACGTGAGTGGGGTGGCGCACGTACGCTGCGTGCTTGTTGCCTTCTAGTCAAAAGCGCCTCTTTTTTTAACTGTCTGACTTTGGACACTGCCTGCACATAAAATAATGCTGCCTGCATGATTGGGAGATGACCATGGCAGAGATTGTCCCTCTGGATCGAATGATTGGAGGAGAGGACTTGCAGGGTGTTGGTGTCGGGTGCGGGCATGCATGTGTGTGTGCAAATTGCACAGGACTCTGTCAGAGCGGCGAGGGTTGTAGGCAGTCTGGGAATAATGCGGCCATGTGAGTGCACCACACATTTGTCTTTTCTCTCTGCATGCTGCTTGCTGCTGCATGCTCTCTTTGCTGAACTTGCCATGGGATATTATTGGATTGGATTATCATTCCTCTTTGTCTGCTCGTGCTGGCTGTAATTAAAGATCGATGGATATATGTGGATAAATGAACCCATGAACTTGTCAGAGTACGTGTGTCTGACCATGGTTAATTAGAGTCCTGCTTGTTTGGGCTTTGCTGATCAGTGATGGTTAAGACTTAAGAGTCTTGCTTGTTTGGGCTTTGCGGTCTGCGGATGTGTATGGGGGAATGGGGAGGAAAGGAAGGTGAAATATCAAATATAGTCCAACAATGCATGGTGCGGAGGATAAGGTGATACCTTCTGTCTAGCCATGCATCATGCCCGTGAGAGGATCTTTCGGTTGCATGAGCTGACATGATAGATGGTCTATTGGTATAGGGGATCGACTAAGCTAGTTAATCTGGTCGATCTGTTCCCCGAATGCTCATATAGTAGTATGTTCTTCATGATCTCGTTTTTTTATTTGTGCTTCAGATTCTTTTATCTTGTTCTTGCTGCGTTGATACCAGGGTTATTTTTATCGGGCGATTATTACCGATAATCGTTTTTATTGGCCGCCTAATTTTCCTATCCGTCAAAAGTTATCGTATTTAAATAATTTGATCCAATTTAAATATATTTGGTTTCTTTTTTCTAAATTTGAAATCATTTGAATGAATTTTTTTGGCTAATTTAGATTTGTATTTCAAAAAAAAACCGATATTCCCCAGATAAAAAAAATATCGGTCCTATCGGCCCACTCCGATTTCTTTGAGAAACCAATTACCAAAGCGTTGGTTGATACCAACTCATGATATAGAGCTACTTGCATTGCATGCTTCCATATGCATATTGGCATCTGTATTCTTCAGTGTCAAAATACAAAGGAAAAAAAAATCAATCGCACGCACTAGTGCTCCCTCCCCCACCGCGCGCAGGCCTCCCCAAAAGCAAGTCGATGAATATACTCGGAGCAAATTGGATTGGCACGCGGAGGTGCACGAGCGCACCATTACCTGCCAGCACAAAGAGTACACTTCTGTGGCAATGCGTCGGCGAAGAACTTAAATGAATTGGTAGGACCAGCGAGCTGAATGCAAGTGACTGCTTAATTACGCGCGGTGTGTCGCAGTCTATTAACTATTATATAAGAACCTCCACTATGTTATGTGGAATTGGTAGTGATAGTACTGCAAATGTTAAGCTAGTGATAATACTACCAATGTTTAAAAATATGTTAACGGCGAGCTTACTTGAATTGGTATGACCAGCGAACTGAATGCAAGTGACTATTTACTTACGCATTGTGTGTCCACGTAGTTTATTGACTATTAAGAACTAGTCAGCGGCACTACATGCAGTAATATGGAACCGGTGGTGATAGTACTATCAATGTT
The DNA here is from genome assembly GCA_005191435.1 of Raddia distichophylla. Lineage (NCBI taxonomy): Eukaryota > Viridiplantae > Streptophyta > Magnoliopsida > Poales > Poaceae > Raddia > Raddia distichophylla. The sequence goes on from SPJY01032630.1 coordinate 250,763, forward strand.
TGAAAATATGTTAGCGGCACTATAGTTGTGGAACCAATAGTGATAGTACTATTGGGAATGATTTTAAAAAATATGTTTGGAATATATTGGGAGAAGGACTCAAACCTAAGACCTTGTGACTCTAGCCGAACCATTCTAGCCAACCCAACCACTATCGCATAGTGATATAGGTAGGATATATATGCATTCCTTTTAGCTTTGCTTTCCATAGGACATCGATACCGGTTTGTGACTCATATAGTGCCCCTAGACATCGATCACTATCGGTTCGTGACTCAAACCAGTACCGTTGCCTCGGTATCACTACCGGTTCATGGCTCGATCGAGCCAGTATCACTACCAATTCCGGCTCAAACCGATAGTAATGCCTTGTCACTACTGGTTTGCAGATAACCGATAGAGATATGCCGATAGTAAAGCCCACTTGTTTAGCAGTGCTAGCTCTCTAGGAGAGCTAGCATTACCATGATGCGGAGTACGTGCGCGCAGTCTGCAAAACTAATACATGCATATTAATTTACCTATATACATTAATTTAGACAGCTCATGCATAATTTACCTATATATATAAAAACACACACAGACGAGGCACTATGGCTAAAAAGAAGCATGAATAGCAACATCCACATCTTGGCTAGTAAGACGCCATGTGGGTCGATGCCCAAAAGCGGATCGAGAAAGGTAATCGAGTCTTTGAGCATCTTACACCCATCTTACGTTGAGCACATTGGAGGGTGACGTCATCCAGTGATGAGTTCGCTGTACGGCAGGGGTTCAGCTCGATCGATGGGCATGGCGCATCGTTCTTTGATGCGCAGAGCTAGCATAGAACCACTCCCAACGACACGACAGAGATGGAGCAAATGGCACGCACGCACGTACGTGCCGTCACGCACTGTGTACGTACGTACGTTCAGTACTCGTAGGTGGGGGAATCGATCGATCATTGGCGACCCAGCCCCAACGGACGACGAGGAAGGCAGCGCGCGCGCGCGCGCGCACGACGGGAGCACCCGGATCGGCGCATTTGCACGCGCGCGCGTCCACGTACGCGAGCGACGCCGCGGGGGCCCGTACGTACTGCGCGCGCTCGAGTTGGCACTTGGCACCCATCGCGACCGCAGCTAGCGCGCGCCATGATGGTGAGCACCACCCCAACCGCCGCCGCATTTCAGATCCGCCCCTGCCACGCGCGCCCCTTTTGGCCCACAGGAGTGGCCGCGATCGCTCTCGCGCGCGCGATGGGTGGCTGGTGGCTGGTGCACGCACGCACGAACCCGCGCGCGCCCAGGCCCGGCCAGGCGTTCAACTGTTGGATGATTAACTAGGCGCAAGTTTAGGGGGGGAAGCGCGCTTTCCGAGGTGGTAAAGGCCGGGCTTTCGCGCACGCGCGAGCGATTACGCGGATGCTGCCTTGCTCCGACTCCGACCCCGGCCGATCCGCCCCCGGCCATGATTGCCTCCTTGAAACCCCGGCGATGGCGAGCTAGCAAAAGGGTGCCGCGCTCGCTGCATGCACCGGCTTTAAGCTTGCTGGTGAGTGGTGGGTCTGTGTCGCCAGCTGCAGCATGCATTCCTGTAGTGCAAGCACGGTGCATGGTCGTCCAGCCCTTGCATGGAGATTTCGCGAAATGGCGGCTAAACTTGGGGGAGGAGACGAGCAGGGAGATGAGATGGAGGAGCGGAGCGGAGCGGAGCGAGCGTGCAGAGGAGAGGAGAGGAATCGATCGATTATGCCAGGTCACATACGCGGCACGCGCGACTTTTGGCGGCGTGCTCCCGTGCGCGCGCGTTGTTGGTGGGGGGAAGGGACGTCTCGATCCGCGACCGCGCGCGGCGTCGGGTCGGGTCGGGCCGCCCGCGCCGAGGCGGCAGTGGCACCGCGCGACGTGCGCGCGTCCGTGCGGCCGATGGATCAGCGGTGCCGGTGAGCGCGCGGTGGAAGTGAATTAAGGGTTTCGGTGGAAGTGACGCGGTGGCAGCTTAACCGGCGGTAAAACATTTCCCAAGGTTGCTGGGTCCTGTTTACCTCCGCGACCATCGAATCCATGTTAAGTTGTTCTTAAACCATGTCAAACATTCATCAATGTTGCCCGTGTAGTAAAGCAACTTACCTCATCGACCGCGTTCATGGCATTTTAGCTCACGAGTCTCAATTTTTAGATTCCAAGCAATTGGGTCCTTTTTTCTTCCTTCTCTCTCCCTCCTCATCCTCTCTCTTTGCGTAATAACTTCGTATAGCATACATTATACGAAGTTATACGAGCTGAAGATGCAGGAGGGGTCAGATCTGCAATGGTGACAGGAGAAGGAAGAAGGACTTGATCACTTTTTAAGAAGTTGTAGGACTGCTCATGCAAAAAATACCTTTTTAACATGGGTGGCCCGTAGCATAGATCTCCACATAAATTAAGACCCTGTTCTTTTCAGCTCAGCTTAACGACTTACCTACGTTTTGAAAAGACGTATGCTTTGAGTTTTTTTAGTTCATCTTTACGCTGGGTTAAAGGTGGGTCCTGACGCTTTAAAAAGCAAGTCAAACAAAATGGATCCAAATCTCGAGACTAGTTCGAGAAGTTCTTAAAGTTCAGTCATTTCATCCATTCAGCTGTTCAGATCAGCTCAAAAAAAGGGCTAAGTGGTTGTAAAGGTGACTGGAACACTAGCTAGCTTGAAAAAATCCACCCTCCTTGCCCATGTGTTGATCCAGCCGAATCAACTGTCTATGGGGCTGGTACTTGCAACATTCCTGGCTTACTCAACATAGATTCTACAGTTGTCAGATATGGGCCCTGGCAGGCTGTTCGAATAGCAGCTGCCATGGCAGTAATGCAGCAGCAGTACGTGAGTGGGGTGGCGCACGTACGCTGCGTGCTTGTTGCCTTCTAGTCAAAAGCGCCTCTTTTTTTAACTGTCTGACTTTGGACACTGCCTGCACATAAAATAATGCTGCCTGCATGATTGGGAGATGACCATGGCAGAGATTGTCCCTCTGGATCGAATGATTGGAGGAGAGGACTTGCAGGGTGTTGGTGTCGGGTGCGGGCATGCATGTGTGTGTGCAAATTGCACAGGACTCTGTCAGAGCGGCGAGGGTTGTAGGCAGTCTGGGAATAATGCGGCCATGTGAGTGCACCACACATTTGTCTTTTCTCTCTGCATGCTGCTTGCTGCTGCATGCTCTCTTTGCTGAACTTGCCATGGGATATTATTGGATTGGATTATCATTCCTCTTTGTCTGCTCGTGCTGGCTGTAATTAAAGATCGATGGATATATGTGGATAAATGAACCCATGAACTTGTCAGAGTACGTGTGTCTGACCATGGTTAATTAGAGTCCTGCTTGTTTGGGCTTTGCTGATCAGTGATGGTTAAGACTTAAGAGTCTTGCTTGTTTGGGCTTTGCGGTCTGCGGATGTGTATGGGGGAATGGGGAGGAAAGGAAGGTGAAATATCAAATATAGTCCAACAATGCATGGTGCGGAGGATAAGGTGATACCTTCTGTCTAGCCATGCATCATGCCCGTGAGAGGATCTTTCGGTTGCATGAGCTGACATGATAGATGGTCTATTGGTATAGGGGATCGACTAAGCTAGTTAATCAGCTGGTCGATCTGTTCCCCGAATGCTCATATAGTAGTATGTTCTTCATGATCTCGTTTTTTTATTTGTGCTTCAGATTCTTTTATCTTGTTCTTGCTGCGTTGATACCAGGGTTATTTTTATCGGGCGATTATTACCGATAATCGTTTTTATTGGCCGCCTAATTTTCCTATCCGTCAAAAGTTATCGTATTTAAATAATTTGATCCAATTTAAATATATTTGGTTTCTTTTGCTAAATTTGAAATCATTTGAATGATTTTTTTTGGCTAATTTAGATTTGTATTTCAAAAAAAATCAGCCGATATTCGCCAGATAAAAAAAAATATCGGTCCTATCAGCCCACTCCGATTTCTTTGAGAAACCAATTACCAAAGCGTTGGTTGATACCAACTCATGATATAGATCTACTTGCATTGCATGCTTCCATATTCATATTGGCATCTGTATTCTTCAGTGTCAAAATACAAAGGAAAAAAAAATCAATCGCACGCACTAGTGCTCCCTCCCCCACCGCGCGCAGGCCTCCCCAAAAGCAAGTCGATGAATATACTCGGAACAAATTGGATTGGCACGCGGAGGAGCACGAGCGCACCATTACCTGCCAGCACAAAGAGTACTTCTGTGGCAATGCGTCGGCGGAGAGCTTAATTGAATTGGTAGGACCAGCGAGCTGAATGCAAGTGACTGCTTAATTACGCGCGGTGTGTCGCAGTATTATATAAGAACCTCCACTATGTTATGTGGAATGCAAATGTTAAGCTAGTGATAACGCTACCAATGTTTAAAAATATGTTAACGGCGAGCTTAATTGAATTGGTATGACCAGCGAACTGAATGCAAGTGACTATTTAATTACACGTGAACACCACATAGTTTATTGACTATTAAGAAATAGTCAGCGGCACTACAGTTATATATATGGAACCGGTAGTGATAATACCATCAATGTTTGAAAATATGTTAGCGGCACTATATTTGTGGAACCGATAGTGATAGTACTATTGGGAATGTTTTTTAAAAAATATGTTTGGAATATATTGGGAGAAGGACTCAAACCTAAGACCTCGTGACTCTAGCCACACCATTCTAGCCAACCCAACCACTATCGCATAGTGATATAGCTAGGATATATATGCATTCCTTTTAGCTCTATTTTCCATAGGACATTAGTACCTGTCTGTGACTCATACCTGTAGTGATAGTGCCCCCAGACATCACTATCGGTTCGTGACTCAAACCAATACCGTTGCCTCGGTATCACTACCGGTTCATGGCTCAAGCCAGTATCACTACCAGTTCGATCTGACTCAAACTAATAGTGATGCCTTGTCACTACTGGTTTGCAGATAACCGATAGAGATATGCCGATAGTAAAGCCCACTTGTTTAGCAATGCTAGCTTTCCAGGAGAGCTAGCATTACCATGATGCGGAGTACGTGCGCGCAGTCTGCAAAACTAATACATGCATATTAATTTACCTATATACATTAATTTAGACAACTCATGCATAATTCTTTTTGAAGTATGTGTCATATTTCTCATGCATGGCGGTGTGATGTGGTTGCGACAAAGCAACATACAAGGCAGTCGTGACTCTCAGATGCGGATCATCAAAATGGCAGTGGGTGGACATGATTGATGAAACAACATGCGGGAGAAATAGAGGGTGAGGTAACAATGGCTCTGTTGGACACGGTTGGTCCTAGCAGGGACAAGGATGGTGGTAGATCGGGTATGTGGATTGAGCACGCTAGAGAGAACAGAGATGACAATGGAGGTGCAATTGGTGACACCGATATTGAGGCAATGTGGTGAATAGGTGGAAGAAGTGCCAGACTGAAATTATATATTAAGACCGAGCAATAGACACCCTGATAAAAAAGTGCCTAGCGCAATCAAATTTTCATAAGACGGGCAGGATATGGCGCCTACACATATAAAAGAAGCATGAATAGCAACATCCACATCTTGGCTAGTAATACGCCATGTGGGTCGATGCCCAAAAGCGGATCAAGAAAGGTGCTCCAGTCTTGAGCATCTTACACCCATCTTACGTTGAGCAGATTGGAGGGTGACGTCATCCAGCGATGAGTTCGCCGTACGGCAGGGGTCAGCTCGATTGATGGGCAGAGCTAGCATAGAACCACTACTCCCAACGACACGACAGAGATGGAGCAAATGGCACGCACGCACGCACGTACGTACGTGCAGTCACGCACTGTGTACGTACGTACGTTCAGTACTCGATCGTAGGTGTGGGGGAATCGATCGATCATTGGCGACCCAGCCCCAACGGACGACGAGGAAGGCAGCGCGCGCGCACGACGTACGGGATCGGCGCTTTTGCACGCGCGCGCGCCCACGTACGCGAGCGACGCCGCGGGGGCCCGTACGTACTGCGCGCGCTCGAGTTGGCACCCATCGCGACCGCAGCGCGCGCCATGATGGTGAGCACCACCCCAACCGCCGCCGCATTTCAGATCCGCCCCTGCCACGCGCGCCCCTTTTGGCCCACAGGATAGGAATGGCCGCGATCTCTCTCGCGCGCTGGGTGGCTGGTGCACGCACGCACGCACGAACCCGCGCGCGCCCCCGCCCGCCCAAGCGTTCAACTGTTGGATGATTAACCAGGCGCAAGTTTAGGGGGGGAAAGCGCGCTTTCCGAGGTGGTAAAAGGCGGGCTTTTGCGCACGCGCGCGCGATTACGCGGATGCTGCCTTGCTCCGACTCCGATCCCGCTCCGCCCCCGCCCGGCCATGATTGCCTCCTTGAAACCCCGCCGATGGCGAGCAAAAGGGTGCCGCGCTCGCTGGCTTTAGGCTTGCTGGTGGGTCTGTGCCGTCGCCAGTTGCAGCATGCATTCCTGTAGTACAAGCACGGTGCATGGTCGTCCAGCCCTTGCGTGGAAGATTTCGCGAAATGGCGGCTAAACTTGGGGGAGGAGACGAGCAGGGAGATGAGATGGAGGAGCGGAGCGGAGCGGAGCGAGCGTGCAGAGGAGAGGAGAGGAATCGATCGATTATGCCAGGTCACATACGCGGCACGCGCGACTTTTGGCGGCGTGCTCCCGTGCGCGCGCGTTGTTGGTGGGGGGAAGGGACGTCTCGATCCGCGACCGCACGCGGCGTCGGGTCGGGCCGAGCCGCGCCGAGGTGGCAGTGGCACCGGGCGTCCGGCGGCCGATCGAGCGGTGCCGCGGCGGAAGTGAAGCTAGCGTTTTGGTGGAAGTGGCGCGGTGGCAGCTTGCGCGTGCAGCAAAGCATTATCTAAGGTAGTTGGGTTTCGATTATCTTCGCGACCATTCGGATCCATATTAAGATTCGTGCTTGAACCATATCGGCCATTCCTCAAGTTTGTTGGTGCAATAAAGAATTTTTCAAGGTAGTTGAGTTCTATTTGCTTCCGCAGCCACTTTACATGATATTTTTCATAAACCTTCTCAACTTTTAGATTCAAAACGGTCAGGTCATTTCTTAGATTCAAAACGGTCAGGTCATTTCTTCCTCCTCCTCCTCATCCTCTCTCACCCCGAGCTAGCCACCCCCCAGGCGTGGCGCCCCATCACCGACGACCACCGTCCCTATGTCGGTAGCACTTTTTTTTATGTTGAACAAAGTGATTTTTAGCACTTGTTTATTGGTGATCGACTACTGTGGACTACATGGGCTCCGGGTATCCTCTAGAAGGCCCATAAGGGAGCAAATGGGGGACGACGTACTCAAGTCAGCCGATTAGGAATAGAGACCACTCGGGTTACACGAGCCTTGAGCTCCAAGGAAGTTTCCGAGGATATGATCAATCTCCATGTAATTAGGAGATCAACACATGCATAACATGTAATAGCATAACAGAATTAGGTACCGTATATCACGTGCTAACTTGTAACTCTATCTCCCCCTACACTATATAAAGGGAGGGGGTAGAGGCCATGGGCATAGGAATCATCTCATAGAGCATACGCTTTAATCGCCTTGGTCATCTTACATCCCGCATCTTGATCAATCATAATCTCAGAGCACAGGAAGTAGGGTATTACCTCAGTGCTGAGGGTCCTAACCTGTATAGCCCGATCTTGTGCTACCATTTGGTTTGGTTCTTGATTAGCGTCCCCTCGTACAAATTTATTGCCGGCGGTGACCCCCCAGTTAGTCACCAGTCGACAACTACTTCTTAATGTGTTGTTTTGCTGAACTTTGCAGAAGTGCAGTAGCTTGTGTGTTGAGGTTCATTTAGATTGAAGATACATCAATTATTCTGTAGGTCGTCATAGACCAATTAGCGAACTTCATTCTTTTTTATCATTGATGTCTGTTTTGAAACCTGACACCTATGCTTTCTCAGAGCTATAATTTTCAGCATGTCAACTGAGTTATGTTGGTTGTTTATATGTTATACTCCCTCCATCCCAAAAAACAAGGCGTGCATGTATTTCAAAAAGTCAACAATCGTAACTTTTGACCGATATTTAAACTAAAAACTTATATTTTTCGTGCTATGCATGTAATATGATTGGATTGGTATTTGAAAGTTCTTTTATATGATGTTAATTTTGTATTTTTTAATAATGTATTTTGAAAGAAATTGATGGTCAAAGCTCTGCTTTAAAGACCGCACCAAAAAATTATATGCCTTATTTTTTGGGATGGAGGGAGTATT
>SPJY01032630.1:269417-302609 GCA_005191435.1 Raddia distichophylla
GATTTATGTGGTATCAGTACTTGGAAAATGCCATGTTTGTAATAGTAATATGCACTAATAGTATAATACTCTAATTAAGTTGGATCTTTAACGGAACTGATATTTTTATGGCCAATTAATGTTTGTGTTACATACTATATATGTCATGTTTTATTATCTTTAATGCCAAACCGCTATATAGAGTAGCTTCCGCTATAGCCCACTGTAGCTTTATAGCTTTTTCGGACTACGCCTTGAAGCCATGAAAAACACGGTTTAAACCCTTGAAAAAAACAATAGTTATAGTAACCCTTTACTGCCGGTTTGATCCACCATCCGACAGTGCTACGTCCCTGTTTGTCTAACCCACCAACCGAAAGGGATATGTCCAGATCACTGTTGGTGCTTAGCGAATATGTTCTCCTAAAGGCGACCTAGACTAGATTCAGGTTGCTTGAGGCCAAATCTACTCGCCCAACGGCGATCCCAAGCTAAATCTTTCTTACGGTAAGAGATTTCTCCTAAGTTTTAGAGTGAGCTTTAAAGATGATGATATTAGTCGATTTGGGCTAAGTTTCACTTAGAGAATAGTTCAAATCAACTACATTACAATAGTCGGTTGGCGCTATCTTGATACCAACATCAACTAAATTAAACGACATCAGTTGTTGCCGCCACCCTCGATGTTGTTGCTGCCACTGCCGTTGTTGATTCGGCTAGAGCTAGCAAGCAATGTGTTCCCACCTGCAGTAGAGTTTGGAGGGGGCTCATCATCCTCATGGTGTTGTTCGAATCAGCCCCGACCTCGATGACGTTGTCACCCCCCCTCCTCGTCCTCTTCTTCTTCTTCCTCCTCGTCCTCTCTTTTTCCTCCCTCTCATCGTCCTCCTCCTCTCTTTTGCCTAAATTGCAAGTGTAATGGCCTCTTTGTTTGCCACTTTTCCCTCGACGTGCACTTATGTAGAGAGTTACACCTGCATGGCAGTTGTGATTGCGAGATCATTTTTTATGGGAGCCAGAGAAGTCGATGGACGAGGAAGAGGACAACATTGTGGAGGATAACAGGTAGTGATATTACCGGAGATTTCTAAGTTTTGTCACTATTTAACAAGGGGGATGACGCATTGGCGAGGAATTTTATGCATTAATATGAGTGGAGCATCTCTACAACTTATGAGGAAAATTAGTCATGTCGAACCATGACAAGGCTCTGCAACTTCCGAGGCCAATACGGTCATGTCAAACCATGGCAAGGTCCTGTAACTTCCGACAATCAATGAAGTCAGACTAATAATAAAACCATACAAGTTCCGACTATGCATCTTATGTTTATTTTCAGATGATGGAAAATCAATCTGACTGCTACATATAATAGGATATCGAGATAATTAATGTTGGGATAGCACTAAGAGAAATGATGGGATCAAGTTGTCATGTCAAAGCATGATAAGGATCTGTTTGTATTTGTATGTTGTGATCCATGCATGTGTTAATCTGAATCTTGATTTGACGCTCTATGTACAAAATAAAATTTGATGAATTATGGAAGCTCTATTGTTATTTTTTATAAAATGATGCTTGAACTTGTTATGCATGAGGTTGTACGGGTACTTGGCAAGAGCAATTAAATGATGTTCTGCTATTTTGTATATAGATAATTTTTGAGTGGGTTCATAGTATGAAGCCATGAACATATAGTAATATACATATTATCACTATCAGTTGTACGAACTAATAGTGATAGGTACACATCACTTGTAGTTTTTAATTCAACAGTGATATATGTAGGATGTCTTATCACTGTCGCTTATTCACGGTTGATGACATAACCGACAGTAAAAACTGTTTCAAGCTGACAGCGAAGGGGTGTCCTATATCACTGCAATCACACTAAACCCTTCACTATAGGTAGCTTCCGAAGCATTAGGCATAGGCAATGAGTTTTAAAATCAGTTTAGAAAGATAAAAAGTTCAAAGCAATGAATTAAGCAGACATTTTGTCTTCAAATCCAATGTAGCCAGCACCTTCTGAGTCTTCCTCACATGGATGGTGCATCGAAGGTTACATAGGGAATTCACCGTAGTATAGTTAATGTGCTAATAAATAGTTTGGTCTTTTAAAACAAATCGCAAGATTTGACTACTAAATATTGAATGCAAGTAACCATAAAATGATTTAGAGGCCTTCCGCTATCGGTTCATACCAAAAACCGATAATATATAGTGATTATCACTATGGTTTTGTAGCTGACATGGACAAACCTTGGTCATCATTGCTGCTAATGCACTGCCAATTTGAAAACCAACCGTATAACCACTTGCAAGACGGCAATACGTGACAGGCTGTTCAGTACTAGTGCTAGATATTTTTTGCTTGTTGATTTTATACACTGATCAAGACCCTATACACAAGAGGATCCATTGTATATATATAGAACTCACCGCAAAATTGATGACTAGACTTCATAAAATTGTAATCATGAGCGACAAAAGCAAAAAGTCACTCCTAATAAGAAATGGGTCGTATAAATTTCTCGAAATCCAATAAAGAAGTTATCCGCGCGAAAAACCACTTTTAAACATTCTAACTATCATGGTTCAAGAAGACGCTATATATGTGCAAGTTAGACTGCAAGTTAAAAGACTAGCAATTAGACAGAATTAATCTAGAAAATAATCGGTAGTTATAATCGAAAATAATTGGTTATATATAGGTGGAGGACTACCAATTGGAGGATTAATTCAGATATTTAGAACTGTGCAACGTACGACCTAAGGCATAAACCCAATGGTCACAAATCATAGTTTCTACGTTATATGCATATGTATATCTCAGCATGCTTACCTTCTCTTTGAACGTAGTTCCTTTTTATATGTTCGCTTTAATTTCAACATCAACATTACATGCATTTACGTACTGATGTACCAACATGTGCATTAATATATATACACACACTAGTGGGCACCGTAGGTGTTAGAATAGCTATTCAGCTCGTGAGCCAGCGATCCACCATTTGGCTCAATGCAGGGAAAAAAAACCCGAGATAATCAACAAATAAATCACATTTAATAAAATAATCTACTGGAAAAAAGAATTTTCGGGTTGACACCGGTTCCCGCCATCCGGCACGACGACCGTCACCCTGCATGGCGGGACCTCTCTAGCTGCGACACGTGGCACAGATGGGTCCGGGAGGAAAAGTACTCAAAATAAACAGTGGGTTCGGGAGAAGCTGTCTCTATATATATTATTAGATGTAGCTAAGCAAGGGTAATAATGGCATTACAGATGTTGATTTATATAAAATGAATTAATAAATTTTAACATATCCTAAAACACAAAAAAATCTAAAATCTAAAAAAAACCTAGGAAAAACCCAAAAAATAAAAAATGCAATAAAAAATCATGGTGGGTCCATAAATAAATTTGAGCATTAGAAATGTTAACTTATATAAAATGAATTAAGAAATAATAGGAAAATAATTCAATTTCAAATAAATTTTAAAAATAAAAGTGATTTTTTAAACTAATACGAATTTTATTTATGCATTTTAGAAAACTAGAAACTCCGAGAGAAACCCAAAAAACTAAAATAAAGAAAAATGCAGCCAAAAAACATGGCGAGGGTCAAAAATGAATTTTAGCATTACAAATTAAAAATACACTTGTGTCTTATGAAACTAACGCCACGCGCCATATACGTGTGAAACATATCTAGTAATTACTGTCGGGCAGCTAGCCGAATGATGTTAGTTTAAAGATATATTTTGAAAAGTTCTATGACGAGATCAATAGGGATTTCTTACGGTAAGTTCTACGAATGAAAGGGACGTACGGTCTTTTCTTTTCACCCAATGGTGTTGGACGGAGAATCATGGATTAAGATAATAATGACAAGGAGATACTAATACATGGCAAGGAGGTATTTATATACTTTTTTTATATAATTGGATGAAGACAAAATGTATATGAAAATTGTACTACTTGTTGAAATATACAAGCTTTTCATTTGAAGGCATTACATGCCCAAATATTCATTAAAAAATGTGGACGATACGTCTTTAATTTAGATATAGCAGTGGCTTTTGTTTTATTGTTTTCCGGTATACGTCACATCTTTCAGACCTATTCGTGCCACGTGTCGCGACCAGAGAGCTCCCGCCGTGAGGGATGGTGGGAGCTCCTGCTCCCGTCGTGTGGGGTGGCGGGAGCTTTGCTCCCACCGCACCGTGTGGCGGCCGCCATGCCCGATGGCGGGAGCCGATGTTAATCCGGCAATTTTTTCAACGGATTATTTTATTAAATGTGATTTATTTGTTGATTATTTCGGGTATTTTTTCCCTCATGCGGCTAAGAGCATCTCCAATGGGGCCTAGGGATGGCAATCGGGTCGGGTCTATCCGGGTCTAGCTTCCATGGACCCGGACCCGTGACCCGACTTATAGACCCGGACCCGGACCCGAAGTCATTCGTGGGTCTAAACCCGGACCCAGACCCGGACCCGAATGGGTACCCATCGGGTCTCTCAATCAACAGAGGGGAGACACCTATCCGTGCCACATGTCGCGACCAGAGAGCTCCCGACATGCGGGATGGCGGGAGCGGGAGCTCCCTCCGTGTGGGGGTGGTGGGAGCTTTGCTCCCGCCGTGCTGTGTGGCGGCCGCCAGGCCCGATGGCAGGAGCCGATGTCAATCCGACAATTTTTTTTCAATGGATTATTTTATTAAATGTGATTTATTTGTTGATTATTTCGGGTATTTTTCCCTCATGAGGCTAACGATGCTCTATTTGTCTCTGTTAGGGCATCTCCAATGATGCCATGTCAGCAGGCTATAAGTAGTCCACCTCATCTTTTTGTCTATGTGGAGGAGAGAAGAAGAGGAGAGAGATAAAAACTGGCTGTTAACTAATAGCTAGTCTGTAGCGGATTACAAGGTGCATTGCATCTATTACACATGGGCCCATATTAAATTTAATAGCCAATGCTATAACTAATCCATTGAAGATGTTGTCTACAAGTTATTTATAGATGACATGGTGCTTTCTTATAGCCAATAGTTTGGCTATACCATTGGAGATGCCCTTAGAGGTAAAAACTACAGTGCATTAAAAGAAGGGCGTAGCTAGGTTACTGTTTATTAGGAACACGAAAGGTCAAATCAATGGTTTTTTTGTGAACCCTGATATAGTTTATAAAAAAAGATTAGTTTTCTGTTGGCGAAACAACCATATATAGTTTTTCTGTATAAGCTATAGTTTTGATCAAATACAAAAATATTTTGTTTTGCTAGGTCGAACTGGGCGATCTAACCGAACGATATATATATGTTGGTTAGGAAACTAATTAAGACTTGAAAATCCGGATATGATCCCTCTCCTCTTTTATAGGCTGTTTGCATGGTTGGCTACGTTTAAGGAGTTTTGCATCTAGAGTTACAAAACTAGGGTGTTTGCTTGTCTTCTCAAACCAGGCTCTCCAGATGTGATTACCCCCTCCGGGCCAGGCTCACAGCAACTTAACTACATGCGCAACACATTTGATTATTTTTTTGCTATATCTTTTGATTAATATTTTTATTACTGTACCGATATAAAAAATGGGTTATTGATATTTTTCGAACAAAACGAGACCACACTTGCCATAACGATTTTAAAAGTTTAAAATTTTCATTTTTGAATATATTTATTTATGAGACTTTCTTTAATTTTTTCGTATTTGATTTTTTGTTATTTTGATTCTCTAGAATTTATTTTTTAATATGTTTCATCCCTCTTTTGAATCTCCATGCCATTCTTTCCTTAGTGCAGTCAACCAAACAACATCTCTACGCAGTCTGTACAATCTTATACACCTAACCAAACAACAACCATTTGCATCATCTCAGGCTGGCTCCAACTAGCCTGACTCAGCTCATACAGCCTGGTTCAACTGAGAAGGCAACCAAACAGCCTATTAAATATCGCAGGACCTTCCGTCCTCTCTCATTTTGTATCAGCGACGGTGGCAACACGCATCACGACGCCGCCGCCACCACCTTCAACACGTGGCCCAGCGGTGACGATGACGTATAAATATAAGTAGCCCAACATGTTCCAAAAATTAAGCTCGGTGAGAGAAAACCTAAAGAGACTGTCTTAATTGGTGTTGGTGACTGTTGTTTGAACTTATGGTAATTAAAAAAGCTATCAAAATTCCATATTATATAGAAATCAAATTTCTAGCAAAAATAATAACAAAGTAGTATATAAAAATATTTAAAAATTGATATTAGTAAGCATTTTTAATAGAAAATAAGTAAATTTCCGCTATCACATCAAGTGGAAAATTCAATGTACAGTAATTAGAAAAGGCTTTCCCCTGCTAGAAACAGGAAAAATACTACCACTCCTATTTAGTATTCCGAAACATAAATGCATGACCACGGGCGTCCTGACAGACTGCCCTATACGGAGTTACGGACACGTTCAATCAGTTACATTCTACGTTAAGTTACGTACCTACATATAGTAGGCCGGCCATAGCAGGATCGCTCATTTACTAAGAGCACATGCGATGATACCGTGATCGCTGTGCCAACGCCTGTGACCTATGGTCAAGTGCACACACGCATATATGTGCACACTGTACCATATATATTAATTCCACTGCCACTGATCAAGTGATCATATCGAGGGCCTTGTTTGTTTTAGATTAATGTTGAGTTGCGTTTTATTGTAGCAAATTTATGACCCCTCAGAATATGTTTTAACAAGTTCAAAAAATTATGAACAAAATATTTTTACAAACTTTAAGAAGAACTATTTAAAACCCCACAAGAATGATGACAAAACATTACATCATTTGACTTATACAAAATAAAAAAAAATTTATTTAATTTAATTTAAGCTGAAACAAACAAGGCCTAGGTCCTATTTGATTCGTGGTTTTGTTCAATTTGTTTTGTTTGGGTTAAAAGTTGAGAAACATAAAATAAAAAAAGTATGCAAAGATTAAAAAATATGTAAAAAATATTTTTAAGATATTTAAATAAAATCCTATAAAGTTTTAAAAAATTATTATAAAATAATAGTATGTAAAAAAAATTAATTTTGTCCCAACCAAATTCAACGTGCATGCATGCATGCACCGTTAGCTGGCTATGGATGGATGCTTGGCACAAGTCCAGGAATCGACCGAACCAACAGGCAGTAGAACACCAACACCAATCGATCCGTGGCATCCGCCGTTGGCCAACCTCTCACTCTAGCAATGCTACGCCCTCAGATTAATTACCATTTCATAGAATAATATCACTACCAACTACCAGGTATATATAGCCACTAGGCATCGATCGGTGGTTCGCATTTGCAATTTTGCGTCCTTGGTTGGAGTGCCGACGGTTCGAAGCGATTTCGAAGGGAAATTACGATTGATTGATTCATGCGCACGGGGTTCTAAATTTCCCCAGCTCCAAAACCGGACAAAATTCCATCGACCATTGGGGTTCGGAAGGTACTCTCTTCGTCCCAAAATAACTGCTCTTCTAGGATTCAAATTTGTTCCAAAATAAGTGCTCTTCTAACTGCACAGTATCCTAGATTCCCCTCCCTCCACTATAAAGTATCCCTATGTTCTCCTCCCACCACTATAAAATACCCCTAGATTCTCTTCCCACCACTATAAATACTATAAATTTCCACCTACTTACACGATTGATTCATGCACGCGGGGTTCTAAATTTCCCCAGCTCCAAAATAGGACAAAATTCCATCGACCATTGGGGTTCAGAAGGTAAACTCGTAGTATCAAACTGCTTAGTCAGATAAAACCAATAAAGAATCTAAAAATATTAATACAATTGGAAACTGTTGCACCAAAAGTTTGTGGTGGACGCTTTAAATCGGACGTGCGATTAATCGGACGTGTCAGCACAAGAACTTGAAAAAAATATCTATTGAAACTAAAAAACCCATTAATAAAATTTGAAAACCTACTGATGAAACTTGACGTAAAACAGGTGAAAGTTAAATAATTTTTAAAAAAATTTGAAGTACCTATGAAAGGAATCGGGAACCATCCGTTGAAAGTTGGGAACCCTGCTGCAAAAACTTTGAAACATTTATTGTTGAAACTTGATAATACGAAAAGTTTCACCAAGGAAAAGCCAAGATTCACTAGGCAAAAACTCGAGTTTCACCGGATTAAAAATCAATATTTTAGCAGGCAAGACATCATCACCACTGTTGTAGGAACTTGGAAAATCATTAGTTAAAACTTTAAAAAATAACTGCTAAAACTTAGAAAACCTAATGCTCGAACTTGACAATATGAGAAGTTTCACGAGTATAAAATCAAAATTTTATCAGGCAAAAACTCAAGTTTCAGCAGACGAAAAATAAAGCTTCACACGTACTATTTGGTTCGAGTTTCGTGGCAAAATATGGATATACTCCTTCCTAGAGTTCTCCGGATCCAACGAGCCTCCGTGTTGAGCTCGTCGGATCTAGCAACCAAAGTTCACAACCTTGCTCGAGATAGGAGTATAGACCTCTATAGGAGGGATGGGGAATAGAAAAAGTTATTTAAATGGAGGAAGAGTACGAAGAAAGAGGAAAGATGTGAGTAGCGGCGACGGCGCGCCACCAGCGAGCAGCGGCGCTGGTCTAGAAAACTCGCAGGCGACGCGGAGAGAGCTAGCGAGCGCGGCGTCCAAAATGAGCCACGTCCGTCCTGGAGCGTTTTCGAAAGTTTTTTAAGGAAACAAAAAATTTCCGGCTCTGCCTCTTGTATGAAATTCTTCAAGTACTTTGCCCGTTGCTGCCCCTCGAACGAATGCACCCATCCTGCACATTCACCCAAGGAGTGAGGACTAGAGAGGCTGAGTCACGAATGGAAAACTGATGGTTTTACATCTATGAAACTGGTTTCTCGATTCTTAAAGCATTTCCAACCATTTTTCGAGCGGTTTATGCAGATTTTTTAGCAGTTAAATTCTGTGGTTCCTTGGCAGGTTTATAAAATCAAAGTCTAACACATTGTAGCGGTTATATATATTTAAAGAAAACTTTCTAGCGTTTAGCGTTTTTCGGCAATAGCGAATTTTGTGCTTTCGAAAACTTTTTCTTGAATCCTGTTCATGGGTAGGTGTCACATCTGTGCTCCTTGGCCCAGTTCTCTATAGTTTATTGACTTATCTAGTTATTTACTTATCATTGTTTAAAATATAAATAATGTAGTTTTTTCATCCGTCTTTTTTTCTTTCTTGAATGCATATCTAAAAACTCAGTAAAACAAGTCAAACATTGATATCCAACTTTCGAGTCCACCTTAAAAAACTCTTACAGTTAAAAAACAAGTTAGATAAACAAAGAAGCCAAATAAAATGAGTAAAGAAGAACGGTGCCGAATTCTGGATCCTGTTCATGGGGTACGTGCTGCACCGGCGCTCTTTCTTTCTTTCTTCCTTCCTTCCCTGATCCATCCGCCAGTCTGTCGTCCCCTGTGAACCCTATTTACTCCTCCCACTCATCCTTCCAACCACCCCTCTGCTGTGCTCCTTTATTGCGCCCCCGCGCTCCATGGCGCCCGCCTACCACCTCCCCCATCGGCCAACCCTTCCCACATGGTCATGGCCGCTCCATTGCACAGGTGAGACCATCACTGAATGCTCCGCAGCTTTACAAGTTCAACGCGATACAGCTAGCTAGCTCACTGCGTCTATATAAGGCGCTGCACCGCCCTGCACTACGGACCCAAGCCACTGATCGAGCCCCAGAAGCTTCTTCTCGGAGAGTACTGGGTAGCTAGCTAGCTCGTAGCCAGCCAGCAATGGCGATGGGGAGCAACAAGGCGGCGGCGCTCGCTCTGCTGCTCTGCCTGAGCAGCGCCTCCGTGGGCGCGTGGGCGCGGCCGGTCACCGCCAAGGGCAAGCACGCCGGAGCCGGAGACGAGAAGTTCCTGTGGCTGAAGAAGCACTTCGGCAAGGGGCTCGGAGGGGGCCTCGGCAAGGGCGGCGGGCTCGGTGGAGGGTACGGGAAGGGCGGAGGGCTTGGCGGTGGTTTCGGTGGCGGCGGCGGCTTAGGTGGAGGCGGCGGAGGCGGACTTGGCGGTGGCGTTGGCCATGGTATTGGTGGAGGGTTTGGCAAAGGTGGTGGACTTGGCGGTGGCGTTGGCCATGGCATCGGTGGTGGGTTCGGCAAAGGCGGTGGGCTTGGAGGTGGTGGCGGACTCGACAAAGGTGGCGGTCTTGGCGGAGGATATGGTAAAGGTGGTGGCCTGGGTGGTGGTATAGGACCTGGAATTGGAGGTGGCTATGGAAAGGGTGGTGGACTTGGCGGCGGCGTTGGCCATGGCATTGGTGGTGGAATTGGCAAGGGTGGCGGACTTGGAGGTGGCGGCGGATTAGGTAAAGGTGGCGGCCTTGGCGGAGGATATGGTAAAGGTGTTGGTATTGGTGGTGGTATAGGACATGGCATTGGTGGTGGATATGAAAAGGGTGGTGGACTTGGAGGAGGTGTTGGCTCTGGCATTGGTAGTGGCTTCGGCAAGGGTGGTGGGCTTGGCGGCGGCTATGGAAAGGGCGGTGGCCTTGGAGGTGGTGTTGGGCACGGACTTGGTGGTGGCTTCGGCAAAGGTGCCGGGCTCGGAGGCGGTAGTGGGCTTGGTGGAGGAAGTGGCGGTGGGCTTGGAGGCGGTAGTGGCGGTGGACTTGGTGGCGGCAGTGGGTTAGGTGGATTTGGTGGTGGCGGCGGCGGAGGTGGCGGTGGTGGTGGCGGCGGCGGTCTTGGTGGAGGTTTTGGCAAGGGTGGTGGGTTTGGCTTTGGGTTCGGCAAAGGTGGCGGACTTGGCAGTGGCAGCGGTGGTGGCCTTGGTAGTGGCAGTGGAGGAGGGATCGGCGGCGGTCACTAAGGTCTATGTGCCTCGAGTTCCGATTACTATTAGAATGCTACAATGGGTGTCGTATGTTTTCATCTCTGGACTTTAGTTAGTGCTGGTGCTGTGTTTGTTGAATTTTCTATCTAGAGAGATTTGCTTGTACCAGTGCATGTTATTAAATTGGTGATGGTGATATGATCATATATAGTATATACGTACTCAAACTCCCTGTCATGTTCCGTTCGAATGATTAGAGATATATTAATCAAGTACTAACTACTAAGCAGGTTTAATGATGCATGATACGTACAATACATGACAAAATCAAGGCGCCCAACATCAATGCCCCTGCCATTCAAATTGCTACAAAACCAATTGAGGAGACATACTATAGTGAGGTCCTCTTGTTTCTTGAGTGATATGGAAACCAATGGACACTGTTATGTTATGTTGTGTTGCAATTGAAGCAGAGATAAAAATCCCTTCAAAATAAATACAAAATGAGGTGAATGATCGATCCGGGCATTTCAAAACATGGCCAATATCTGTTTCTCGGGGACTCTGAAGATGGTGAACAAGAAACATTGATCAGCTGCTTGGTGGTTCATGTGCCGCTTGCATTGTTAAGTGCAGGGAAGCATGGATCTGTATAATCTGATCGATTCGAGCTGGAAGATAGCAGCATCTGCTGCCGATGATGCATTCAACTTCAAGCGGATTGCAATGGTTGCAGGGAGATGTACTGTTGCAGTGACGACCTCGTCGGTAACCTAGAACAACAACTACTACTGCGACGGCCTTCCCAGTAACTCCAGCGCAGAACCATAATATTGGATTAGGTGTAGATGAGTAGGGCTTAATGGCGAGATTAAGGTGTTGTGCGCCCTCCTTCATGTCATATAGAGCGACATGCCTTAGGGGGCGAAACCAGATAGGTTAGGCAGTGTCCTTGATTAGAATTTCAAAACAATATATTAAAAATAAACCCATATTAGATGATTATATGAACTGGTTAGTCTGAGATTAATCCTAATATAAATAAGTCCTCAAAATACCTTGTCCCAGAACAAGAATCTAGCCACTGTAAGCATAAACATTTTAGACCATCTCACACAGAAAACAGCACCCAAAATTGAAATTGGTTGACACCCACTTTTCCCCTCATCAGCAGATTAGCTATGCTCTTTCCCATCCTTTTTCAATGTCTTCAGTTTCTTTCCTATTTTATTCATATCAGACAAAAGGCCGTGACTAGTTGCTCCGCTCCTTTCTCTATCAGTCCTGTGTCCTCTTCTTTCGAAAGGCATGCCAAATTTTTCACCAAGGCGCAAGCAGTATGCAAAATAATCAAATGAGATGTTACTTTGAACTTCTCAAAACGAACCCTATTTCTTGTCATTTGTCAACCAAATAGCCCACAAGATAGCTGAATTGCTTAAACGCAAGCATCTGCAACATTTTTCCCCCTAGGCCACATTGCCTTAAGCCAAATAACAACTGAATCTAACTTTCTTTGTTTATAATCAGCATAAAAACAGGAAGCCACCACATTCCAAACAATCCTAGTTACCACACAAGTAAACAATCCTAGCTATACTCTATATTATCACATAAACTACAATTTGGATTGCCTCCCCAATTCCTTTTCCTTTCCTAAATGATCAACCAAGCAAATAATAATAATTTTAAAGGAAGTTTACTCTTCCAGAATCTAGATATATTACTACTATGAATGTTCAAACCTTCATTTATCAACTTATATATGGAAGCAATGGAAAACTCCCCTTCATCCCAATAGTATCATCTTTACTTTCAATAAAATTAGCCTCTAAATTTTTTATCATATTCTCCCAATATATAGCTATATCTGGCAAAATATGTGGTGCAAACCACGTTTTCGTGCAAACCCCGTGAAAACCATATATAAAAGTTTTGTAAACTCGTGAAAAAATTACTGGAGATAGGTATGTGAACGAACTACATCACCACCAAATCTCAAGTCTAAACTCAACATCGTTTGGGAAAATTTGTCTTTTTTGTTTCTCAAATTTGTCTTTTTTGTTTCTCCCAAACGATGTTGAGTTTAGACTTGAGATTTGGTGGTGATGTAGTTCATGCACATACCTATCTCCAGTAATTTTTTCACGAATTTACAAAACTTTTATATATGGTTTTCACGAGGTTTGCACGAAAACAGTGGTTTGCACCACATATTTCGCCGATATATCTTCATCAAAACCTTTGTTAAAAGAAAGATTTCAATCCATATCTCTAGCAAATTTCACTGAAATATGTTTACAATTAGAACACCCAAAAGCATCAGGGAAAAGAGTTTTCAAAGGAAAATCCATGATCCAACTCTCTCCCAAATAATCAGTATTGCCGCAACAGATACAAATAGTCTACCTGCCTCTAAGGTGGAAATCCTTAATAATTGCCATGTTTTTCCATAGGATAGAATCAATATTTACACTTTTAACTTCAAAAATATGCATGGTTTTTTATATATCCATTCCTAGGTAAACTGATGCCATAAACCCTCTTCCTTTTCTAACTTTCATCACCATTTAGTGAGAGGACTAATATTAAAATCCCTTACATTTCTGATACTCAAATCCCCTTGCTTTTAGGAATGCACACTTTCTTCCATCTAGCGAAGTAGTATTTCTTTTTTTTGGCACACCCCTTCCAAACTAATCTTCTTGTGATTCTATCAATTTTTTCAACAACCGCTTTTGGAAGCAAGAATAGTCATAAAATAAGTTAGAATGCTAGACATACTGGAGTTCATAAAAACTATGTCCAATCATGACATATACAACCAAATTCATTTCGAGATATGGAGAATTATTTGCAAGATGATTTTTACTATCCTTATATAGGTACCAAGGGTACCGGGTACCAAGAAACACCAATTAAATCCAGACATCCATCTTTGAAGGTAGGATTGGAAAAATCTCATCTTCTTCTCTCATCCTCTTCCTCCACCTATCACCACTGTTCTCTCTCGCACGCCAACCGGCGATGACGCACATGAGCGGCGGCAACGCGTGCCACAAGGACGATGACAGTGCACACGTCAAAGCTCGTCGGTGGCAGTGGCAGTGGCAATGCTTGTGCGCGAGTACGATGGCAGCAATGGAGGTGCTCATGAGCTCGTAAATGGTGGTAGCGTGCACACGCACAAACGCAGCAGTGGCAGCAACAACATGAACATGAACTTGTCTACGGTGGTTGTGGCGCGCGCATGAGCTCATCGAAGGTGGTAGTGTCCAGCACGAGCGCTACGGTGGTGCGCAAACCTAAGCTCATCAAGAGCGGAGAAAGGCGACGCTCATGAGCTCATCAATGGCGGTGATGGCGCACACACAAGCACGTCGGTGGTGGCGGCCACGAGCTCGTCAACGATGGCAGCGCTCACGAACGTGGCAGTGACGCGCACGAGAGGCAACAACAATGTAGCTCACGAGTGGCAGTGGCGGCGGCACTCTCGAGAGGGCTCGACAGCGACAACACATGCACTAAGGTGAGATAGAGAGTAGAGAAGAAAGAAGGAAGATGAAATCACATATTTGGCCATTGTAGTAAGAGGTAAAGAGGTATTAAAAAAATTAAGGCAGGTACCAAGAGGTACCACTTCACCATAGCCATTAATTCTGAGTTAATCAATGGTTCTGATGAGAGGTACCAAAAGGTACAAACGATAGTGAAACGGCCCTAACTATAAACCATTACTAAAGTAGTAGATATGCTATGTGCAACTAATAAATTGCGCAACATATCTCAAATTTTGTTCATATATTTTATCATGGAGTTTTGGTGATGATGACTTATAAAGATCTCAATGGATTCACTTCAAATATTTTAGGCTCATTTTTGTGAGTGTCCACCTTGGTGGCGCGGTATCAAGCTCAAGGTACAAGAGTAAGGATATTTGCTAGTTTTAGGCTTGGGATAAGTATAAACCAATAGCTAGGTTCTTTCTCTTTGTTTTTGTCGTACTATTAAGGGGGGTTTCAAATAATTACTTATTTGAATAGAAATTTCTCAAACTTATAAAAACAACTTGGAGTGACCAATTCCCTCAAATTTAGCATATCTTCTAAAAATATTCTTTCAGAGAAAACTAAGTTTGCACCGGACATGCCCTACAACTTCAATTTTTTATCCAGTTCACCATCAGAAAAAACTAAGTTCATGCGCAGACAATCATTGTTTGATCATTTCCCTTTAGTCTGGCACATCTTCAGTTCATGTCGGACAGTATGACATGAGCATGCAAAATGCTATTTCCTGTCAAGAAAAAACCAAGTTCACATCGGACAGCCTGACGTGAACATCTGTTTCAGATAGATTCTTGGGCAACTATCCAGTGTGTTTGTAGTTCATGCCGGATAGTCTGTCGCGAACTCAGTTTCATTAGTGTAGCACGCAGTCAAAACGCTGTTTACACCGAACAGTTCTTCGTGTGAAAGAATTTCACTAAAGGTCCATCCATCATAAACTACATTTTCTCTGTTGCACTATTATATTATCGTTGAAATCAATCCGCTGCTAAAGCAAAAATGGCAGTGATTATTAAAGTTATGTTGTCTTATAATCAACGGCTAGGAATCATCTCAAACGGCTATAATCTGCCCCTTAGCTTGTAAAAGGACGCAGAAACTCACTTCCTAAGTAGCAATTGGCACCTGAGCTTCATTCATATACACTCAAGCCAAGTTAGAGCTTTGTTCTTCATACTAGTCCACATATTCAAGAAGGCCTAAAATCTCATTGCTCGAAAGTTGTTCAAATATGTTTGAGAAAGAGTTATCCAAGTTAGTAATGGCTTGAACCTTGTTACGCTTGGATTCCAAAATCCTAGATGGCTGACGGCATGATCTTTAGGAGCTTGCCATGGCGTGTGTGGGAACCCTTAAGACGCTGTTGTGAAGGCTAGAAGCTTGCCAACCGGAGTGGTGAAAAGCTACAAAGTGTGGAATGAAGCTGCGGACTCGAGCGAGAGCCGGTCCTTGGTGAAGGGCTTGTCTCAACGGACCGGGAGTAGAATGAGGACTCCGAACCTCGATCAAACAAATCGCTGTGTCCCACTCTTTATTTATAGTTTTTTCATTCCTTGCTTACTTTTTGTGTCTATTTCCGCTGCATCTTGTTGATATTTTGCTTAGAATAGGTTGTGCTAGCTACTTTGATTCAAAATCTGATTGAGCTTCAAACTTGAACATATTTAAAAGTTGTCTATTCACCCCCCCCCCTCTTGGCCAACTTGATCCTTTCACACAGGTTTTACATATACATACCATATACAGCAACTAAAAGAATCATGAAAAATTCTAAAAATATCTGTATATATACTTCATTGGTTACTCTATCTATGTTTAAAGATTCAAGATCAAATTCTATACAAAAAGAGATAATTGTAACAAATTATTTTTTATATTTAAGTTACAAAAAGAGAAAAAAATAACAAATACTTAAATTTATCATTATTTTCTCTTTTTTAACTCATAATTTAGAAGAATTTAAACTTCCAATTTGATAATAACTAGAGTAAGTTCAACATCTTCCTTATTTTTATATAAAAAAATTATGTATTGCATTTGTATTAATTTAAGAAATTTCAAACATAGAAATGAGTATGTTACTTTTAAAATAAAAGATGATTTAATTTTGATTTATGAACAAATGATTTTATATTTTTAGGGAAAATTAATATATGGATGCTTTCCTGAAAGTAAAACATACATAGTTTATTATATAAATTTATTTTCTAGTTATTTTCTTTCAACTGTGTAACTTTAGGTTACATGTGTTAAAAATTGTGAAATGTGGAAATAATTGTTCATAAGAACAATAATATTTCAATGAAAATCTATTTATATTAGGGTCTGATCTCTCTATCTTTCTTTTCTTTTTTTCCCTAATTCTTTCTCTAATTTATTGGACCGAAAATCTCTTCCTTTCTTGCGGCTGATGACGTCCATGTGGCGAGCCGACCAGGCCAGGCGACCGGCTCTTGCACCACGATGCATCTGTTTTGCATCAATGGTTCGCCAGAATCCTCTCCCTCCCTCAATTTCAATTAAAGCATCAATTAAGCCTCTCCTTTAGTGGCTGCAGTTTCACTTTCACCTCGTGATGGATGACCTTCCCGTGCATATCGACTTCCTCTTTTCCCTTTTTCCTATGTAAGACATGCAGTGAACTCTGTTGCCTTCCGTTTGCTTCTTTCTTTGATTCTCAACTGTGTAAGTCTCCGTTAGCTGTTCCGTTCTGTTCGAGTTTTTTCAGATGGCCCTTTGTGGAACCCATTTTACCTTAGAACAACAATAGACCAAATCGGAGCCACGGGAATTTGTCGCTTGAGTGTTCGCGGGAGTTCGCTGTTTTCCCTCGTCATCCTCCGTGCTAACTCTTTCTTCCCTCATAGAGAATATCCAACGCTTGTGAAATTACTCTGCCGCCACAACTGCCTTCTTCCCTTTCTCGGGCGAGCGTATGGATGTGAATGGCACAAACCCCACCCCTAACGCAACCCAACCCATAAAATAAGAAGCTAGCTACCCGTACCAACCCAACCCATAAATCTAGCTGTACAAGCCAACCCAATCCATTTCCACCCAGGTAAAAGTGAAGCCGATTCACTGTTTCGGGTTGAACCCAATTGGCCAACCCATTTCCACCCCATTTGGCCATGCCCAAATCATACATATACTAGAAACCATGTGCTGCAGCCCAGAA
Source organism: Raddia distichophylla (assembly GCA_005191435.1). NCBI lineage: Eukaryota > Viridiplantae > Streptophyta > Magnoliopsida > Poales > Poaceae > Raddia > Raddia distichophylla. The sequence continues at coordinate 286,998 of SPJY01032630.1, forward strand.
TTATGAATGGCTACGGGGGGTCATGAGCAGGTTGGCTTTGAACACCTGAGCCGACTGCATGACTCGCGCGCGCACACACTTGCCTTTGTTAATTGGAACAGTGGCACCGTCGCACGATGCCCCCACGAAACACAACACATCGGCCATTCAAATCAGTAATAAATAACTATATATTCCATAAAAGGTAATTAAAAACAAAATTATGTATGATTTGTTGGCATGAAATTTGACGGTCTGCCTTGCATTTTGCTTGTTAATCAAGGCTCCGCCTCGAAGGCACCAACACCACTGCTTCTTAAAGTTTTGTCTGCAATGTTCTACAAGATCAACACCTGGCTGCAATATTCTACAAGTTCAACACTTAGATCATGGAAATCAAGTTATCAAGGCTCTCAAAACGAAGATGGTTCTTCTTGAGTCTCCTGCGACGACTGTTGCTTGCCCTATAAAACAATGCCCACTCGGTCACAACTCACAACATTACTGCATTAGGCTAGTAAAGAGCAACAATGAACAATGAAATGCTCTGAGATAAAATGAACAACTGCACTCACCAGTATTGATTGTGAAACACCACATTATCATGAGTCCTATCTTTCAGTTGCAAAATTGAGTAGGCATTAATGCAGAGTAGTCTGGCTGTGGGTCATAAAACCTGCAACATGTCAAGTTTGACAAGTGAGAAGGCATTAATGCGTTATAAGAGTGAGATAAACATAATCTAATCAACGACAAATTTGTTGGTTATAAATTTTGATCCTATTACCTTGAAGCAAGCCCTTCCTAGTTCCCTCCATCACCAATTGTTATGTATACAGGAGCCGATTTGTCTGGCACTGGATAGAAAGGCATCTATGAGAAATCAACCTTCCGAAATTTAAAGCAGAATTAACAGATTAGAATAATTTAACATGGTTTAACTCTCAAAGACCATATATACAAATTTCACCAGGTTTTTCATACAGAAAAATCTATGTTGAAGAATGAAATTAAGAATTTACCGATCTCTCATAAGCATGAACATATGGAATTTACAACAGTGGAAGCTCTACAAATATGCCATGGGCTTAAACATATGAAGAACCCCTTGCCAGACCTTTTTGTCATGGTTAACCAAATGGTGGCTACACATTTCTCTTAGCTAAAGTACATGGCTATGAGTAAAATGTACACCAACAAAAATGGAACCTTTTATACTCTGTAATACTCACATCATTTTGGAATATACATAGACATAAGGTCCTTTGAACTAAGAACATGCCATGTTCATATTCTTAAATGCTATGCAAATCTTTGTTCACCAGGAAGAAATGCAAAAGTTTGTTGTTCAAATTATGCTTGTAGCAGGTTGCATAAAGCTTTGAATGAAATACAGTTCCTTGTGAATCAAAATAAAGACTCCAGAACTTGTATTGAACGTGGCCTTGAATAATCCATAGTTGATACCACAATATATGAATGACCACCAAAAACAAAATTAGCATGTATGCATATAAATGGGTAATCTACCATCAACAGTCTCTATTTACACAAATTATTTTAATCAGTTTACAGGGAGTGCAAAATTTTACAAATAATTTTAGTACCTTCATTATTTTGAGTTGCACATTATAATATCATAATTTTGATCACGTCTCATTATCATCTGCAAAAATAGTACTAAGTTAGTAATAGGACAAAGTGAAATACATTTTTATAGCAATAGATATAAAACATTTTATAGAAATACCATACCTTCGATACTAGGAATCTTAGTCAACCAATCCTTTCCACAAACCATGGCTTCAACCATTTCAGATGATAACGAGCTTCGACTATCCCCAAGAATTCTTCCGCCGCAACTAAAGGCCGACTCGGATGACACCGTAGAGAGCGGGATTGCAAGGAAATCCCTGGCCATTTTTGATAATATGGGATACATTTCAGCATGCTGCTTCCACCACAACAAGATATCAAAGTCTTTGCTTCTCTCAAACTCATCCTCTAAATAAATGTCGAGCTCAGACTTAGGCTCACGCCTTCCTCTCCTATTTGATCTGTACCGAGCAAACTCTTCTTCGAGTTGTATTTTTCCAAGAATCGAAGAACCAATCTGCCTAGCATCAATAGTACATGGCACCGAGTGCTCCGTGATTCTCTTCATAAGATGCTCATATTCTTAGAAATACCTCTTCATCCAGTCCTTGGCTAAATCCACTTTACTGTCAACTTCATCCAAATTTGTACAGATTTTCTCATAGAAGAATTTCAAATAATCCAATTTTTTTATGGATCTAGGATAGTGGCAATTACAAGAGCCATGTTGTAATTATTGTCCCAATACTTCAAAAACTTTTTATGCATAGCACTAGCCAACACCTTCAATGAGTCGTTGATCTGCCAATTCTGATCACTGAATGCATGGCTAATGCATAGCACAACATGCATAAAAAGATGTGAAGTCGGTTTCCTATCCGCTGACACCGCTCTTGTCGCTTCTTTAAATGCTTTCAGAAAGACTGAAATCGCATAAGCATTTACCCACTCTTCATCATTTGGACAAGGCTCCAATTTCTCCAATGCATATCTGTTGAGTGCACCTTTGTATTGTAGAGCTTGTCCAATCATTTGGAACGTGGAGTTCCAACGGTTAGGCACATCCAATATAAGATCGGACTTTGTAGGAAGCCCAAATCTAGCCACAATCCCATTGAAGGCTTGAATCCTTGAGGGCGACGAATCAATGTGCCTAATTAAGTGGCGTATTTTATCGACCACCGCATGAATTTGACTCATTCCGTCTTGAACTATAAGATTTAGCACATGTGCACAACACTTGATTTGAAAGTGTTCACCACCAAACACTAGGTCGTGCTCTTGGTCTTCTTTCAACAATTTACATGCATAATTGTTATTGCTAGCATTGTCAAGGGTTAAAGTGAACAGTTTACCCTTTATTCCCAGTCTACAAGACACTTCGTGATTGCCTCTTCAATGGTTGATCCTGTATGCGGATACCTCACATCTTTGAATGAAATGATTTTCTTTTGAAGATTAAAGTTGGCATCAACAAAGTGAGCGGTTACACACATGTAACCCAAGTTTTGAACTGATGTCCAAAGGTCAGAGGTAAGACAAATATGAGACTCAAGGTTTTGCAGTTCTAAACGCAATTCATCCTTCATTTTCTCGTACAACTTAAAGCAATCACTTTTGATAGTTTGTCGACCTAAAACTTTAAAAGCCGGCTGCATTGATGCTATCCAGTCCTTGAAGTATGGATACTCAAATTTTTGAAAAGGAATTTCTACATTAATGCAGAACTTAGCTTGTAACTCAAGGGCTATCTCGGGTTCAAACACAAAGGTACCTTGGGGTAGCTGCTTTCTCATTGTTGCCTTAAACCTCTTTCTATCGGCATCTCCAATTGATGGGCAAGAGTGGGCTATATGACTTCTAAGACTGTTTGTTCCAGACCGAGTATTGCATATCAACCTTAAATGACAGTACTTACACACAGCCTTTTGGACCCCATCCTCTACAACCAAGTTCTCTTCAAAGTACTCCCAAGCTTTTGAACTCTTACGGCTATGTGGGGTTACTAGTGAAAGCTCCTCAGTTGAATCTCCAGTAACCGAAGTCTCTAATATGTTTGAGGACATGATTACAGCAATGTGTGTACTAAAGAACACAGCAGAACCTAAAAATAGAACAAAATAATGAGCAAAACAGCCCCAAATGTCTTAGTAACACCTATGTCTATATATTAAATATACACATCATTTGCTTACTATGTCCATGCCAATATAAACAACGCTCACATGCATGGCAGAAACTATAGTGCAAGTATTAAAAGAACAAAGCTTCATGCCAATATAAACAACGCTCACATGCATAGCAGAAAGTATAGTGCAAGTATTAAAAGCATGTAACAGAAACAAGTTTCCTGTAATGGCTGATTCCAAAATTAAAATTGCAAGCATAATTGACATGGTGAAAGCTATGTTCATAGAATTGGTCCCATAGGAATTTCTTTAGTAAATCATTAGATCAACACAAAACTGCAATGAATAGACACATATAAACTAATGGTGATGAAAAGAGAGACTGAAATATAGCACAATAAAATGGAACATATAACAGGCATGATGGCAGCAACTAAGATCACCTAAAGTATCCAAGTTCCATTAGTGGTTCCTAATTACATCCAAGGACTGTACTTTATAGAGCTAGGAACTTATTCCCACTAGAGAAGACTACCAGACACTTTGGGAAATATAGAGAAAGCCAAAAGTGATACAAGAATCATCTAATCAAGACCACACATTATTAATATTTCTCCTAGTATGAGAAATGTCAAGGCTAATGCTAGGATTATGTGCATTCGTACATACAAAAACTTGCTACATTGTGTGCACATAAACTAAGCATATAAACAACAAATATATCCATCACATCAAAATGAAGCTATTTTAAGGACACATCATTACATCAAAACTCGATCTAAAATCATACAAGAAAAATGTTCTCTGTAATGTTTCTCTCCTATTGATTGATTAGACGTGGTTCTCCTGCCTAACTCTCGAATAAAAAGCATGCAAGAACTCTACATTCACAGTAACCAAGAAGCAACAGTGAGCACCGCCTCAAACTTTTGAACAAAAGTGAGAACCGGATGCAGAGGTTTATTGATCAAACCACAGATCAGCGCACAAGGCCGCGTGGGGAGCCGCCGTCGTCGCCTCTCAGCGCCGTGCGTGGGAGCCTCCACCGTCGTCGTCTCAGCACCACGCGTGTGGATCCTCCACCGGCGCCGCTCTGCTCGTTCGGCGGCGCCGCGTGGGGAGCCGTCGTCGCCGTCTCAGCGCCGTGCGTGGGGAGCCCCGCCGTCCCCATCTCAGCACCGCGTGTTGGTAGCCGCCGCCGGCGCCATCGCCGCTCGTGGTGGGGACCCTAGCTTGTGGTCTAGTGGGGAACCCAGTCGAGGGATTGGGGTGAAACCATGGGTTGAACCCGAAACATTTCAGCCCCACCCCACTCCAAACCAACCCGATTTAAGTGTAAACCCAACCCAAACCAACCCGTTTATCACATCAACCCGTTTTCACCCGTTTAGAAACAACCCGAACTGAAACCCGCCCCATTAAACCGGTTTGAACCTGCCCCATTCCTAGGCCTACGCGTTCTTTCCATTTGGAGCGGGTCCTCGGATCTGCATCGGCCAGAACTTTGCATTGTTGGAAGCAAAGATGGCCCTCTGCACCATCCTTCAACGCTTCTCATGCGAGCTCTCCCCAGCCTACATCCATGCACCGTACAATGCGATTACTCTCCAGCCGCAGCACGGTGCTCAAATTAAGTTGAAGAGACACTAACGACGCTACTTGTGCTAGCTAGGGGAGAGAGAGAATATTGTGATGCTGTGCGTTTGTATTCTGTTATTGAGATTTATACTTTAAACTGAAATAATCGGTTTGTGCGTTTGTCTTCTGTTCTTTAGCTTTATACTTTAAATTGAAATAATTAGTTTTGTTTATGCGAGACAGCAGATAATACTTAGTATAATAGATAGTAGCTCTAGTTGTACTTGGGTTGTGTTTTGTCAATAACCCTTTTCTTGTCGATCTAAGATTCAATTTGAATACTTAACAATCCACCGAACGAGAAACAAGGACTTGCTAAAATGATCATGGACCATGGGAGAAGGACCCATGGTTATTAACAGTAAAAACAAAAGAATGTGAGGCCTAACGTACTTTTGGGTTGTGTCGTGTCTAGATTTTGGCACTCCTTCTGCCTGGTCCGGACGGGCCGTGCCGGCCTGTTTTGCACCGGCCCAATACACGACGGGCCCGGGCTGGACCGGCACGGTCCAATTCCCACCACTACTCCTGCTTCCCCATGATTACCCTCCCTCCCTCCTTCCCCAGTCGGGCAACCTCCTCCTCCTCTCCCCTGGCCAAGTGCCCTCCTTCCTTGCCGGCAACCCGGATCTGGATGGCCCCGGCTTCGTCGAGGTGGCTTCGGACGGTGAGGCGGCTGTTGGAGAGTCACCTGGTCAAAACGGTGCGCCGCCACTGGGGTGGTGGTCGATTCACCAGCAATACAAATACATGGTAGGTTCACCGATGCCGCCAACCATCCATCTCCGTCATGCCAGAATTGCACTAAGATCCGTCCTTTGTGTGGCGAGCGACCATAATTCGGCACGCCCATCGCCAGGAATATGAATTGCTAGCATTACAACATTGAAATTTGGGCTTCAAAATTGTACCTGAATTCAGAGCTGTACAACATAGAGATTTCGGTATCGGCAATGTGGCGCTTCTTGTACTGAATTTATTGGCCGGGACGCTTCTTAAGGTACTCGGGAGCACGTATGAAAACATGTATAGGCTGGACGTGGTTGTGGTAAGTTAGCCTCATGGGCCAAGCTCGGGGCGGAGCTCTAGTCATGGTACCGCGACGGCTCAGGTAAGCTTGGGTCACTCTAATAGACGTATGAGCGTCCCGAGAGGATAGTAATCAAAGCTATGCAGTGCTTGATTTTAATCGTGAAGGCATGATGTAAGCTCTAGAGCTCGGCACAACTGCTCTAGTGGCGGCGGTGGCTTGAGTTAAGAAACAGGGGAGAAGATGAGAGAGAGGGAAGAAAGAGAGAGTTTTACTGGAAACCATGAGTGCTATTTTTGTTTTTTCGTTTAGCTATTTTTAAATTCCAATTGTCATTAATGTCATTTGTCCTTCAGATTATGGTCATTTATGGACGGATAAAGGTGCAAACACTGTGGAATACACAAATACGGTCTAATGGGTGGGTCCCACTCGATAGACCGGTCGATTACCTCGCCCTCGTGCCTTGTTGAATCCACGACAACTTCCAGCGGGGACACCAACCAGTTCACCAAGGTCTCGTTGCCGCATTTCGTCAAGTAGGTTCCGACCTCACCAAAAGGCGAGGATAGCTAGTGGATCGACGCCTGCGACAGCTCAGCGCCGAGCTCCTCTTTCGTTGGCCCCTCACCGGCGATGGCCAGGATGCCTCTCAGCTAGCACTTGTGTCGGTTAGGGCATCTCCAATGGTATAGCCAACTATTGGCTATAAGAAAGCTCCATGTCATCTATAGATAGCTTGTAGACAACATCTCCAATGGATTAGCTATAGCATTGGCTATTAAATTTAATATGGGCCCATATGTAATAGATGCAATACACCTTGTAATCCGCTATAGACTGGCTATTAGTTAACATCCAGTTTTTATCTCTCTCCTCTTCTTCTCTCCTCCACATAGGCAAAAAGACGAAGAGGACTTCTTATAGCCAGCTGACATGGCACCATTGGAGATGCCCTTAACGACGTTGGGGACCACGTGGTGTCCCGCCACGAAGCACATCGGCATGTTGGACCCGTAGGCCACCACCTCGGGTGAGATCGACGCGTGGATATCAGCGACGTCGTCCCGGACGATGGCGTGGGCCCCGCTTCTGCCTTCCTCTCCAGCATCAGCGCCTCCACCTGCATTCTCGTTGTTGCCGACCCCTGCTTGCTGGCCAGCTCCAGCCTCTTGGTCTAACCACCTGCCCCCTCTTCTCTGACTCCTCAATTTCTTCCCAGGCCATTTCCTGGCGTGGGTTCTTGATTCTTGATTCAGCAACGGCCACCGTCGACGCCCTGCCTCTCGATCTGTTGCCGCGGCCTGGGGTCCAACGCCGACGCAGGGGTCCTCCGGGTGGACGCGCACCTTGACTTGGAGTCGGACACGGAGGAGAGGAGGAAGCGGAGGCACCCATGCCATCCAAGCGCGAGGGCGAGGTGATCGACCGATCTGATGGGTAGGACCCATGTGTCAGACCGTATTTTTGTATTTCACACTATATTCGCACCTTCATCCGTCCATAAGTGGTAATAATAGAAGCTATGAGAGGAATCTGAAGGACAAATGGAATCAGTGGCTATTCGGGTTCAAAAATGGCATTTGTGATAAACGAAAAAACAAAAAATGGTACTCATGGTTTTAATCTCATTTTAAATTTTATTTTTAAAATAAAAAATGCCAGTGTCCAGCCTATGTGGTAAAAAAATCCATGTGGCAAGCCATCCTTCAAATCATTGTCTGTGGGGTTATTCGTGCCACTTTGTATACTTGAGGGTAGAAATACTCGTTTTTAGATAGAGGGTTAAGTGGATATGGTATTATAATTGAAATGGTGAAGTAGGTTTTTTTCAACTAATAATACTATTTTTTATCTCAGCACACGCTTCCAGCCTTTTCTGTCTGTTGCATTGAAAAGATTACTAGATCGGAGGATTCCATGTCCTCTGAAGGGTTATCCGAGTTAGACGTCTGGCGTGAGTTCCAGAATCTTACCGGAGATGTCATCTCCAGAACAACATTTGGTAGCAACTATCAGAAAGGGAGAAGAATTTTACAGCTACAGGAAGAGCTAGCGGAACATGTAATACAACTAGTCTCACACATGCGCCCGTGGCGCGCCTGAGGCTAGGAAAGGCGCGCGTGGAGGCCAGGGAAAAAAGGAAGAAAAACAGGGGACGCGGGATTCAAACCCGGGACACCCAGTTGACGAACGGGCTAAGCTAACCAACCGGGCAAACCACCCGCGTGCCTGAGATTTGTGGCAAAACAATTGTTTTATACGTAAATAAAACGGACGGCCGTATTTGCCTGCCTCGCGATCGGATGGCTGCGAACGAACGGGCTACATGCCACACACGATGACACGTGGCAGCGAGCTGAAGCGAGTGTTCGGGCTTGTACTTTTTATAGATCTGCTCAGTCAATTTTTATCCCTGGTTATTGGTATGCTCTTTCTCTTCTTCCAAGAATTTGGCAAATACTCATATGTTTCTACATTAGGGCCATGCTTGTTTCATATTAAATTAAATTAAATTAAATTAAATGAAAATTTGTTATTTTTGTATAGGCCAAATGTTGTAATATTTTGTAATTAATTTTTGTGGGGTTTTAAATAGTTCTTCTTAGAGTTCGCAAAATAATTTTTTTCATATTTTTTTGAATTTTAAAACGTATTTTGAGCGAGTCACAAATTTGCTACAGTAAAACTCAACTCAACATTAATCTTTGGATGTGGATAATGTTACATAAATCTAGCGGTCAATATTAATCTATATAACGAATTACTAAAGTTGATCTAATATATTAGAGATAAACTCTAAATCTGATCCGATATATTAGAGATAGGTTATGAGTTGGAGATTACTCCGATATATTAGAGATAGATTATGAGTTGGAGATTACCAAAAAGGATTATTAGTTAGAGATAAACTCTATATGCTGATACAAAATTACAAGAAGCGTGTCAGAAATTAAACTTAAATCAATCATTGAGAGCTAAGTGGTCCAACTAGCTCAAAAGCAAACGACTTTGAGAGCTTCGTAGAGCAACATCAGGGTACAGGAATGTTCGCTGTAATCCAAATTAAACTTCTTCTTCTTCTCAATTTAACATGCTAAATCAATCACTTTTGGGAGACTGGTACTAGCTAGGGGTTTTCTTCTCTCTCTTTCTTTTTGCTTACACAGCAAAGGGCTAACACAAAATTACAGCAGAGGAAAACGGAGCCACCACGTTAGTCCCTATCACCCAGATACTTTCAGTCGTTCGATCAATGGTGGGACCAAATATAATGGCCTAGATCAATCAAAGAAATTATCACGTAAATCAAGAAAAAATAAAAGATCTATGCAGTTGATTTTTTGTGGGGCCGGATTATAACGGTTTAGATTAAAATAAAAAATATTGTAAATTCAGATTAAATGCTAAAGATGGTATAATATGATCAGTTTAGCCGTTCGACCAACGGTGGGACCAAATTATAACGGTCTAGTTTAATCAAAGAAATTCTCACATAAATCATGCGGCTTAGATTAAAAGAAACTATTAGAAATTCATATTAAATACTAAACTGATATAATATATTAGAGATAAACTCTAAATTTAATCTGATATATTAGAGATAGATTATGAGTTATAGATAATCTATATGTCTAAACAAATCTAGACGTGCAAAAGCACGGACCACCTCGCTCGTTAAGCTGAAGAAGCTCTAAGCCACCAACGACGCTACTCGTTTTGGGTGGAGAGAGGAATACATGAGATGATATGTTCCATCTGCTGTGATTTAATTACACTATAAACATGTCGTAAATAATCCTTTGTTAATGAAAATAACAGCGTGTTGACATTCGATACAACAATTATGACATTTTAAAGCATTATGAGTTTCTAAAGAGAAAACATACTTACTATAAAGTAATTTCGTTGACATGCCTCATATTCCATCATAGATTGAAATGTGTCTAATGTTTGCTCAACTGATGCTCTAGCACCGTCTTGTGAGAGGTACAAGAACTGCAGCGGCAGCGCTAGGGAAGAAATTAGGGTAACGAGCAGCACGTGGCTACGTGCATACGAGGTAAGGTGGCGATGCAGTTTTGTCGGCCTAGACAGATAAAATTGGGCCATCTGGTAACTGAACTTGCCACGTAGCGTATGTTGGTCCGAACCAACAATATTAGGACACCTCACACTTCAAACTATGACGTGCAAACTACAACGTGCAGATAAATTTTTTACTCTATTTCATCGGTAGGAATCGATGATAATAATTTAAAAATTCTTTTTAAAAATAAGTTCATTGATCTTCTGGCAAAATTATTAGCGTATGATTTTTAAAATGGCGCGGCTTCGTTTCATCAGTTAGCTGCTAGAGCGATGAAAGTGTTGCTGTGATTTCGTCTGTTGCTTTAGACAGAAGAAATTGTTGTACAAATTTTGTTCCATTTTTATGGGACCGACGAAATTGTTCTCCGGTCGATGAATTTAGATTGTTTTTTTAGTCGGTAACTCCATTACTCATCCATGAGGTGCACATGCAACGCAAAGCCGGTGTGTTCCATTTCCACATACGGCCGTCCTCTGCCTTGGCTCGTCAAATATCCGAGACTGTTGGAGTCTCGTGCTCGGGCACAGAAGCGACAGCAGCTCGCTCTTGTGGCGAACGCAAAGCAAGGCGTGTACACGGGAGGAGGCGGGCACCTGCAAGAGCTCTGACGCAAGTGCTTGCATCATCCGGCCTCCCCTTCTCCACGGGGAATCGCCCGAGTGACGCAATGCCTGACGTCCTGACGAGCGCGACACATAGGACTCGCTCGGTCCCACAAATAAATGAATAATGTATTTATATAATTTTTTAGACAAATTAATAGCCATGAGGATGACGTAGCCGCTCCTAATTAAATCTGTTAAAAACCATGCGCATGCACCTTGTAAAGGAAAAAACCAACAAATTAAATGTGCATATATCTTAGAAAGTAAAATGCTAGCAATTAAATGCGCATGCACCTTGGTAAGAAAAAAAAAGTAGTTAATCAATCAAATGGATCCAACTCATTGGTCCAAAAGCTACAAAATGCGCTCTTTGTGGGACGGATGGAGTACCAGCTTAATTGTTAGAGCATCTACAATGGTACAGCTAAGAGCAACTCCAACAACTTTTCTATATATCCTTTCTAAAACACTATTAGTGTCCCCTCTATCCACCTTTTTAAAATTCCTTCACAACTTACACTACCCTCTAAAAGATTTCTTCCCTCTAGCGGCCCCTCTATATCTGCTACAATATTAGAAAGCGGTTGTTGAATTTGCTCTAACCACTGGATATAAGAAATGAATGTATCATCTTAGTATGTAAACAATATTTTCAATAGACTAGTTATAATATAATCTGTAAAATTAATATGCACTCACATGTAATAGTACACATCGCACCTCGAAATCAGCTATAGACTAGTTGTAACTTGGTAGCTAGTTTATATTTCTCTCCTCCTAATAAGCAAAATGTTGAGTTGACATTCTTATTTCTAGCTGACTATGCACAATTGCGGAGCGCAATTAACCTGACCACGAAGGTCCTTGATCCTGCAAGCGATCGAAGAACTAGCAAGAACAAGATTAACAACCAACTCAATTGGCAAATATGAATAATTGGTCGATGAAGCGATGATGATAAATTAACCTTGGTCATATCTTTGCCGAGCATGATCTCATCATAATCTGTAAAATTAATATGCACTCACGTGTAATAGTGCACATCGTACCTCGAAATCAGATATAGACTAGTTGTAACTTGGTAGCTAGTTTATATTTCTCTCATCCGAATAAGCAAAATGTTGAGTTGACATTCTTATTTTTAGCTGACTAAGCACAATTGAAAATGCTCTTCATTGTGAAGTTATTTGACAAATAGAAGTCTATATATGCACTCACTCAAACGAATAACTGATGTTTGAAACTTAAGGCACTAATATCTTTTCAAATAGTTGGATTGTATATAAAAAAAAATAGATTCATCTAAAAAAAGTATTTCAATAATACTATAATTTCATTGGGTTTTGAAAATTCAATATAATACTCTCTCTGTTTTTTGTTTGACGTCTTTAATTTTTGGACACGCCTTTGACCATTTGTCTTATTCAGAAAAACTATGCAAATATCATTTATTTTGTTGTGATTTGTTTTATCAATAAAGGTACATTAAGCATGATTTTTTTTATCTTTGCACTAATTTTTGAATAGTACAAATTGTTAAAAACGTGTTCAAAAGTTAAAGGTGTCGAATAAAAAACGGAGAGGTAGTAATTAAGGGGTGAAAGTTGCGTCGTGAAAAAAATGTCATACGAAACAAAAACGACAATTTTATTCGTGTAAAAAGTCGTCAAACTCTGGGGTCCTACCGATGGTGGCCTGTGCTTGGGTACGCATATCGCCCTCAGGAGCAGAAGGGCCACGTACGAACCGTTTGTCAGATGACGAGGTCATGCCCATCAATTATGTATAGAATATATAAGTAATATAAGTATTTGGCTTGGAAAGATCGATCGATACCGTCGTGGTCTCCACTCGATTATTACCATACTACCTCCGTTTTTTACACCTTTGACTTTTGAGCACGCCATTGACCATCCGTTTTATTCAAAAATTTAGTGCAAACATGCAAAAAAAATAAATCATGTATTGATAAAACAAATCACAACAAAATAAATGATATTTACATAATTTTTTTAAATAAGACGAATGATAAAAAAATGTGTTCAAAAGTCAAAAGCGTCAAATAAACAAAAAAATGGAGGGAGTATTATTCTTCTCAATGAGACGTGATTCTAGAAGGTGAGCTTATTCGATACGCACGCTAGTGGCACGGTAGTGCATAAGTTTGCTCACACAGAACTATGCAATCGATCTCAACGTAAACAGTAGTACCATTCAGCGTCGGAAGGTAGTGTCAGCAATTTATCTATGAGTTCAGGTAGCATGGGTACCTGATCCGATTAGTTCGGCTATGAGTTTTATTTTAGATCCATGAGTTTTAATTTTTTGGTTCGGATTTATTTTCACACCATGAATGCTTATGGGTACCTGAAAAGAATGATTAAAATTAAATATAATATGAATCCATGAGTTCATATGTTTAAGTTGATGAAAAACTATAGTTAAAATTGTCTAGTGTCATATATGTTGTTTTCAATACTGAGATATATACTCCCTCCATCATAAAAAGAATGTCGTTCTAGTTTTGTTCTAAGTCAAAACATTTTTATCTTTAACCATCAATTCATAGAAATTAATATGGTTCAACTACATAAGAGTTATGTTTTTAGATTCACCATGAGAAATACTTTCATAATATATAATTCATATATTGTTAAACTATACGGATTTTTGATAATTGATAGTCAAAGGTAGAAATGTTTGACTTAGGACAAAGTTAGAACGACATTAGGACAGAGGGAGTACTTATTATGTATCCGACCCGGTCAACATTCCTATCGAAAGTCGCACCACCTAGCTATTGTGCTTGTGTTAGCGAGGGACATACATGTTTGAGCTATTTTTGGTTTGCAGTTTCCATCAAAGAAACAGTAGTTGCAAAATTCTTGATTTTTACACTATTTCACTGCATTTTTTTCTAAAAAATAACTTTTCTCGATGGCCTAGCCTAGATCCATTGAGGCTAAGGTTAGCCCAGAAACCCCCCGCCCCCACAGAACAGCCCAACATCAAGAACCCCAGACACAAAATAACCCAACATTGTTCTCTAGACGACCAATATTAAGTCGTTGAGAGAACACGCGCCCGTGGGGCTAGCAAATAAGGTTACTCGATGGCTTGACGGTTGGGAAATCTTTACTACTCTCGACGGCCTTGCAGTGGCCATCGAGAGTAAGCTGTCAAGTCCTAGTCACCTAAAGATGGCGGCACACGCATACTCTCAATTGCTTTTTACCTGGACGTTGAGAATAACTGTCTCGACGACCAAACAGTCAAGAAAGGCATGTTCTTTTTACTCGTTTGTCATGACGGCCTTTACTCCTTGGCTAGCCATCGAGAGAAACTTCACTAGATAGTTTTATAGTTGTTTTTATGGTTTTGGCTATTCAATCTAGTGTCGTTTTCTATAGTCGGAGTTGGCTGGCCTATGGCGGATGTCTCTCAATGTCCAGCAGTCCAGCTGGTCATCAAGAGCGCACCAGGTAGCCATGCCCCCTAAGGGAGTTGAAGGCGCACCCAAGTGACATCTCTTGACTACCTAGTGGAGGCCGTCAAGAGTCGAGATTGACTCGGTTTCATGAAAAATTGCTTGAAAGTGGCAAAAGAAAACGCTAGGGATTTGCAGCAGATGTTGTTGGATTCTAGTAGTAGCTGTTGCAACTTACAAATCCGAAACAACACACAAACATAATGGCGCTACACTACTCATAATTGTAGCTACACACGAGTCGGAGTTTGGTCCATAGAGATTGTTTCCATTTGCATGCATCCACTTTTGTGGAAACTTTGACAACTAGCCAGTGAAGCAAACCACACCATTAAGGCTTGTTTGGGAGGGCCGGGATTGGCCGGGATCCCGGCCCTTTCCCGGGGTGACGAAACCACGTGGGAAATTTCCCTAGGGCGAAGTCAAGGAACATTTGGAAGCCCCCGGGGGAGGGATTTTCCACCCCCAATCCCGGCCACTTTCCCGGGGCAAAAATAATCGCCCCTCACCCCCATACTTTTTTTCCCCGTCTCATCCTCGCCATCGCCACCTCCGCTCGAAGACAATACTAGTCGTCGCCGCCGCCTCCCCTCCTTCTCTGCCTCCGACGAAGACGATGCCGACAAAGATGAAGAACCATGGGTGGCTGCGCTAGCCTTCGCCGCGCCACCCACACTGTGGCGCCTCCGGCCACAAGGATTCTGCGGCCGGCTCCCTTGCCTGGCGTCAGCGCAGCCGCTCCCCCCAACATGGCGGCGCTGCTGACGACCTTGACGCCTATGGGACAGGTCATGCTCGCCGTGGTCGTGGCTATCGCAGCGCTCGTCCTCGGCATCTTGCATTCCCCGCCGCCGCCGCCGCTGCTCTGCTTCTTCGCCACCACAACGTCGGGCGACGCCGCCGCTCCCAACCACCACATGCTCAGGTGAGCCCCGCTCTAGCCCGTGTGCGAGAGAGAGAGAGAGAGAGAGAGAGAGAGAGAGAGAGAGAGAGAGAGAAGGAGGGGAGACCGGGAGAGTGGGGATTTTTTTCACTGTGTGGTGAGGAGGGAGAAA
>SPJY01032630.1:311229-340238 GCA_005191435.1 Raddia distichophylla
CTCCAAAATTCATACAGATATACTAGAAAGTTAATCAATCGGAAACATGGGTTTCATACATCCAGAACAATGCTCCAGATCATGCATACACATGGGTTTCATACATCCAGAACAATGCTCCAGATTTCTAAATGAACCATATGCTCCAGAACAATACATAACAGGACAGCACCATCACAGGGTGTTCAATTACATATAAGAACAGCACCATCAAGGTGTTCATTCCGAGAGCTCTTCTTCTATGTCTTCATCCTCTTCTTCGCTTTCAAATACTTTACATCTGCATAGCAAATGCTCACAGGACTTCAAACAAAATTGGACACAAATCTTTGGTGATCAAATTTCATCCAAAATTCAAGCTGGAATGTATGCATTCACAGGAATTTGAACAACATTTACAATCCAATTACAGAGTGCGACTACATTGCAGGAGTTGACATCAAGTATATAGAAGTTGACATCAAGCACTTGAATATAAAATGTACACCAAAAAACTCAAATCTTGCTCTGACACAAAATACATTGAAAACAAAGCTTAAGCCGCACATCAGGGCAGTACATCATATTTCATACAAATTACAGTGACAAGCTCTGTTTTTTACAAAAAAATTACAAACTCTGTACACTCCAATTGTTATTCCATATGCTTCAAAACTGACAAAAGACTAAAGATTCTTATGATACAAGCCTCCTTTCTTGCAAATGGCCATCAAGCAATTGAAGGATCAGCACACAGAAGGCATGGAGCATGGAGCATCGGGGACATCTCTTCACTTTGGAATGGGGGGCTCCCTGGAGGCAGCAGCAGCTAAAGTTTCCCAGCTCCTTCTGGTGACGCCGGAGAAGAAGGTCGCCCTGCCTTGCTGTTATTTTTCCAAAAAAATCCTTGCCGTCGCCGCCGGAGAAGAAGGTCGCCCTGCCCAGCGCCGCCGCCGCTTCTTCCCTGCCGCTGCGCCTTGCCGTCGCCGGAGCTCACTTCTGCGCCTTGGAGTCGAGGGGAGACGGCTGGAGGCGGCTCGAGTCGAGCGGTGGCGGCCGGAGTTGAGCGGAGGCGGCGGACGACGCGGGATGAGGAGGCCAATGCGGGAGGGAGCCAAGCTCGATCTCCATCCATGGAGGCTAGGGCTAGGGTTGGGGATTGGGGGTGGAGAGAGGGGCACGGGGTGAAGCTAGGGTTTCGCCATTGGGGACGAGAGAGCGCGAGGAGTCGGGGCTTGGGGCCTGGCCGCGATAGGGAACGAAGGGGGAGGGAGCGAGCAGGCCGGTTCGACCGGTTCGCTGCGGGCTAGGGATGAGCATGGTCCGGGCCGGACCACCGACCCAGCTGCCCAGCCTCGCTAAAAATCGCTAGTGGGACAGAGGGTTGGCCCAGAAAATGTTGGAGGCCGAGTGAGTCCAGGGCCCATCGATCCATTGGATCCAGTGGATCGCCCCATTCATCAGCAGCTCGCCTCCATCCATCCCCTCGCAAGCTCGCCTCCGAGGCTCCGCCTCCACGCGTCCCCACTCTCCAGCGCTCCCGGCACGCTCCGAGGCGGAGGCGGACGGGCACGCTGACGCCGGTGAGGGCGAGGACGAGGGCGGCCGCCGCGGAAGATGGTGCTGGGCAAGATCGCCATCGTCATCGGCTCCGGTTTGCAGCCCTAGCCCTAGCCCCTGGCTAGCTCGCTAGCTACCTGTTCCTCCCTTCCTTTTCCCAATTCAATTCAATTCAGTTCAGTTCAGGTGGGGATCAATCCAACGGATTGGGATCCTCTGCAGCGATTCAACACGAAGTAGCTACCATCGAATTAGCAGCGAGAGCTAACCTTAATTTAGCTGGCTTCAATCTTGCTCCTTGTTCGAACTGGTAGATGGGTGGTGGATAGAGTATGTGGTGCTTGTTTCATCTGCTGCTGCTGCTGCTGCAGGAATCATTGGAACCGTACTCACAAGTGGAAGCGGGGGCGGTGATGCCAGCAATATGGTCTCAATATGGTCCGAGGCAGGAATTTAGTAGGAAGATTTGTGTTTTGCGGATGGTCTCAATGTGTTTGTTGAAATGGCAATATGCAGATTAGAAACACAAATGTGGGTGTATGTTTTTCTAAGAATTAGGATTTTGAGGCAATGGCAGATTCTCATTTGCAGTTGTTTAGTATCGTTTGGAATCAAAGTGTTGGTCTGAGATTTTTATTCATCATTCGGATGATGAACTTAGTTCTCTCGGCCTTTTTAAGGTTCGTCCTGTTGCGATTATCAGTTGCAAGAATTTGAATTGTGATTTTTTTTGCTGAAATTTTACTTTGCTTATCTGTTTTGAATTTTCATATCATGGAAACAAATGGTCCGACCCATTGGATCCATTGGTCCAGCCTTGGATCCACAAAAATCATTTAGGGTCGACCCATCGACCCGCTAATTATTTTTGGGTCACACGGTCCGGATCCGGGCCAAAACGGGCCGGACCATGCTCATCCCTACCGCGGGCGGGCGCGTGAGGTGCGCCAAGTGAGATCGAACGGACGAAGGAGCCGGTCAGTTGCGACTGACCGGAGCTCAACTCTATATATATATATATATCCTACATTTGGTTTTGGCCAAAATACCCCTAGGAATAACTCTAAAAGGGATCGACTTCCGGCCCGTAAATCACCTAGGGTTACAACACTCTCCTTTGGGTGAAACTGCGATATGCCAATGCTTCATTAAAAACTGCATCAAAAAACCCAGTGGGAAAATAGAATTGGAGAAAAGAGTACATCGCACATGTCGGGGATAAAATCACGGCCCATTGCCATGGCCCACTCCCTGACGGCCTAATCGAACAGTCTCCTAGGGCCTGGCTCCCTAGAGGGTTCTTTCAGGCCCATATGCATCCTGCCGAACAGCTTCCTGGTTGGCACGGTGCGTAACGGCCTAGGATTCCTGTTTGAGTCCGACTCGAACAAGAGTTCTGCACGGCTACGTGAAGACCCGGACGTGGTTTTCTGGATTGGAGCAGACGTCGTGATCCCCAAGAATTAGAGTATACCTTATCTACCTCGGGATGTATTTAGCATGTATACGAGTTCGTTACGATCTCGTGGTCAGCCCGGCCCGATTGTCCCCCGTTAGATCGCATATTGCTTCCTGTACACCCAGAATCTCGTCGAGACCTGTTCGTCTTGCCGAGTTCTACCTTGTAATCCTCTTTCTCATATAAAGAAGGCTGGACGTAGGGTTGTTATCTCCCCGGAGAGGCCCGAACCAGGATAAAAACCCCGTGTCTCCCTGTTGCTCGTTGATTGTTGTTTGCCTTGCTCGGCAGGTCTTCTATCTCCCTTTCACAAGAACCTTAGTTGACTTGGGACCGATATCCCAGCCGTCGACAGCACACGCATGCCACACTGCGATATTGCCTCATTAAAAACCTTATTATGAGAAACTTAAGAAAAACTCATGTAAGGAAAAAAGAGTGTGATACTAGATCTTCTGGATCGTTATAGGCTCTTGTTCAGGGATTCTCCCCCTGAACTTTGCAACTCGTGAAATCGCCTCATTCTTATCCCATGGACACATTTACGGAATGTCGAGGTAGGCAACGCCTTAGTGAATAAATCTGCCAGATTATCACACGACTTCACTTGAACTATATCAACTTCACCACTCTGCTGGAGCTAGTGAGGATAGAACAGTTTAAGAGCAACATGCTTTGTGATAATACTCTTAATATAGCCTGTTTTCATTTGTAATACGCAGGTAGCATTATCTTCATGAATAACAGTGGGTATCAATGGTATCAATACCACATGACTTCTGTATGTGATTTACCATTCTTCTTAGCTAGGCACACTCACGTGCGGCTTCATACAATGCTATTATCTCAGAGTGGTTGGTGGACGTAGCCACAAGTGTTTGCTTATATGATTTCCATGAAATCGCGGTACCACCGTAAAGTAAACAAATTCAGTTTGAGACTTAGCCGTATGCGGGTCAGACAAGAATTTTGCATCTGTGTATCCGACTATGTTATTGGGCTCGTTCCTCCCATAAAACAATCCAAGATTCTGCATTCTTTACAGGTACCTTAGGATAGTTTTAACGCCGGCCCAATGTCTTTTGGTCGGAGCCGCGCTATATCTAGCCAACAAATTTACCGCAAAAGCGATATCAGGCCTAGTATAATTGGCTAGATACATTAGTGCACCAATGGCACTAAGGTAGGGAACTTCTGGTCCCAATAATTCCTCATTCTCTGCCTTAGATCTAAAAGGATTTTTGTCTACTTTAAGGGACCTGACCACCATGGGGGTTTTTAGGGGATGTGCTTTACTCATATTAAATTTCTCTAGTACCTTCTAGATATAGGCGGTCTGATGCACAAAAATTTCTCCTGCCAAATGCTCAAGGTGTAGGTCTAAGCAAAATTTGGTTTTACCCAAATCATTCATTCCAATCTCCGTCACTAGGTGAGCACTAGCTTCACCAATATCCTCTGCTGTCCCGATGATATTCAGATCATTAACATAGACAGAAATAATACAAAATCCATCCGAGGATTTCTCTATAAACACGCAGGGACAATCATCATTATTTGTGTATCCCTTCTTCAGGAGGAACTCAATCAGTCGGTTGTACCACATCCTATCTGACTTTTTTAGCCCATATAGCGATTTTCTCATCTTGACGCTATACAAATTTCTATCTTCTTGATTCGGGACTTTTATTCATTCATGGACTCATATAAATCTTCGAATCTAATGACCCATATAAATATACGGTCACCACATCCATTAACTGATTTTTAAATTCATAGTTGATGTCAGAAATATTAAGTACCAGAAGGTAATTCCACTCATGACCGGAGAGTAGGTTTCATCATAATCAATACCGGGTCTCTACGTGAACCCTTGTGCCACAAGCCTCGCTTTATATCTCACCACCTGGTGATTTCATCCGGCTTCTAGATGAACGCCCATTTAGCTCCTACTGAGAGTACCTTGGGAGGAGTTGGCTCTACATGGCCAAACACTTTCTCTTATTTATCGAGCACAGTTCGGCCTCAATTGCTTCTTTTCATTTAGCCCAGTCTGAGCGCTTCTAGCACTCTGACATGGTCTTGGGTTCTAGGTATAATTCCAAAGATTTAACAATTTTCGAGCCAAAATATGTGTCGACAACAGTGCACTTTTTTTTTTATATAACTCTCCTAAACTAGTATAGTTTGTGGAAATTTCTTCATTCAAATCTTTCAACTCTTCGTGATTTCCCAACACGATGGGGTCAGAGCCTTTTGATCTCCCAGCGCCTGAGTGTGAGCGCGCGTGGTCGCTAGGTTCGCCACCTCCTGGGTGGGTGCCACTTTTTAGGTGGTCGTTCTCGACGTCAGGTCGATCTATCTCTCCCGACAGGGGTAATGAGCCTGCACTGATTCTTTACTTTTGCGGACGTCTCCGCGAGCTAGAATCGTGTGCTCCTAAATCTCTCCCCCTCTTTCCAGTAAGAGGGATTTGAGTGATCTTCTGGGGTACCTCCACTCTTTCTGGTGCATTTACTACTGGTATAGGCGACTTCGTTACACCTTTATAGTCGGTGAAAGCATTTGACAGCCTATTTGCAATTTGTTGCAAATTAATTATCTGTTGAACTTTCCAGTTCAATATCTTTTGTGCGTAGGTCTAGGACTTGTATGCCAGAGACATTCCAATCTAGTTCCCGGCATTCTTTATGGTGTTACTTCTCTCCCCATAATGCCAGGAAACTACCCTTATCAAAAATATAATCAGCGAACCTCACCTTATGCATGTCACCTGTCATCGGCTCGAGGTATTTTATAATGGACGGCGTATCAAATCCGACATAGACCCCTAGCTTTCGATGGGGACCCATGGAGGTCCGCTGTGGTGGTGAGATTGGCATGTACACTGTACAACCAAATTAACGTAGATGGAAAATACAAGGTTGTTTCCCACGCACTAACTTGATAGAGGAGGTTTTATGCTATGCCGTCATTCTGAGTTTAATTAACTCTGCAGCGTGCAAGACTGCATGACCCCAACAACTGGTTGGGAGTTTACAATTCTGTAGTAAAGGTGTCACAATTAATTTACCTCTTTATTAGTGATTCTGCCAGGCCATTTTGGGTGTGAACATGCGGTAAAGAGTGCTCTACAGTTATGCATGTGGCCATACAATAATCATTAAAGGCACGCGAACTGAATTCCGCGGCTTTGTCCAACCTAATGAACTTAATTCTTTCTTCAAAAAAGTTGACGTGCAATTTAATGATTTGGGCAATAATCTTACCAAAAGCATGGTTCCTTGTAGACAGCAGGCATACATAGGACCATCTAGTAGATGCATGTAAGAGTACTGTAAAATATCTAAACGGGCCAGAAACGGGCAGAATCGGTCTGTAGATATCACCTTGAATTCTCTCCAGAAAATTCGGTGACTCATCTTGTACTTTGAGGTGAGAGGGTCTAATGATCAACTTTCCTTTCGCACACGCAGGGCAAATACAAACTTCGGGTTTTGGGAATTTTGATACATTCAGGGTATGACCAACAGAATTGTGAATTATCCTTTTCATCATGCTCAGACCAGGATGCCATAGAAGATCATGTCAGATCTAATAGGAGTCTAGGGTTGCTAATTCAGATCCCATAGCAATGTGAGGAGAGGGCTTTATATAAATATAATATAGTCCAGCCGAAAGGGAAGGGAGTTTCTCCACTACACGCTTATTACATTCATCCTTCACCATCATAAGCAAGAATTTTGCCCTGCCATCATGATCGTTCTCAACATGGAAGCCGTCCATGCGGATGTCTTTAAAGCTTAGGAGGGTACCGGTTGATTCCGGATACAACAATGCATCCTCGATTGTGATGGTGGTACCCATAGGGAGAGTGATTGTAGCTCGACCGGAGCCAACAATTCTAGCATTGCTTCCGACAATTGTAATTATACTCCCATTCCTCTTCTGGAGGTTTTGCAAATATTTTGTCTCCCTAAATATCGTATTAGTTGTACAATTGTCTACCAAACAGAGCTATTCCTCCATTCGATCCAAGAGAGCAAATTCTATGTCATAAGAATATATCATACAACCAATCAAGATATAAATAAGCTTGAATTAAAAGCCAACAACATAATAACTAAGCAAAATGATTAAACCATCTCATGACAAAGTGAGGTCCTTCAGGGATTTACAAAGACATATAATTAAACAGTTTAACAAACATGATGGTAAAGTGTTCTCCAGGAACAAAGCAAAACACGCTGACTATAAAGTAAAGATAATGCCTAACATAGATAACTTGGTGCATATCGTCGTATGCATCTTCGAGCTCCATGCCAAGGACTTCGTCCTCATCGTCGGATGAATTGGTATCTTGCTTCGAGCTATCAACGATCATCTTATTGTTGCTCTTCTCTTCACAATGAGAAGCTTCCAGCTGAACAACGTGCACCTCGAACTTGAGTTTTTTTTTCTCTCCATCTTTGTTGACGTACTGCTGGTACAGCTCAACAAGGTGCTTTGGGGTTCGGCAAGTCCGCTACCAGTGGCCCTTGCTACCACAACTGTAACACGACTGTGAGGCATGGTGCGACTTATTTTCAGGGGGTTTCTGCTGGACTTCCCCTTTGCCTTTCTCACCTTCCTTTCCCTTTTCAATTTTCTTCTGCACACCTAGGCGGTTGCCATGGCCCTTCTTCCCTTTACCCTTCTGGCGGTGCCTACCGCTAGAGGAACTCTGAGGCTTGGTCCCCGTGGGGCGAACTAAGTGATTCTTCATGAGAATCTCATTATGCTTATGCTCTTCCAGCAGAGTCAGTATAAGGTCAGAGTGTTTATTGAACTTGTGCTGACGATACTACGATGCTGCTGTTGGAGTATCATCATCGAAGGGTGGAAGGTGTACAAGGTCTTATTGATCATCTCCTCCTACGAGATTTCTTTCTCGCAAAACTTCAATTTCGAGGTGACCTTGTGGTTAGCAGAATTATAATCGGCAACAGTAAAAAAAATCTTGGAACCGTAGTTCTTACCATTCTCTTTGATCTTCTGGCAGGACAATGTTTACATGTTGGTTGTAGCGCTCCTTCAAGGAGGTCCACAGAGTCAGAAGATTGTCCTCCATCATATACTCGGTCTTTAGGTCCGGGTGAAAATGATGGCGCATAAAAGACAAGGCCGAGTACTTGATCATGTCAGGGATAGCAGGTTCGCCCTCTGCAGAGGGGACAATGGTAGCACCAAGGGCGCGGGCGCTCAAGTCGATTTTGAGATCCATAGCCCAAGTCAGGTAATTGCTCCCATCGATAGCAAGTGGGGCAAATTCCTGCTTATTGATGTCAGACATATCCTACACAGTTATGTACATATTTATTTCAGGAAATATAACATGCGTATTTGCGATAATAATTAACAATCACCAATTTGCAATCTTAAATAAGACTACGGCTCTAAACAAGATGTAATGCATAAAGGCGAACAAATAATTCACAATTAATTTGCAAAAATAAAAGCTACATGCTTTAATTACAGATAAATGCAAAATAGTGAATTTACTACTAAGCAGAATAATAAAGTACTATTAAATATTAAATCTACAGGATTTAATATACACAAAATCTTCTTAAGGTGAATAAAAATCCGAAATCTACGTGATTTTGTTTAATTCGGCCCATTCAGTAGCCTAATTTCTTTCCTTCGCCCCTTTCCGTTTAGGCCCAGGCCATCTACCCCTACCCCTCTGCACAGCAGCGGCTAGGGTTTCCCTAGCTCGGCCCGGGCAGGCCTAGGCTACATTTGGTTTTGCCAATAATACCTCTAGGGATAACCCTAATAGGGATGGGCTTCCGGCCCGTAAATCACCTAGGGTTACAACAGTTTTATCGGGATTTACCGTTAAGACTAAATGGTGTCAACATTCATAGTTGATATGTACTTATTTTTATCAATAATAGATACAATCGTGACCACGCCCATCGCCCCGCACGCCACGTGGCCCGCCTCCCCGCCCGGCGCCGCCGCAGCCGTCCGATCGCACGCGCCCTTCAGATCTGACCGGCCGTTTCACTTTAGCGTATAAAACGTTTTTTTGGCCGCATCTCGCAGGCACGCGGGCGAATTGGCGAGTTGGTTACGTGCGCCTGTTCGCCGCCTGGGCGGCTAGGGTTCGAATCCCGCCTCCTCTCTTTTTCGTCCGATTGTTTCCCCGCCTGGCTGGGCTCGCCGTGCGCTGGGCGCGCCCGCGCGCCCAACCCACCCATTGTGTTTTTCCCCGGCTCGGGCGCGCCGCGGGCGCGCCTGCACGGCTAGTTACTTATACACACACACACCACATGTAACTAGTAATGCTATTTAACATGTACACTTAGAAATGCCTAGTTTCATAGTTGATGTATTTAAGCGAGAATTTCAGCCAACTTTATGTACATGTAATGCTATTTACCCCACACACATAAATGTATGCGCTTGATTCCCCGCTAACGGTGACTTGTGCTAACAGAACCTACAGTCCTACACCAAACACGACACGGTCCATCCTTGCTTGTTGTGCGCCAATTGCTGAGCCCGTCAGTCCATATGCCCAAAATCGAACTTGTTCTCGACATCCTATATACTACCGATGCCGCACTCTGTCCCGGATCTAAAGACCACTGTGGAAAGAATGACCTCGCTGAGGTCTTGAAACAAAATCTCTGACCAAAGGGCAGAAGCAACAAGGATGCTACCAACACCCTCACCGAACTGATAACCCAAGGTTCCTAACAAAGGTAAATACAAATTTGTGAAAGACATAGCTGCTTGCACCAGGTCATCGCTGGAGCCAGACCAGCTCGCCATAGTATTACAATGTGTCCGCTTGGAATACCTTTTTAAAATCCTATCTTTCTACCTAACATACTTATTTCCAATCTCAAAGAGAACTACCCCATCTTCTCTTCCTCGGTGTCAACCTGAAGGCCATCAGTAGCGACGGAAACAATGGAATCTAGCATTTTTTTCTCCTTCTCTTGTTTGACAATTAAACGTTGGGTGAAAACGGGTCGGTTACGGTTGGATAGTGACTCATATCGTATTCGTATAATGTATGCTATACGAAGTTATTACGGGCTCTACATGGCCAAACGGGCGGCGCTGAACGGTGCGGACGGCGAGGGCCGGCGTCGGGCGGCGCCGGGGCGGGGCGAGGGGCAGCGCCGGGCGGCCCACGGGCGGCGCCGGGGCGAGGCGACGGGTCGATGGGCGGCGCTGGACGGCGCCTGGGGCGGGGCGGCGGGATGTGGTGGCTAGGTCTAGGGTTCCTGTTGGAGTGTTGGATCGGTTAATAGGGGTGAAAACGGGTCGGGTACTACCCGGCAGGTACCCGACCTGGCTCATGGCGGTAAGCAAACGGGTTTAAAAAAAATTTAACCGTCGGCTATCGGGTCGGGTTCGGGTAATATCCGAAATTTTTCTGAGCAGGTTCGGATATGATATAAGAGCTACCCGACGGATTCGGTTCGGATTCGGGTATCCGTGTATTATAAATGTCCGGGTACCCCGGATACCCGATAACATCAGCCAGCCCATTAGACTCGCCGCCCTTCCTTTTTTTTCTGCCAAACCCACAAAATATTGCCTTTCTATCCTCTTTTGTAGCATCTTTACTACTTTGACCAGTGGGATCGTATGAAAAAATCATGCTTAGAAAGAAAAATACTTTTATATCTATCAAACTAGCTCGGTTGTTTGTGCAATTGCATGACTAGATTTGCCGTTGTCCGTGATTACATTTGGTACTAATACTAGATTTAATGTTGGTATATCACAGACCCGTTATAATTGATGAAACATATTTTTGTTAGATTCAACTTAAAAAAATATTTAACACCAACACATCTACAATCCCGCACACTTGTGCATCTTGTTAGTTTGTAGTTATATTCGACAGATTGTCGAATTTAACTAAAACATATTTAAGATTTATATAAACTATAATTGATGTTTTTATTCATTTATGATGAATATGAAAGTTTTTAGATTTTTATAGTGTGGTCGATCTCCCTACCTGAGTATGGGAGGAATTAAAAAAGAAGTAACAAACATATTTATGTTTTTTGTTGCCTTCGACTCTCATGTTTTGGAACTCATGTATATTTCATTTTAATTTTTTGGCAGATGTATAAACAATAGGTGCTAGTCTCATCCCTACGCATCTTGACTTTATCACCTTGAAGTCGTATGCTCTTTGAGCTTATGATTTTTAGAGCATTCTAATATACGATAGCTCCTAGTTTCTCCTCCCCTAAATTTTCAATTTGTAATAGTGCACAGGTATTTCCTTTCTATGATTCCTACTTATCCGAATTTTCACTATAACCAATGGTGTCATTTTTCTTACTGATAAATATGTGAATTCGTAATATTTAATAGCACGGTGGCTATATTAATTGCACCAAAGCACGTGAGAAATCGACTATGGAAAAAATATTAAACCTTTCTGCTAACATTTGGTTGCCATGCTTTAAAAATGTGTGCATCATTTTCCATGTCGTGCTACTTTTTCTTGATCAAATCAAAGCAACAAAAAACACATGTATCCTCCCTACGTAATTTGCATCTCCACATCATCTTCTTTCTACAGTGCAAAAACAAAGGACAAATTCATCTTGTTTTGCATGCTCTTGCACCAATTATCAGCAGGATAAAGATACCTAATCCACCAATACACAATGTAGATGTATGTAGACTAACATGCATCTCTGACCCACGCTGCCACGAACTAGTTGAGCACTGGACCATGCATGGATTCCATCAAATTAGCATCTAAATTTTGGTTCTCGATCATGCTAGATACCTCTCGGTGATACGATATCCATGATACGCCTTGCTTCTGATATGGACTGATGATGCGTTCTATTTTGAACTGAAAGAGCTATTTTATTTTCACAATCACTTTTTTAATCCAATTCCAAAATATACAGTAGATAAACAGATCATTGTTATGTCCTGCTATGAACTCCTTTGGCCTACTCCCTCCGTTCCAAATTGTGACTGTTGACTTTTGGAGACGTCTTTCGACCATTCGTTTTATTCAAAAAATTATGACAAACATGCAAAAATATAAGTCATGCTTAAAATATGTTTAATGATAAAATAAATCATAAAAAAATAAATAATATTCTCATATATTTTTTGAATAAGACGAATGGTCAAATAGAATAGTCAAAAGTTAACGGCTAACTACGCTTTGAAACGGAGGGATTACAACGCAGTGCTGCATCCACTGTAACCAAACATTATATGTAGGCTGTCGCTTTCAATCGGCCGATGTGGTGTTACATCCGGCGTGGCTAGGCGGGGTGGCGCTTGAGCTTAGCCATACGTTCATGGCTCGAATAAGATAGGACCCGAGAGTGGGCGCATGTCACCTACCGGCATCTCATCCTCATCCTAGCTAGAAAAACTGACCCCCAGTGCCCCACGGCAATGGGCTGATCGCCATCACCCACCTCTAAATCTAATTCGCCGTCCACCAACCAGGGCACTAACCCACGATTAATTAGTTGAGCTCAAGCTAGCGAGCACAAGAAAAGAAGACGACGACCTGGTTAATCTTCTCGAGCATCAGAGTTAAAACGACTGGTTAAATTCCCCGTTCCAAGTTCCAAACCACATGACGTGACAGCAACCAGAACCCAACAACCAATCCATCCCGAACTTGTCCGCAAGTTGCTAGTTGCAGTCCACAAGCTGAGCTGAGCTGAGCTACGAGGAAGCTTCATGGCCATGGGCAAAGAAGATGAGACGCCGGCGTCGGGCAAGACGGAGGAGCTGGACAGGGTGCTGCACTCCATCGGCTTCCAGATCGACGAGGTCTCCCCGTCGCAGCTCACCGGCCGCCTCCCCGTCACCGAGAGATGCTGCCAGGTACCGCACCGATAGCGCCTACCTACCTCTTGATCGCCGTTCTCCTTCTCTCTTGAGTCTTGCCCCGCCGCGGTCCTCACCTCGATCGCCGCTGGAATCAACCGCGCCGCCGCCGCCGCAGCCGTTCAAGGTGCTCCACGGCGGCGTGTCGGCGCTGGTGTCAGAGGGGATGGCCAGCATGGGGGCGCACATGGCATCGGGGTACCGCCGCGTGGCCGGCGTCCACCTCAGCATCAACCACTTCCGCTCCGCCACCGTCGGCGACGTCGTCCTCGCGCGCGCCGCCCCGCTCCACCTCGGCCGCTCCACGCAGGTAATTAAAACCTCGTCGGTCCATCCATGATTCGGCCATGGCGATCGAGCTGCTGATGCTGAGACGATTGGTGGGAATTGATTGGGGTTGAAGGTGTGGGAGGTGAAGCTGTGGAAGATGGATCCGACGACGAGGGAGAAGGGGGCCCAGGTCGCCGATGCGAGGGTGACGCTGCTCTGCAACCTGCCGGTGCCGGACAGCCTCGCCGGCGCCGGCGACGCGCTCAGGAAGTACGCCACCAACAGCAAGCTCTAATTATTGTCAAGCCACGTACGTACTACGCGCACGTCGTCGATTGCCGCGTAGCGCGGCGGATTGATCTCCCCTATGTATGCTGGTGTTTTTTTTGTTCATACATATGAATAATTTGGCATCGGTCATACGCAAGTTCGCCGTATATAGGATTGCTCTGATTAATGGGAAAATTGGTTATGTAGCCTCCACGAAACATCGCTTTTGATTTGAAAATGGGTTTGGGCTAGTACAAGATTTTTCGGGCACCATAAAAAACGTGGGCCTTGGTGTCCTCTCCGTCTGGCGAGGTCCCGCTCGCTGCAATCCTACCCTCTCCTCTCCCCGTCAAGGCTACGGCCCTCTTTAATAGCTTGTTTAGTTCTAGTTTAGTTGTAGTTGAAAAAATTTGACCATCTTTGAACATGCTATGATAGAGCTAAATAAATTATTAAAAAAATATTCTTGAGATCTTTGAGAAAAGCCCTACAGAGTCCTAAAAAAATTATTTTCAAAAAATAAAGTAAATGGTCTATACAAAAATAGCAAAAATTACAATCCCAACAAAAACTAGAACTAAACAAGCTATCAAAGAGGGCCTACGTTGACGGTGGCGGCGTCTTCCTTTGTTTGGCTTTAGGGGACAGATTGGCCTTCGGCTCGAGTTCCTTTGCCATTTGCACCCCTCGGCTCATGCTTCGTGTGGGCGTGTCCATGGCTACCCCAGTGTGGTACCAGGGTTGAGCGTTGCTCCCCTGTCGGGCGAAAGCCTCGTGCGGTCAGCGACGACGGCGGTTCTTCGTCGTTTACCTTGTTGGAGGCGTCGTGGTCCACTCTGGCGCAACGGGTGGTCGCTTGCTCGTCCCTTTTTATTGCCGTTAGCCTTTTGTTTGGTTGTGTTCTGTGTGGCCAGTTGTAGCTCCTGTCTCCTCTTCTTCCTCCCCCTCCCCCCTGTACCCCAGTATCTCTTTCTCCTTCTCATGTAAGGCCTTTGTCCTACGTGGCAACGGCAGCGCTGCGTTCTCCTCTGTAGGCGTGTGTTCTGGCCGGGTGGTGGCCGGTGGTGTCTTGGCTTTGGCCAGGATTGCTGCGTTGCGCTGTGGTTGTACCCCGTGCTTGCGGTTTTTTCTTTTATTTGCTCCTGCTTCAATGAAATAGGTCGGCAGTTCTCCTGCCCCTCTTTCAAAAAAAACCGTTGGTTGTATGCTAACACCCGTACAAGTTTTACGTGGTCTTTTGTGAAACCCTAAGTTATGTACTCCCTACGTTCCAAATTGTAGTTCACTGTTGACTTTTGGACACGCCTTTTGATCATTCGTCTTATTAAAAAATTAATGCAAACATGCAAAAAATATAAGTCATGCTTAAAGTATGTTTAATGATAAAACAAATCACAACAAAATAAATAATATTTACATATATTTTTTGAATAAGACGAATGGTCAATTAGAATATTCAAAAGTCAACAGTGAACTACAATTTGGAACGGAGGGAGTATAAAGCAATTGGATCCGCATCTCCATTCTACTTTCTTCCACTCTCCTTCTCAC
This sequence comes from Raddia distichophylla, assembly GCA_005191435.1. Taxonomy (NCBI): domain Eukaryota; kingdom Viridiplantae; phylum Streptophyta; class Magnoliopsida; order Poales; family Poaceae; genus Raddia; species Raddia distichophylla. Next base: position 326,213 of record SPJY01032630.1, read on the forward strand.
CTCCTACCAGCCGAGCCGCCCCACACCGACGGTCACGCCTCCAACGACCACCACCTCCCCGGTACACAACCATGCCGCCATCGAGAGAAACTGTCGCGCCAGCTGGCAGCGCTGTGCCAAGCCGTGTTGGAGCCACACTGACCCGGGCCAGGTCGCCATGACGGCCGTTGTAACTCCTCTAGGCACTGTCAAGGTAGTGCATTGGGGAGCAGTGGTCGGTAGCGACGAAACCTTCACAACACCGGCTTCTTCACACATCAGTGAGGTTGCACGCTGTGGGTGGGAGGTCACCATGAGCGCGGCCGCCAGAGAAGAGCCGGCTCGGTCGGGTGGACGGGAGGAGGAGAGAGGAAGCGCGGAGGAAGAAGAAGATGACCCAATCGTTTTTGAATCGGAAGTTAGAGGGTCTTTTTTTAAAAAAATACACGGATCCCGAAAAATGTTGTACGACAGATAGTGCATTACCGCTTTCGATTTTTGCCATCAATATCCTGTACACTTAGTACCATATAATGATTGGCATTGTTTCAGTCTTTTCAATCGTGTCAAATCTATGTTTCTCCACTTTTGCCCTACCTTCTAGCCTTTTCTCACTCTTAAGATGCTGCGAGCAGGCTGTCATCCTACCACCGCCGTCTTAGAATCCTCGCCGGCACCCCAACGGCCCAACCACCTACTCCGCTCCCCTCTTCTCTTCCTGTGTCAGCCAGGCCGCTACCCTTGTCATGCCTTGACCCCAAACCATTCGGCTGCGACGTCGACACACTCTTCATGCCAAGCTAGCTCAACAAGAGAGGTGCTTTCTTACCCTATAAACCATACTTAATCCCTCCCTAATTTAAATACGAGACTATTCCCAACATTGATCCCTTTGTGGCTACATCTCCGACGAGCTATTCCCCCAAGCTACGACCGCCTTCTTCATCCTCCTACCTCCTGTCTCTGACCATGGAAGCAACGAGGCTGGAGCTCAAGATGGTGTCGTCTTTGTGGCTCAGGCTAGCCAAAGAAGTTCGAGCTTAGGAACATGCTGGTGGAGCTTAAGGCGGCTCCGTTGCAGGAGGTTGGGGATGTTGGGCTTTTGCCACTTGGGTCGTGGGCCACTCGCTGAGTAAAAGAGGGAGAGAAGACCAGCTACGGTTTTACCCCCAGGTAGGTTTTCCATTTCGGGTGAGAGGCTGGCGGCGGCGGCTTGGGACTGGAACGGCCAGCTCTGCCTGGCGTGGAGGCGCATGAGCACGTGGCCATGGTGGCCGGGCTTCTTGGGTCTCGTTACGCTGACGCCGCCTATAAGGGTAGCGCACTCTCTCTCTCTCTCTCTCTCTCTCTCTCTCTCTCTCTCTCTCTCTCTCTATAGCGTGTTTTTGTGTGTGCTTTGCTAGTCCCCTCTCCTCTCCCTCGTTTTGCTGCTATTCGTCGGCGTTTTGGCGTCCTCGCCGGCCAGTGCGAGCTGCTATGGTGGTGTTCTTCCTGGACTTGGTTTCTAGTGGCCACGGGGTGGTCGCCATGAGCACACTGCTGCTCCTATCTGTTTCTCGGGCTCCTCCTGCGGCCTCAGCCGTGGTGGGGGCGACGACATCGTATCTCCGACGTCATTCATCGATGGCTGCGAAGTGTAGCTCGGCGATATGATTTCTTGGACAGTGCACTTAGCACGGTTTGCTTCTTCGTTGTTGGCTCGAATTCGACGCTACGTAAGTGCTTCGGTTCCTCCTTTGTGCAGCAGGGCAATCAGTGAGTTGGGGACCTATTTGTTTGAATAGGGGCTAATCCCGATTAGGGTATATGCACTGTTTTTGTGGGTTTGAGTTGCTCAATGATGATTGCTTAAGTTTGAGGCTTGATTAATCTGTTAATTAAAGGAATTTGCTAGACCTAGATAAGTACTGCTGTCAGCTTTCACTTTGGTGGCTCAATGTGTATGGTTTAGCACTTGAAGTAAAGTTAATCGATCAATTTACTGCTGCATTGTTTATATCTAAACTTGGATAAACAATGTTGTTAGTTGAACTTGATACTAGTTAGTGAAGTGTGTAAGTGGGCTGCTGTTCGGGTCAGTTTCGTGATTGTTTGAGTATTGGCCGAACTGCTATATTGATCTTTTATTTATCCTGGTGCACCTTGCTATTACTTTGTCATACACATAGAGCAGTGATTATTTCTTTTGGGCGTGAGCAGTGCTGGTCTAGGGTTGTAATCTTGAAATTTACAGATTTAATAACCTGTGGTATATTGCCCAAATTATTTGTCGGAGGGCTAATTTATTTAGCAACCCATAATTTGCAATCTGAGAGCACCATAATCATCTTTAACCTAAGCTTTATGCTGCTTTGTCTCATTTGTTGGTTGCCATGTTTATTGAGATGAACTTGATCATGAATTTATTTGCTTCCATGGTTCTTTTTGAGGAATTCATGATTTTGTTTATATATCATGGCACTCAATTACTTGATGTAATTTTTGTGAATTATTTATCCATCTTTCTTAGACTGCATTGTTTCCAACAGGGGGCTCGTGAGGCCACCAGAGAACGCTCTTCTTCCGGAGAATGATCAGGCGGTAGGATGCTAGGGCGGTATGGACAATTATGGTAGGAGTAGGAGACAGGAAGAACAAAAGAGTAGAGCAACGACAAAATATCACTTTCACACACACAAAAAAAGAGAGAATATAAAAAGGGGTTAACTGAGTTTGCTGGTACTAAAATGTACCATATGGTTTCAATAGTAAAACAAAAATGATGTGCTTTGGATGCTAGACAACCAATTCTCCCTCTATAAAATGAAAAGTGTGAGACCTATCGACGATCAACGAATGTATTTGCTTCTGTATATGTAATTAATTAGAAAAAATAAACTTTTCCCTGCCGGTCACCTCATGATGCAGGCAATTTTTTAACGCCACCGTGATGCCCCCTTTGTCTCGTCTTCCACTCAGCGCAACCGTTCTGTCCTCTTCTTGCTTGCTACGAGTGTCACCTCTTTCCCTCGGATTAGGGTTACCATTCTGGGTGGAGTTCACTCTGCCTCGGGCATATAGGGAGACAGGTGAGGCGATTGCACGGTAATAGGAGGGGATTGTGGTGGGCGGCAAGCCACCGATGGCCACATGTAGATTGGCACATGGTGGCCTGACATTAAAGCAAGTGGGGCCGATGTGGCGACAATAGGAAGGGGATAGTGAGACAAGGCAACAAGAGCACTGGCAGCTACAGTAGATGGCCATCAGGGGCGGCGATGAAGGCACTTGAGAAGAAGGCACTAGAGGTGAGAAAGAAAAGGGGGAGGGGCGGGTGCCGAAGGTGAGGAAGATTAGAGGGAGGACCGACGCAAGCAAGAAGGCATACGCTAGTTCACAATGAAGCAACCTGGACAACTGCCCCATGATGTCACTAAAAAAAAGGTGTTTTTACAACATATTCGTAAAAAAAAAAATTCATCACCATCCAACTTAAAAAGTTCTTTACTCATGTATACCTCTAACTCGGGCTTCTTGTTTTAATTGTCTGTGGATTGATACAACACATCAATATGTCTCATTCTCATCCTCGTCATCCAATAAGCAACCACTCGATTTTTCCAACAAATCAGTTTTCTTTCGAAGTAGATTTCTTATTAGTTGAAAATGCCATTGATGCATATGATGCAAATAACTTATTGATCATATTCTTTAATTCCATTTTCTCTAGCTCGGCATTCTCATGTCCATATATGTTATACAAGTATAGATCGACCACCTTGTGTTTATACCTAGGATCAAGAAAGGCGGTCACTTCCAAAGCCATATTGGTCATGTACCAATATTTGTCAAATTTATCTTTCATAGCTTCAGTCAAATTAGAAACTATGACATTATTACTCTGACACCATTTTCTAATAGCAACCTTAATCTCACAAAATTGCCGACAGAAAAGGATTTGCAGTAGGATATTATTTGTTAGAGAAAAGTGAGGTGATATCATAAAACTTTTTCAAACACTTGCAAACACATGCTGTATTTACCCATTCAGCTTTGCTGGGAGTGACATATTCATATTTAACCCTATCTTTAAGAGCAAGACGATCAAAAGCATCATTATAGTAAATTGCATTTTTTATCATTAGATAGATAGAGTTTCATCCCATGGCAACATCTAAAGAAAGAGCCTTTGAAGTGTCTAAATCACACTCTGACACACTTCTCAAATGCATCCTATTGTTGAGGTGATATTTTTACAATGGATATGAACTCTTTAATGTTTTCAACAACACATTAAATTAGTTCTAACCCATCTTTAGCAATAAGGTTCAATGTATGATTTGCACATCTTACATGAAAGAATTTACCACCATAGAGAAAGAAGTCTCTAGCTTTCTCAATAATAACATCAACAACAACATCGTTGAAAGAAGCATTATCCAATAAAAAGGGCAATCAATTTTTTTTATCAAGATTCTAATTCAATATATTTGTAAAAAATGTGTCACCCAACATGAACCTTGAATGATTGCCTTTTACATGAATAAAATTAATAATTTTCTTTTTTGCATGTATCAATTATCATCTACCCAATATGCAGTCACACACATGTAAAATTTATTTCGAATAGATGTCTACATGTCCATAGTAAAGCTAAAACGATAAGAAAGTGCTATAAACTACTCATACAACTTCTTTCTTTCTTCTTTATAGATTTTCATGACTTCTTTACGAACAGTTATACGACATTTTATTGGTCGCAAAGACTTGATTAAATCAACAAAGTACTCATGTTGGGAGTTATTAAATGGATATTCATGCATAATAATATCATAATTAAATTTCCTCAAGTTACTTTACTCATCATACTAATATGTTGCAATCCCGTCCTGATTTTGATTCAATAGTTGTTGACCTTTAACAACGATGTGCTTATTCTTCAAATGATTTCTAAAAGTTGTTGTACCATTTGTACTTTCAACCCTTGCTGTATGTTTGCACCTCTTGCATTTTGCCCAATTGTTTGTAATGGTTGAACCATCTTTCATTGTTACATTCTTTACAAACTTTGTGAAATGCTTCCACACCCATGAAGTGAGCTTCTTTCCGATCTTCTGATTTGCATCTTCTTTGTTTTCTTCAATGTTTGCACTTGCAACTGTATCTATAGATTGCATAGCTATAAAAAGAATAAATAAGAAGACAATCATTGGTATGAAAATATTTATTTATTATGGCAAATATATCACCGCCATGTTATATCTTTGGTTGAAGGCACAAAAACCATGGCCTTACTCATAGGCTTGTTCGAGGCCGCCGCTTTGAACGCGGACCCCTTGAACTTGCTTGTAGGGGTTATGGCCTTGTTGCTGTTGGATGATGTTATTGGAGTCTTGCTCTTGCCCTTGTTCAAATTCATTTTCCTTTTGCCGTTGTCCAAATTCATCTCACTCTTGCCCTTGTCCAATTTATCTTCCTTTCTTTTGTCCAAATTCATCTTGCTTTTGCCCTTACTATTAGTCACATCCGTACACTGTACCATTTCAAAGCTGCAATATGTCTTTTTTACTTGTGGGGCTTGACCATTCACATCTGAAACATTGACGGCATCCACATCCATAGAGCACTCCTTCTCAGCTATTTCGTGGCCCTGACTATTGCAATCCGAGCCTCCATCACCATCTTTTCCTTCCACTAGGCAAACTATTGTGAATCAAATTTAAAATAATTAATGTTTTAGCTGAAGAGTTGGATATAAGGGTAGTTGTCACTTGTCACTTGTCAGATTCAGCTGGGATTTATGTAACATGAACTATCTATTCAGTAGCTAACAAAAAAACAAAGTGTTATCAGATAGTTTTGTTACCGCCCTCATCACGCATGTAATGATGTACCCCACATTGCAAACATAATCAACAATTCAAGTAATACATTTTTCAACCAAAAATTGCTTGTACGCTTATTAAAAGCCAACAAAATTGCTTCACATGTACAGTGCCGCAAAAGAGAAGGCAAATGCCAAAGAGTTCTTATATCTAAATAAGAGACACCCTGAATTGCATCAAGTCCACCCTGCAACCTAAAATTAAAAAGCTACCATAAATTTTAAGCTAAGAAGGTCTATACTAGCTAGCCAACACAAGAAAAAAAATTGCACCATTTCAGTGTAATTCTCAAACTGCTTTTGGAAATTAAGAAAAGTACAAATAGCACACACTATTGTTGAATATTCACCGGGAGCGGCCGCGGTGGGCGCCAGGCGGAGGGGTGACGGCAGGCGCTAGACGGAGGGGCAGGGGCGGAGGCAGGCAACGGCGGAGGGAGGGTGGCGGATGGGCGGCGCGGGCACTAGGTGGAGGGAGCTAGGAGGAGGCAGCGGACGGGCATAGGGCGGAGCTCGGTGGAGGAGCGGCGACGGGCGACGGTGAACAGGCGGAAGGCGGGCAGCGGACGGGCGAAGGAGTGGCGACTCTTGGGCGGTCGGGTTGCTCAAGGCGCTCGAGCGGTTAGGGTTGCTGTGTATAGAATTGCTGGTAAGAAGCCCTGCCCGACCCCGTCCGAAAAAGCCCGACCCGGCCTGGCCTGACCAGTGCACCGAGCTAGGCTCAGGCCTTGGTTTGATGCTCGATCGTTAGGTCGGGCTGGGCTCGGGCCCAAAAAAATCGCGAAATAAAGCATGACCGGTTTTCGGGCTTCAGACCGGGCTTGTGACTGAATTTGTGGCTCGGTCCGCTGGGCTAGGCTCAAGCCTGGTCCCGCGGGACCGGGCTTTTCCATGCCCAGCCTGAAGCCAGGCCGGGGTTTAATTAGGTCTAGCTGTGTACAGGTGCTAAGTGCTAGCCGGTTTGGGTCTTGTTGCCTTACATATACACGGGTACCCGTTTTAAATTTTAAATTGGATACTCAAACCCAATATGATTCTATCGGGTACCAGACATCCCGTATCCAATCCGAACCCGAACAAAAAAAGGGTACTACCCAAAATCGAACCCGACGGTCATCGCGTACTTGTCTCTTAACTGCAGTGATTCAGGTCGGGTACCCGCCGGGTAGTACCCAACCTGTTTTCACTTTTCACCCCTAGTGCTCCCACGTCAATACATTGCACAAATCCGGCATAACAATCTCCTCATACATGAGGTCGCTCCTCCCTAGCCACATCTTCACACTGTCTCCGTCCTAGTGCCATGCTACCCATGCTGGTCTCTGCCTCCGATTGTCCATTGGCATCCACACCGTTGAGAAGTGAAGCTTCAAGGCCAACCGAAAGTTCCTTGGTTAGAAGTCAGAGTACAACCGATGAGCTTCTTCCTCCTTCGTGGTAACCACAATTTGAGAGGAGTCCCTTGTTGCCTGTAGGCACTACAGGAAACTGAGCAAACCGTCGAAAGAAAGTGGTCTCGACGGATGGCCGTTGAGGCTACTTCGTCGATAGAGAGCAGTAGTCTCGATAGTTCGGCCGTCGAGAGAGCTTGTCTCAACAATTACAGCCTCAGCCATCGATACATAGCTCCTAGACGCCGTTTGTCGATAGGCTGGCGTATTCTCGACGGACATACGTTAGCCGTCGAGACAACAAAAGGTTGGCCCCATCCATATGTTCCCGATGACGTGGCCCGAGAAGACTGTCTCGACGGCTGTGTACAGCCGTCGATAGTATGACAAGTGGATCCCACATCTGCCTAGGTGGTAGTCTCGACGGCTCATACAAAGCCGTCGAGACTGCATCAGAACAAAAAAAAATTCAAAAAGCCAGAAAATCGCAAATTTTCGCGGCTGCCGCCGATGCTCCCAGCAGCAGCCGCACTTGCAAACCCAAAATTCCTGGCAATTCATATATACCCACGTCGCAAATATGCGACAACAATTCATTAAAAACACATAAATATATAATTTGATCACCACAAGCACATATTTGGATCAACACAAGCACATCTCCACAAACATCGAATTCCAAGTATAAATTGAATGTAATGTTCTTGAAAGATAAACCTAACAATCTAGTGATCGGGATCAGTCGACCGGGGATCGCTTGATGGGGGATTCGGTGGCTGGGTGAACAATTGCGGGGTGCCCACGAAGAGATCGGTGACCCAGGTCGGACCCTCCTGGCTCGCCGATGTGTCGCCTCCCTCCGTTCCGTGAAGTTCACCCAAAGATGCTGAACCGAAACCTTGCATATATATACAGAACATATGTTTATCAGTTCATCATTTTTAAACGGTTTGCAACATGAATTAACATGAGTTAATGACTTATCGCCTTTGTATCATACAACAAGTCACCCTGTGGGCGAGCTGGGCCCATGTAGTCACCTGGTGGAGCAGTTTGGGCGCCGTAGGTCATGCAGGGAGCCGAAGTCCCGTATCCACCGCGAAAAGGTGGCGGACCCCCTTAGAAGGCCGAACCACCAGCGGTACCACTCGGGCCAGCCAAAAAATTTTATTTATGTCTACCTTGTGTATTAAATTGTAATAAACGACATGTGAATGGATATTATAGGTTTTAGGACATTACCCCGCCCAGTCGAGAGAGAGACTCTAGATAGGTGAACCTCTACTCGAACTCTGTTCGCTGCCTCACCATGTCCGCCTCCTGTCTCTGCCTTGCTTCCTCATGGCTCCTTAGGCTTTCCCTCATCGCCTGCAACAGCTGCTTGTTCTCCTCCATGACCTTGTCCCTCTCCTCAATCTCCATCCGGGCCTTGAAGGCGCGTCGGCTCTCCGTTTGCGAGTGGGCAGCTCGCACCTCTGGCATGTAATCCTCCGACCTGCAACAAATCGGTGTTAGTAGTTACAAAATATCACCTGAGCCGACTCGTACATAAATAAGACAATATCCTACCTCAGGTGGTCCTGTCTGAGTGCTAGCCTCCCATGGGCCTTCCCACCCATAGCCTGGCGTATGACTACTGGGTCAAGTGGCTCCTCCTTTGGGTCCTTGTCTTGTCCACGCTTCTTAGCGTAAGCCTCTTTGTAGCGTGCCTGCATTGAAGTGAATATGAGTTAGATTGTACGAATTAGTACGTACCTCTTGTTGCGCAGCAACATGGTCCACGGGCCCGAATGAGCCATCTTTGTTCTGGGAGGAGTAGCCCCTCCGAAACACAGACAACCAAGACGGAAGCTGTTCGGTCATGGCGCCCTGCATCGTACAGGTGTTGATATATTTGTTATTACGAAAAGTGAAGTTCGAAATAGTAAAAGAGATACATTACCATCCTTTTCCTCAACTGTGCGAACGATGACTTCCTTGTCGTAGTTTTGCTTGTCATAGATGCTCGGTTCTTCTTGGCCTTCATGAACTTTTTCATGAACGCCTCGCTGGCCCAGTGCCGCGACAGGGCCTCCCAGTCATCCGGCACGTTCTACACCCAGTCCGGTCGAGCCTGTGCATACTCTCGAGCCTGCAGTTACAGCTTGCGTGCATCGGACTGAGTAATCTTCTCACCCTTCACAATTCTGACCAGACAAAAACAAGAATAAACCATTCATGTGCTGAAACCATTTGCGCCAAAAACGACAGATGCAATAAGTGAATACCTATGGAAATCCTGAAGCGCGGTGACCCGTGCACCAGACATCAGATCCTGCACCTTCTGCTTAGCGTTTCTGTCCATGACGGAATCGATGTCGGCCTCCTCCAAGACCGAACGAGGGCGGTACCTAAGCTGAAAACAAATGAATCAACCATGAAAATTAGTTAGCACTCAAGCGTCAAATGGAAAACAGAAATGTAGTCATCCCAAGAGTAAGCGGATGGTGTGCCCCCTCCTCACTGACCATACCAGGGTAGTACTGGCGTACGAGGATGCCAAGTGCGTTACCTGGCTGGATATCATATTTGTTGTGGTGGACATTGAAAAAGTTGCTATAGAGAATAAAAGTTAGTTAGTTAATTTAATTTACAATGAATTAAAGAATTAGAATAGGATGCTGGGTATTACCTATCGCCATCCGTCTCAATAACAATACGCTGATGAGCATATCTCGCCGCCTTGGGCACCTGTTGTGCCTCCTCCTACCGCCCTGAGTGCTCCCAGCCTGGCTAGAGCCCTCTTCGGCCCCAGACTCCTGTGTCAGTGCTAGCTCATCCTGGTCTGGCGTACCCTCTTGTCCAGATTCAGGAGTGCCCTCCTGGCCCCCCTCGAGATCACGGTCGTCGCCCTCGTCCTGTGAGGCGCTCCTCCTGAACTGTAAAATAAATGTTAGTCCACATATTATTAAATATAAAAAACAAAATTAGAAAGCAAATATTAACCATTGTAAATACCATTGAATTAGAAGTATGTATCATCTACATCGAGAGGATCATCGATAAGCTCGTCTACCCTCCCCCCCCCTATCTTGTTGTGCTTGCGGTGCTTGCTGGTTGGGTGGATTTATTTCTTCATTTGCATCATCATCTATTGTGGCTACTAGGTTATCTAGTTTATTCTCATCATCAATCATGACATTGCCATTCATACGCTACTCTTGTGCTGGTTGATCATAATCATCGGACATTGGGGTAACCAACCTTTCAGGTCTTCGAACTTTGTACACAACCCACCATGACCGAAGATCTTTCTCGTCACGTTTAGTAGTACCTTTCATTGCTTTGCGACATGGATAAGGAAGATAATACACTTGCTTCGCCTGGTTGTGAAGGATGAACGGATCATACCCTTGTAATCTTGACATGTGATTAACCTCCACCAAACCTAACTCTGGTCGACGTCTATCCACTTTCAAAGGATCGAACCAAATGCAACGAAAGAGAACAACCGATAGTTTCTTACTTCGTTCGAATACTAGTTCAATTATTTCCCCAATGATACTGTAGTACTCTGTACCATCTTCCCTGTAGCAACACAAATGTTGATTGATTTTAAATTAGGTTTTGACCTTTTGTTAGATGCTGATATGAAATGAAACCCGTTGACATCGTAAGTTCCGTGCACCTTTACGCTTGTTCTAGGTCCACGAGGCAAAATACGGAGATTGTTGTATACACTCGCATGAGTCATGCACTTTTTTATACAAAGGAATAAAAGTTACACACCGGTGTGTTTAAAAGGTTACGAAAAAAATATCAATATAATCATACTTACATATTTCTAAAACCAAACTATGAAGTTAGGACGTCTAGGTCTAGCACCCTTCTTCATCAATTGGGTTCTTTCCTCCGAACTGGGGTCCTTCACCACAAAAATGCAGACCTCACGCAAAAATTGGTATTCATCTTCCTATCGTACATTATTTCTCCATTCTTCCATAACTCTTTCAACTCTTCGACCAAAGGTCTTATGAAAAATCCAAATTCTTTTTAGGAATCTTTGGACCAGGCACGATGAGAGATAGAAACATGAACTCCTCTTTCAATAAAAGTGACGGCGAAAGAATAGGCATAGTAAACACTGGCCAACAGAAATACGATGCAGCTATCATAATGAAAGGGATGAACCCATCGGTGTCAATTGTCAGGCGCACATTTCTCGCATCAGCTACAAATCCCGGATGTTTTTGATCGAAGTGCTTCCATGCGTCTCCATCTGATGGATGTATCATCAAGTCGCCCTTTAGCCTTTTACCCTCCTTATGCCACCTCATCTTTTGCGTCGTCTCTTCGTTCATGAAACACCGTTCTAAACATTTAGTCAGCGGAAAATAACGAAGCACTTTCCTCGCCACACTAGTCTGCCTCTTATTTCCTTGAGCGTCCTCTACCTCGACATATCTAGACTCCCCACATTTATCACAAGACTGCTTACCCATATCATTTTTATAGTATAACATACAATGGTTCAGATAATAACGTATCTTCTCATATGGCAATCCGAGAGCACCTATTAGTTTCTTACACTCGTACCAATTAGGAGGCATTTTGTGGCCTTGAGGAAGGCCATTGGACCACAACGATATGAGCTCGTCGAAACAATTGATAGAGAAATTATATTTGCACTTAATTGCTAACATGTGAGCCACAACAGACAAGAGGATCACCGTTGTGCTATCCTGTAGAGGTTATTTTGTAGACTCGAGAAGCTGCATGAATTCAGACAAAGCTGTGGGTGGCTCAGTGTCTGAAAAATTATGACCAAAGTCATCCATCATATCATTCACCCGATCAATTTCATAGAAACTTTTGCCGATTGGGGGTGGCGGTGGCGGTGGCTCAGCCCATCGACTCTCCCAATGATTGACCCATCGACGGTACTTGGCTTTGTAGCCATGCGTATACCAGTCTATCTCCATCTGAGCACGGGTTCTTTTCCTGCAGTTCTCGCAATAAACACATGGACAAGTTACCCAGGTGTTATCGTTTGGCGCATCCTGGAAAGCATGATTCAGGAATATCTTAGTCTTGTTGTACCATTCATTCGAGTTGTGTCCGTTTCGTTGTCATCCTTCGTACATCCAACTCCTGTCTTCTTCCATCTCTGAGTTGCCGGCCATTGTTGCATGTGAGGGTTTTATATAAGGCTTTGAAAGGCTTCTAAACCCACCTACGAACAATCACTCGAGCACACATTGCACTGCGGTACCGGGGGTTCGAGACGAGATTACGAGATTTCGACAGCATAACCCTAGGGGTTCTCCAAGTGCAACGATGGTCAGGGAGCCTATAAAAGCTCCGAAGCACTTATTTTATGCACAGGAGAACCTCTTAGGGTCACGCCATCGCAAACCTCATCTCGAAGCCTCTGGTACCACAACGCGACGTGTGCTCGAACGATCATTCGTAGGCTATCCACTGGGACGCCCATAAGGGGCTCAAATGGACAATTCGGAAACGCTTCACATCTCGTATTAAAACACGATGAATCACCGCTCGTGTTCCATACGATATGTGCCGTTTCCGAACGGGTGACATACGACTAAGTGACATCCACTAAATTCATCCACGTATGTTAGCTAATCGCACGACAAACATTTGAGTCATTATCAACAATCATCATCAACATATTAATATATAGTTAACATTATTCGAAATTTTGGAACTAAACTTCTATTTTTAAAATTTTTAGTATTTTAAATATATTAATTAATATAAATCATGCTTATGTTATAATTAGTCTCGACTAAACATTAGTAGCCGTCGACACTACACTACCAACATTTTAAAAAAAACCCGAAAAATACCTCAATGTTGGTGCGGAAAACGACGGCGGGATGATGGAGGGTAGTGGCGGCAGGGAGAGTAGGCAGCAGTGGGCAGTGGTGAGCAGCAGTGGCGGGCGGTGACGGCGAACGGTCGGGCGCGGGGGGGAGGGGGGGCAGTGGTAGTGGGCAATGGCTAGTCCTGCGAATTGGGCCGAGCTTTTTTGGGCCAACCCGAGCATGGCCCAATTTTGGAGACCCAAAGCATGGCACGGCATGAAATAATTTAGGTCATGCCGGGCCTGAGAAGCTAGCACTACGGGCCGCCCGGCACGGCCCAAACATTTGGGCTGTGCTCGGGCCCGCACGGCCCGACCTGAGGCACGAATCAGTAATTTGTATTTTTCATGATATTTTGCTACTCGAATGAATTTTGGTTCTACACGAAAGTTGTAGAGAATTTTGAGATACATATTTTTCATATATACAACCTTTTCATTTGTGCAATGCATGAAATTATAAAAAAAAAATTTAGTGTGCTGGCTGTTTTAGAACTCGCCTCACACATTTCGGTAATTTTCACTTTTTGAGGTATTCCGCTACTCAGATGAATTTATATTCTACATCAAAGTTGTAGAGAATTGCGAGACACATCTTTTTGTATAGTAAACTTTTTTATTGAGCGACATACAAATTTATGAAAAAATATTTATGTATTTGTTTTGTCGGGCGTGCTGTGCTCGGACCGCCGGCCTAATCGCGGACCGTCGGGCTTTTGGGCCATGCCGTGCTTGGCTTTTAGTAGTCCGTGCCAGCCCGGCACGACCCGAAGTGTTAACCGAGCTGTGCCGGTCCGTTACACAGCGGCCCGAGGCACGACGGGCCCGTGCCATGCCGGCCCGACACGGCCCAATTCCCAGGACTAGCAGGCGGTGAGGGGGCGGTGGTTGGCAGTGGCGAGGCGGCGGCGCTGGGGAAGGGTGTCG
>SPJY01032630.1:340387-396821 GCA_005191435.1 Raddia distichophylla
GCGAGGCGGCGCCGTCCTGGGGTGGGGTGGCGTGACTGGGCGGGACAGGGCGGAGCGACGCGGCCCGACGGGGTGGGGCTAGGAGGCGCGGCGCGGCGGTGTGGCGGTGCAGCGGCAAGGGTAAAGGGTTCGGGGACTTGGGCAAAAATGCCAAGTCCCCGAGCCCTTGTCCTAGATCTAAACCATGGTAGTATCGATGGCCAGGGAAAAGTCGTCGACACTGCATAGCTAACGGGCGAATCTTATGCTTTAATGGCTGTCATCAGACCGTCGAGACAACTCTTTTCCGGGCTTAGTCTCGACGGCTGTGAATGGCTGTCATGACAGTCCTAAGATCAGACTTGACGTTTTCTTGTCTGGTGGTCGAAACTGGCGTCGTGGGAAGTTGTCTCGATGGCCACCGTGAAATCCATCAAGACTGCTACTGCCGATGGCATCTGTTGACTACCGTCGGGGTAGACGCTTAGTCTCCACAGCTTTCACGGTGGCCATTGAGATAATAACCTGTCCCGAGGGCAAAACCATCTAAAGGGCTTAAATGGTCAACCATCTCCATTTCGAATTTAAAATTTTCAAAAAATTCATTTCCAAAGTTCAAACCATTACATGTTGTTTCTTACATGAAATTACAAGTATGGAAGAAAAACAAATTTTTTTGAGCTTCCGATGTGGTGACTCCTTTGTAAACTGAAGCTTTCCGAAAAATTTGAGGTGGAAGTTTACTATTTCTTGTGTTTACCATGGCCAATCACCACGTTTGAATTTAAATTAAATGCACTTATAATTTTAAATTTATGTATTGTTCAATATTCACTAAACGATAACCTCAACCGCTAAAAAAATTAATTTTTCAAATTTTGAAAATTAAATATTGAAATTCAAACATTACTTTACTACATTTAAAAGCTATGTTGGATATTATTCAATTGTAACATAACAAAAAATCATAGCAATTAAAAAACAAAAATTATAAACACTACATTCGTAGTATTTAATCTCATATCACAGCAAATTCAAACAAATTTAAAATGAAGTTTAAACCACAACAAAAATAAAAAAAAACATTAACTTAATAATATGGTGTCTCGACGGCCATGTTGCGGTCGTCGACATTGATTGTCCCGTGCAGCTTGTGTCCTGGACCGCTTCTGCGGGGACACCTCCAAACAGTCTCGACGGCTACCGTGTGGGCCGTCGAGAGTGACCCTTTGATTGCTCATTCTCTATGGTTTGTTTATGGCATTCGAGACTACTGGATACGCATCGACGGCTGCTTGTTGGCTGTCAAAACTATAGCTGGCAGTCGACTCTATTTTCGATTCCTGTAGTGAGGTACTATGAGCTTGCTAATAGAATTGTTAGATATTCTAGAATTTTCTACATATGCATTGCTTCTAGTCTTGATCTCTAAAAGCGTATAAACATAAGTATAGCATGATTTTGGGCAGTAGGAAGTATAGTAAGTTTGGACCTTACAAAATATTTGAATGCAACATGATTCTTTCCAACAAAGCATGTCCAGGATGCTTCGCTAACTTGAAGTAGTGCATACTGATGGTAAGAATAATGCACCAGCACCACCACTCGGTTGACCGGTGTAATTAATGACGTGCGAGGGGAGGTCGATCATGGCCCTGCGTAGCTGAGGCCGGTGCCGATGATCGTCGATGGGGGCGGTGCACGCAGCGTGCTGAGTGACAGCCAGGGCACTACGGCATGCCCACAGCAATCGTCAAAATACCACTCTTCACGAGTGGCTTTGTTAAAATATCACTCATATCTTAATGACATTTGAGACATTCTGTGTTTATGACAGTGGGATATTTTAACAAATCCACTTTTTAGAGTGTTATTTTGGCAACACTCCCTCCCACAGCCTTCCATAGCCAGATCAGATACCAGAGGTGCAGTAGAGCATGGATGCAGGATGCATGCGACGTCGGAGCAGCAGGGCATGCCCCTTCGTGGCCTAGCATGATTGTCTTCTATTAAAAAGTAGAATAGTATAGAAAAATGTGAGAAATGTACGGATTGGGGAGCCTTGGAGGACGCACCAACGAGTTTGGCGCCCGCTGATCCCCACGGTCGGAGATCGGCCGGAGATCGTTATTGATATAGGAAATAAAAACAGAAACAGGGCACTCCACAAGCCTAAAAATTCTAGAGTTGCACTCAAGCCAAATAATCCATAAGACATGTAGGATAACTGTGCAAATTCCTCTGAGTAGAGCCAATGGAACGGATTTGTAGATGTCTTCAAACCACCGTGCCGTAAGGTTGGAGCAATGGGACAAGTTTGCAGGAGCGAAAATCACTACTAGGGAATAAGCTTTCTCAAGCGGTTCAAAAAAAAGGATCAAACTTCTACAAGCGGTTTAATGCCTCAAAACAGTCTCAAGCCAAAAAATGACTTCTAGAAGCGGTTGGGGGCACGATCCGCTTCTAAAGATCTAACATCCTAAGCGGTTTGTGTCCCCAACCGCTGCTATACCTCTACAAGCGGTTGGGAACACGAACCGCTTAGGATGCTTGGCTTTACAAGCGGTTTAATAGCCCCAACCGCTTCTAGAGGCCCATTTTTCGAATAGATAAAAGGAAAGCTCCCCCCATTCTGTCAGATAACGCGCGTGGGTGGGTTGGCTAGCTGGGTGAGGTGTGAGTCAAGAGGTCCTGGGTTCAAATCCCACCTCCGCCAATATTTATTTGCCTTTTTACACTCTATTACAAGCGGTTCAGAGATCCGCTTGTGATGCTCCGCGAGGCATCAGTCGCGATTGCTTACAAGCGGTTTTGAACCGCTTGTGATGCTCCGCGAGGCATCAGTCGCGATTGCTTACAAGCGGTTTTAAAACCGCTTGTAGGGGGCTTACCAACCGCTTGGGAAGCCTTTTTCCCTGGTAGTGAATTGGACAACCAAGCCAATTAAAACCAGACCAAGTATGCGATTGCGATGTGACGCTACCCCCATCCCATTAAAGTTTATAGAGAAATTAGATGGAAAATAAACCGTCCAAAGTAAAACGCCAGATGATGGAGTCTGGAGTCCCAGCATGAAGATGCACTAGAGCTAAAACCTTCCAGAGAGCGACAAATTGAGGAAGTAGGCTAGTGGTGAAGCAGGAGTGCAAAACAGTGATCCAATTGTTTGAAAGTAGGGCGGTGACCACTCTTATGGTCTTCTTGTAAAAGATGGAAAGAGTCTTGGCACGAGGACCTTTGGGGACTTGCCTTGTAGCCAGTTATCATGCTAGAAGGAGGTGGATGACCCATCACCTTAATGGATGATAGCGGCCATATGAAATAATCACAATCAGCGAGGGAGCACAAGACCAAAGTTTCGGTCAAGGTTTAGTGGGGGAGGCTTTATGATGCCCAAGTCATTGAAGGTGTAGAGCCTGAAATAGTTTGTCCAGGTCTAGGATCTCCAAGCTCCTGAGGTTGGCCAGACAATAGGCAATCCTTCGGTTGATGCAACTGAGCCCCAAAGACGTCGAGTTATTGCCGCTCCAAGGCCAAGAGCAGCGATGTTTGCTCAGTTGCTTGAGTACTTGACACACGGAGAGGGGAGGACGAGGGGCGACAATAGAGAGAGTGTAGGTCGGGATTGCAATGAGGACAAAAATAAAGAGGGCCAGGCTTCTTTAGACATTAGTAGCCCTTTCCAGGTGGCTAGGTGATTGGCCACCTTGTTCAGGAGAGGTTGAAAGTGAACATGACAAAGCCTTTTGGTGGAGAGAGAGGGAGACCCATGTAATTGGTTGGGAAGGTAGATTGTTGCACAGGGAAGTTGGCCAAAACCTTATTTCCATGATGCACATAATCATAATTACTTAGATTTTGAAGAATTTAGTTTTGAGGCCGATGATCTCTCCAAACACTTACAGAATTCGCACGAGATCATGAATGTCTTCATGAACTGGGAAACAAAGATAGTTGCATCATTCTTGTAAAACGAAGTGCAAAGGTTGGCACCAGCCCCTTGAATGGGGAAGAGAATTCCGCACTCCGTGGCCATGTCCAGAAGTCTGTGGAGGGGTTCAATAGAAAGGTTGAAGATGAAAGACGAAAGGGAACCCCCTTTACAAAACCCTCTGAAGTGAGTGGTCGAGTTCCCAAGAGTGTCGTTGACGAAGACTCTGGAGGAGGACGTGGCAAAAATGAAGGAGATCCAATCCCTCCGCTTAGGGTCGAAGCCACAGGCACGAATGTTGTCCAGAAGGTAGGGCTAAGATACGGAGTCGAAGGCCTTAACAATATCAAGCTTGAGAAAGAGCATTGAGGTGCCCGGCATGTAGTAGGCTTTAACCTTTTATCCTGAGCATGTCTTTAATTTCTTGATGAAAGAACTTTGATAAAAGAGAAGAGGGATACATGAAGATGGTTATGTGGGATGCCAAGAACTTAGCAAAAAGCTTCCCCCAAACTATGCATGAGGCTGATAGGCCTATGTTCCGAGGTGGTGATGAGCGAAGAAGACTTGGGAAGTGGGACAATGTGAGCATTGTTAAGGGCATGCAACCCATGCCCGTTCAAGTGAAAGAGGTGTTGAACAGTAGCGAATAGGTCATCCTTAACAATGTCCCCACCAATCTTAAGAAATCTTAAGAGAAACCATTCGGGCAGGAGCCTTTCTATTGGGGAGGCTAAAAATCGTTTGATGAACCTCCTCCAACATGAAGGGAGCTTTGAGATCTGTCAGGTCAATGATGGAGAGGTTGAGAGTGTTTTAGTTGAAGGAAACAACTGAGGTAAGGCTTCTAGTAACGGAGAAGTTCTCGAAAATGTTGGAGAAGTGTGCCGGTAGAGGACGTCAGCTTTGTCCTCCTATTCCACATGAATGTCAAGCAGATAAAAAAACACAGCAGTGTGGTTCTTGCGCCACCTCGCGTTGGATTTGAGGTGAAAGAACTCGGTACTGGCGTGTCCCAATTTGAGCCATGTCAAATTAAAATCAAATTGTAGCCATTCTTGAAAGGCCGATTCTTCCCATTTTCTCGTGAGCACTTTTCTTGTTATATAATACAAAGATTTTTCAGCTGAAAAGAGAGAAGAATTTGTCGGGAAATGGGAATAAGAGCACGTCTAGGGGGAGGAATGGATGGGTTTACGGTTGCGCAAGAATCAAGATAGACATGCAGGTGCAGGCCCGTGTACCTCTGTGTTGTGGCATCTGGTACCATTGCTTTTCAACCCATCTTCGGTCTTCGCTTGATGCAGAGAGCACGCAGCACCGTGGTGTGGAGGAGTGGTGTGCCTGCTTGTTTGGTTCGTCCTCACTCCTCAGCCACGCGCTTCTCCCACGGCTCAAGGCGGGACACACATGCGCGCTCCGCAACCCGCACACGTGTGTGTCCACGCACCTCGCAAGAAAAAAAGAAAAGAAAAGGGGCAACTGGTCCCGTGTGGGTCGGCAGATTTTTAAGCCCTCTTCCACCGTTTCTAACTAATAACTAGTTTTTCGTCGGTTTATTTGACTTAGGCCCAATTCTTTTCAGCTTAACGACTTATCTACGTTTTGAAAACACATATGGTTTGAGTTTTTTGAGTCTGTTTTTTCGCTGTTTTGAAGGTCGGTACCAACACTTTAAAAAGCAAGTCAAATAAAATGTTTCTGAATCTCGAGACTACCTCGAGAAGCTCTCGAAATTCAGTCATTTCAGCCGTTCAGCTGTTCAGATCAGCTCAAAAGAACCGGGCCTTATTATTTGCTCCCCCGTTCTAAATTGTAGTTCACGGTTGACTTTTTAATATTCTATTTGACCATTCGTCTTATTCAAAAAATATATGTAAATATTATTTATTTTGTTGTGATTTGTTTTATCATTAAACATATTTCATGCATGACTTATATTTTTACATATTTGCACTATTTTTTTAATAAGACGAATGGTCAAAAGACGTCTCCAAAAGTCAACAGTGAACTACAATTTGGAACGAAGGGAGTACCTATTAACTTATATTTGTTTACTTTAAATAATTTGTTTTAAAAATATTTTTTTCCTATTTCAAATACATGTAAAGAGCTAGGAAAAACAAGTCAAATAAAGCGCACCCGACTCTTGATTTTATCTTAAAAATACCTTTTTTTGAAAAATTTGAGTTGTGGTCTTTCATAGAGGGTTTAGAAACATAGAAAATAGTTGAAACAATGACTATGTGAGTTTCGTTGAAAATACTGCAACATTTTGTTTATAAATAATTTTATTATAAGCTCAAGAGAACAAGACATCTAGAGAAGAGCAATTTCTTTCTATTTTTTATAAACGTGATTTGTCATTCGAAAATCGAAATGTAGCACCTAATATACGGTCCAGTAGGCCCTACGTGTCAGTCCTAGATTACACATATTTAGAAAATTATAGGATCCCTTTTTATTAATACTTTGCTTGGCGCGTTGATCGATTCAGCGGGAGTATCTAACGAATAAACACGTTGATTTTTTTTTCATGCGAGTACACTGTACACGTTTATTGACTTGCGAAAGAAGTAGCGCCCTTGGCTTGCGTCAGTTTTGCAGAAAAGCCCCTCCGTTCTGGCGGATACGCGCCCAGAGGTCGGGAGGGGGAGTGGGAAGCAAGCAAGCAAGAAAGAAAGGGCTCCCTTCCGTTCGACCCGTGCGCCGCGCCGCCGGGAGATCGCACCCGAATCCGCGACTTCGTTGGCTCCCCTCCTCAATTCGCTCTCCCTTCTCCTTCTTCTTCTTCCACCTCACGCCTCTCCAGTCTCCCCCGCCACCGGCAGGAGGACAGCGCATAGGAAGAAGGGGGAGAGACGAGGGGGGCGGAGGCGGCGGGAGAAGGCGGCGCTGCGCCGGCCGGCGAGGGCTCGGCGCCGGGGTCGCCCTCTCTCGGATGCTCTTCTGCTCGGAAGGTGAAGGGTTTCTTCTTCTTCTTCTCTATCTTCTCTTGTCTCGCTCTTGCTTTCTTTTTCCTCTTCGTCGTCTTCTTGGCGACGAAAGGGCAAGGGGGATTGCTTGCTTGCTCTGCTTGTCTTTGACTCGTGCTATCAAGGATTGATCTGGTTTCCGGTGAAGGTTTGGCTGTGGCTGACTGGCGGTGCTATCGAATTTGTGTCATTAGTACTCTCTGTGTTAAAAAAAAAAAAACTTCTTTTGTTTACCTTCGGTGTGTGGAATGGGGAATGGTTGCATCTTTTGCCCAGGCATTTGCACTCCACCTGCTGTTTTGAGGGCCTTTTGAAACTTTAATGTTGCATGCCATTGCTACATGCGATTGAGCACTCCTCCCTTCTTTGTATTGGTGAAGAATTTTTTAGTGCGGATTTTCTTTTAACATTAGGATTTTTTTTGTACGGCTTTTCTTTTGACTTTAGATTCGAATGTTTCGATGCCGCCAACTAGGCAAGAATGTGGTATCCAGGCCAGATATATTTTATATAAAGATAAAGATTCAAATTTTAGTATCCTGGGAACTTTGCGTCTCTGCAGCATATCCTGGGCTCTCCCTTCAGGCTTTCTTGATTTGTAAAGACTGGGTTTTTTTTTCTATTTCCGTGTTGGTCCGTTAGTTGGATAATGATATTGCGCGTCTGTATACAGTGTTCTACGCCAAATATATGCACCTATTAGTCATACTACATACTGCGTGGAAGCCCATACTTTTTTAAAATGATCACATCATGAGTGTATTTAGCTCTTCTGGTGGTTTGGCTAGTTCGTGTTACTCGGTAGTTGTACGACACAGAAATATACCAAACAGGCAAACAGGACGTATTAAGATCTGAAAACCATAATATTTCGTAAGTACCCATGCATACTACCTGTGCGTTCCCATGGGATCACAGTGTTCAGAACATATGAATTGTATTCTGTGTTTGCTCTCTCAAAACTATGTCCTTTAGGCCCTGTTTGGAAGCAAAGTTTTCTAAAACCATGGTTTTGTCATACCATGGTATTTGAGTGTAGTTAACATAAATACCATGGTTTTACCCAATCTCCTTGAAACCATGGTATTTCTAGGAACTACAAGCTGTTTGGTAGCAAAGTTTTTACCATGGTTTGCTAGCACAAGTGAGAATACTTTGGGTTGAAGTGGAGTCTACAATACTCCAAAAATACCATGGTATTGCCAATACCATGGTTTTCAAAACAGAGTTTTTGAGGTTGCTTCCAAACACCTCATTGTCAAAAATACCATGGTATTCTCCAAAACCATGGTTTTGCCTTGAAACTATGAAAATACTTTGTTGCCAAACAGGCCCTTATTCTTTTGCACTGAACTCTCACAACGGAGTATCGATTGATGGAACCATTTTCAGATC
The DNA here is from genome assembly GCA_005191435.1 of Raddia distichophylla. Taxonomy (NCBI): domain Eukaryota; kingdom Viridiplantae; phylum Streptophyta; class Magnoliopsida; order Poales; family Poaceae; genus Raddia; species Raddia distichophylla. Next base: position 348,668 of record SPJY01032630.1, read on the forward strand.
ATTTGTTTTATAGTACTACTCATTACAATGGCTACTGTAGCCAATGTTGTAAGAACATCTGTAGAATTCCTTTTTTACGTATGCAGGATATTGTGTCATCGCACTAAAGGCTTGCATGGATTGCTGTACACTTTAGCGTGCCCATTATATATCACAGAATGCCTTTTGTTATATTGTTTTGGAACTTTGTGTGATTACACTTCTACCAAAAGAGTTATGTAACAAGACCACCAGTTTTTCTTTTGGTCTATTTAAGGCATGTTTTGCCTGCTCCGTTGTCACCTTTTTTGTTTGTAAATTGAAGCTATGGAGAAATAGGGGTCATATTTTTTTGGATTTATCTTAGAGCTTCCCTCCAAGTTGAACTGCGAAGCTGCAAATAAGATGCCTGAGGCTAGGTCAAGCCATGGGGCTGGATGGGATTAGCCTGTAAATCTGAGATACTTTTGTACTAGAGCTAAGCCCTAATTAGCTGTCTCATTGGACATGTTTTATTGGCTCTGAATCTGGTGGGAAAGGGATGACATGCCTTATAAACTGAAGCTTATATAATTTTGTGGGCTTGGTTGACCTATGTTTCAGCTGGTTTTCATGTTGTTTGCGGAGTTGCTTAGAGCTTTCTTTTGCACATATAAGCTTTCTTGGGTTATTTTGGATGGGATTGTCTTTTACTGATCTACTTTTATGCTTTACAAGAAGCCCTGTTGAGCCTGGCATATACTTCTTCAACAAGCTATTTGCATAGGTTTTCACTAGTGAGCTCCAATGAGCTGACTGGTGATAATCCATGGAAGCCATTTTGCAGGAAGAAAAAAGGTTTATGAGCACTAAATCTTTTCTTTCTACAGCCAAAAAAGCTGCTTTGCAGCAGCTGAAGCTTGTCTTTGTAGGCAGCTGAAACTTGACCTTATTTAGCCATTAAAGTTAATGTTTAGCCAATAAAATCCTACATAATTCCAAACAAGGACCTTATCTCATGGTTTAAATTTTCTTTTTTACTTATAATAAATAATTGTGCATGGGATAAAGTGTTTCATAGAGTGTCACTGTCACATAGTCAGGGAAGATGTTGGGGGACCACCAAGCAAAGCTGTTTCAGGTGGCATGGTCTCCCAGCTGTAAGCTCATTCAATCCTAATAAGATTGGCTTTATTAAGACGTGAGCTTTTAGGCTTATCTAACAACCTTGTTAGTTATCGTGTACATGTGAGGACTGTCATTGGGTTTTTTTTCTTTTTGGAGTTCCGGAAGCATGAACATGGAACACTATGCTAGCCTAAACTGAACAGATGCTCAGGAGTTAAGACTTACCTATATACTGCATTCACTTTTTGTACTAGTGTAATAGGCTAGTTGAGTTTGTGCAACTGGTCTGATATGCAACTGTATTTTATTATAAGAAGCATATTAATTAATATATATTGATTTTTCACAAACCTTTTGTTTCAGGTCTGCCATTTAGCGGCTATATGGAGTTCAGTGGCGGTTAGAAGTCAACGTTGACATCATCAAAAGTTGTTTATTTACTAACCAGTGCGTTCTCTCACTGTCTAATAATAGCTTGTGTTATTATACATTAAATACTGTTTTCTAGTTAAACATCTTGTTTATCTAATGATACACAATCATGCTTATCATTTGAATAAGAAGGATATTCTCCAATTCAGTTGATGAACTGATCATGAAATATGTCTATAATATATTGGAGGTAGTCATTAGTCATTACTAGTGTATGCAGTTACTGTATAATGCACTTTACTTGATATTAATGAGTTATTAATCTGCAATATGAAAGCACCATATTATGTTTTCTTCTGTATTTTCTATTTGGTTCAACTGCATAAAGAAACTTGCAAATTTCATCACTAAACAAATCTTAATGGGAAATGCTTAGAGCATCCCCAGCAGGGGCATCAAATTCCCTTGCATCGCTACAGTGGCCCGTGCAGTGCAAACTGCTACTCTGGGGCATCAAATTCCCTCCTGCTGCATTTGAAAAATTTTGAAGGAGAGGCCTTTTTGAGGGGTGAGATGGGGATGCTCTTACACATAAAATCTCAAACTTAATCATTTCAATATTCAGTTCCAATGTTAGACAGATGGTATAACCACAATACACACATGCTGATCCATACTGTCGTCTATCTTGCACAATCTGATTCTAGTATGACAGTGAAGGAAAACTCCTGTTCCTGTTTTGGGCTTATAGATATGTAATTTACTTTAACGGTTGTGATTGTATTGTGGAAAATAAATAACAAGCTTTATTGGGCTTATAGATATGTTTTTGCAGCAGTCGATAGATTTTGTTGTGTATTTAATCGATATTATAGCAGCCACTCAATCAGAATATCTTATGTTGATAGCACTAGGTTGTTTCTTGTTGCAGTTCATGTTGAGGACAAAGCAACTTGGCACACTAACCCAGTGTGCACGGTCCTTCTATCTTAATGGGTCAAGGTGTGGTAGCACTGATGGAGCTTCATGCACATGTTCTGAGGATGACAATAGTGTTTCAAAAAGGCAGACTGCCAGTGGTATTGAGCAGAACTTTCATTCAAAACGCAGATCTTCTGTGAAGGCTCAGCCTCCTCCTGTACAACATGTTGGATCCATTGGTCGTGCTACTGATTACTCAGAGCCAGCTGTTCATGTCATTCCTTCCACCTCATCTCCAGATAAGGAGCCAACATCTGGCAACAGAAGCAGCCACCATAATCATGAGGTTATAAAAAATGATTTTGTACAGCCATCTAAGCAGACTGCTGGAAGTGTTCCTCAGTCTGGAATTGCAGGAGCTGGTGTGTATTCTGAGTCAATAAATTTTAGGCCCACATCAAATAATGGAAGCATTAATCAAGCTCCGCAGGCTGTTACTAATATTTCTTTCCATTCCTTATCCGATAGCCAGCCTTCTAATAATAAGGCACATAATCACAGCTTTTCTGAGGCAAAGATGCCTTATACTCCTTCCATGCAAAATGATTTTGGAAAGGGGGTGCCAAGATCTGGTTATGCAAAGTCAAAGCAGAATTTTTCAGGGCCATCTGTTATGGTTTATAGTTCACCATCACAAATAAGGAATCAAAGACATCCTGGTCAGAGACACACAAATGACCATTCTAATAATCTCAATTCAGGTGGCAGGTGGAATGAAGTTCAAACTCGAAACTTCTCAGCTCCAACTGTTTATAATGGTCCAAGTGACAAATCCCGGAATCCTACAGGAACAATAAAAGTTCATGGCGGAGGACCTCAGTCTAACTTAAGATCATTGAAGTCACTGCGTGCAGTTGAACAGTACTACCACACACTGCAGCAAATGAAATGGGGTCCTATGACAGAACATGTTCTAGATAGTCTCCATTGCAAGATAGATGCATTCCAAGCTAATCAAGTACTCAAGCTGCTTCATGATCACACTATTGCTCTTGGATTCTTCCAGTGGTTAAAGCAGCAACCAGGGTTCAAGCATGATGGTCATACGTATACAACCATGATAGGCATCCTTGGACAAGCCAGACAATTTGGTACAATGAGGAAACTTCTTGATGAGATGTACAGAGTTCACTGCAAACCAACAGTGGTAACATACAACAGAATAATACATGCATATGGCCGTGCAAATTATCTAAGGGAGGCTGTTAAAGTATTTGATGAAATGCAGGAATCAGGTTATGAGCCTGATCGGGTTACATATTGTACATTGATTGATATTCATGCTAAAGCAGGATATCTGGAAGTAGCAATGGATTTATATGGCAGGATGCAACAAGTAGGTCTGTCACCGGATACTTTCACTTACAGTGCCATGGTTAATTGCCTTGGAAAGGGTGGTCATTTGGCAGCTGCTTTTAAGCTTTTCTGTGAGATGATTGAAAATGGATGCACGCCTAACCTTGTTACTTACAACATAATGATTGCTCTCCAGGCCAAAGCAAGAAATTATGACAATGTTGTGAAGCTGTACAAGGACATGCAAGTTGCTGGATTTCGTCCTGACAAAATAACATACAGCATCGTTATGGAAGTTCTTGGTCACTGTGGTCATCTTGATGAGGCTGAGGCTGTGTTCATTGAAATGAGGCATGACTGGGCTCCTGATGAGCCTGTATATGGTCTTTTGGTAGACCTCTGGGGCAAAGCTGGTAATGTTGACAAGGCATTAGGATGGTACCATGCAATGCTTCAGGATGGGTTGCAGCCTAATGTGCCCACATGCAATTCCCTCCTGAGTGCTTTCCTTAAGATAAACAGGTTTCAAGATGCCTACTGCGTGCTTCAAAACATGCTCGATCAGGGACTTGTTCCATCTCTGCAGACTTACACCTTGTTGCTCAGCTGCTGTACGGAGGCTCATGCACAGATGGGGTTATGCTGCCAACTCATGGCAATCACTGGACATCCGGCTCACATGTTCTTGCTGTATTTGCCTGATGCAGAACCTGGTGGCCAGAATGTGAGAGATCACACCACTTATTTCCTGGACATGATGCACAGCGAGGACAGAGAGAGTAAAAGAGGTTTAATGGATGCTGTCATAGACTTCTTACACAAGTCCGGCCTCAAGGAGGAGGCTGGCTTCATATGGGAGGTTGCTGCCCAGAAGAACGTGTACCCTGATTCTGTGAGGGAGAAGAGCTCGTCATATTGGCTTATCAATCTTCACCTGATGTCTGAGGGCACTGCAGTGACTGCTCTGTCCAGGACACTTGCTTGGTTCCACAGGCAGATTCTGACAATGGGCATGTGCCCCGAAAGAATCGACATTGTCACTGGCTGGGGCAGGAGGAGCAGGGTAACGGGGTCATCCCTGGTTAGACAGTCAGTTCAGAAGCTTCTTCATCTCTTCGAGTTCCCGCTCTTCACCTCTCGCGGCAACACCGGATGCTTTGTTGGATGCGGGGAGCCACTCAATAAATGGCTGCACAATCCTTATGTTGAGCGCATGCATTTGTTGTAGCGACTAGTGAGGTTGCATATTCGTCAGTGCTTAGAAATAATGACATCTAAACAGGTGCGGTTTTGTGGAAGAATCGACTTGGATGAAGACCTGGTCAGGTGCATCTGTTCTAGTCTGGTCTGTTGCGTGTGCTAGTCAAGTGTAGTGGTGGTCTAATGCTTATGATTTCAAACTATGTATCGGCATAAACATTTAGAGATTGCATTGTTGCGTTTAGCGTGAGATAATTCATCAATTTTCCTTGGCCAATGAGAATTGTCATTGCATGTTTCAGTACATCAGGTGCACAAGATGCATGTTCAATTTTTATTTTTTGGACATGGGTAGCTAGTCAACTGCTGCTGGCAGCAGATAACCTTATAGGAAACCAATGCGTTGGACATGGATAATTTTAGTGTAGGAGAAGAACCAGAATTTGATCTGCATATTCATTGCAAAGTACAATTCAGAATTGGATCTTTATATACATTGCAGAGTACAATTCATAAGTTGGAGAGCTGCTTCAAGATCAAGATCTTGAGTACAACAAAATTGCAATAACAAGCCCCATAATCGACCTATCGCATATGTACATTTATACTATACCATTGCTCAATGAACTCCCTGAGCCTAAAGCCCTAAACTCATGCAGGGGCAAGTTTTTCACAAAGTTGGTCAGCAAATGAGAAACCTTTTAATCAATATCCTTAGATGAACAAATCATAAGCCCTTCATGGCTCCATCCATTTCCTTGAGATCCTTCCAGTTACAAATACGGCTGCTGCCTGAGATTGTTGCTTGATGCCATTGTACCTATAGTTGTTCCTGCTATATACCCACCGGTCCATGCGTTCTGTAGGAAACAAAGAAATATGCGAGTTGCTGTTACCCTTGGAGAGGAGGTAATCTGTACAGAATACTTAGATCTGTATATATACACACTGAATATGGGCCTCTATGGGCCTGAATCTCCATGGGCCTACATATATATCCTTAACAGTTGCGAACCTTTTGTATTGTTCAAAAGTGATTTTTTTAATGGAATTTCTATTCAGTTGAAGTACTGTAATAACTTGATGTGCTTGATATGTGTATTGCTCTATGAAATGATTTTATCGCTCACTTAAAAGAAGTGATTGTTTGAGAAACTTATATCGCTTACCTGAAAATTGAATCCACCTGTCACTCCATCAACATTAAGTACCTACATCAAGATCACCCTCTTCTAAGGTGAAGCCTATTATTGCTGTTCCAAAATGCTGCAAATTCAAAAACATTAATTTACCTCTCCTGCGAAGAACAGATTGGGCTGTTTCTTGCTCTCCATAGTGTTAAGTGATATCTTTATAACAGGGGAACTAGTTAGGTTTATATGCAAGTTTTCATTTTCATGAAAACTACAATTAATGATGCAATTAGGTAACAGTAGAAACCTCTGAAATTGGAACACCTCCAGCAGTCACAAATTCATCTTTGAATTGGCCCTTCATTTGATGATTAGAGATAACAGCCCGTGAGTTTTGACAGACACTGTAACTATCGTATTCCAAATCACGGAAGACTTCCCTAAAAAATCACTGAAAACTTTTTAGGTGGAATAATGATATCACATACCTTCCCAACAACCTCAAACATCCATTGTTTTAAGCGAATGGAAATTGTAGTTAGATAACTATTTGGTATGGAGGCCCAGTGCATATCGCCATCAAAACTCTGAAAGAAAATACTTAAACTAATGAAATCATTTGGATAAAGAAATGAATAAAGATCCATATCAACCAAAAGTATGACCTCCTGTTCTAGCAGGAATCTCCAAAATCTCTTCACCAGACCAAACTCTGATGGAAAAGTGTTATTCACCTTGTGCTTCTGCAGGAACTAAAATTTCTTAGTTCAACTCTGCAATTGATCTTTGCTGGAACAGTGGAACATTCACATGATTACAGAAAATATCTATGAGATGAATTACAAGACATTCAAAGCTTCAGTTAAAAATTAAAATATTTTTTTCTTAAAAGTTCTGATACTTCAATGACAAATATGACAGTAGGAACAGAAAGTTGTAAAGGTGACCTCAATCATCTGTATCTGTAACTTCAAACTTGTGATAGCAAAGCTCATTTAATGAGCTCAGAAAGCCGAATATAGTTGACAGATACAGAAATAATTCACATTTGACTTAATGAAAGCATTTGCAAGATCTGATATTTTCAACGTATTAAAACAAAAGGCTCAAGAGCATTCTTAGCAGTGAGACGTTCATATTCTTAGATGAAGGCTTGAAGGTGTTAACAAAATCATGTTAAGGAAACAATAAAGGGAAAGAAATGAACCGCATGCTGATCTTTGTGCTCGGAAAGAATGCGTTTCACGTCCTCAATATGAATGTCAGGTATGAAGTCAACAATAAGCTTTCCTGTGTTGAAAGAAATGTATGGATACTACTGAGATAATTACTTCCAGACTCTAGATCTTCCATATCCATACAATTGTGAAAGATCATCATAATGGAAAATTTTCATGTATTTGATATATCACATAATGCAACAGATGAAGAGACAAAACAGCAAAACTAATTTTGTGCTTTGCAGCTGCATTGGACGACAAACAGCAAAACAATGATGTACTCTTAGTAAACAACTCTCAGCAGGGAAAATATGATTCTACTTAGCAAGGTGCCATGCAAATTAGCACAAATGGTAAACATGGAATAAGAAGCTTGGATTTCAGAGGATAAAGAGCAAATGTTCTAGATGGAGGTAAATTTACAAATGCACTAACCACATTACAAAATACTAATGCGAGATTTTGATTTGCATCATTATAAAAAATCCAGCATGCCACAGCATCTAAATGATAACTCCAAAGTATTCGTAGCAATATAATTATGGAAGGAGATTAAAAAAACTCTGTATGTTCTGCATCAATTGAATGCAATCATGGTCACAGACTAAAATCAGCAATACGATATTGGTGCCGATTCCTAGCTGAACAGTTGCAACTGTAGTGAAATTCCTGTAGTTATTTTTTCAACTTACCTTGATAGTTGTATTGATGTAGTACACGTGCTCCCCATGCAGACAATCGAAGAACAACAGGCCCAGTAAGCCCCCAATGTGTAACTAGCATAGGCCCAGTCTGTAAAGAACAAGCAATTAATGTAAGTAAACATCTACGTGACAAACTAATGCAGAATGTGACCAGTTCACCTGAGTTAATTCAGGAGCATTTTTTTTAGTGTTATCTAGCTTCAGTTTTGCTTTGACTCTTGGAAATGTGACCTACATTAACAGGAGAAAACTGGGTGAATCATTATCGTCTAATTAATTTAAAGAAACAAAGTTCAGCCCAGCTATAAGTTTTCAATTTTTAAAAGCGAGACTTGAGGTGTTAATAAGTTTCATGGTAACATTAACATGATATATGAGTTAACATAACAGGGCAATACAGTATGAGATTAAAAGAACTTGGAAGGGGTGACACACAGTCGACCAAACCAGGTCAGCACAGAAAACAAGCTTAAGCATGATTATTTCATTGTCAGAAGCATGAGAAATGAAAACAAGTTCCACAAGCAAGTTGTTCTCCTTAGGATGAGAATTGCAATAACATTCATGATTGTATACCCCAGAGAGATCAGGCAGTCGCTTGTCAGCGATTTTAAACGTGAATAAGCTGGGCACTGGTGCAATAATGGAGTGACCAAGTTGTGTGGCAATTGAATAACCCTACAGGTAAGAAAAATGTAAGGGATGTAATTTTATGCTATCTGATACACGAAGGATATTATGACACAGTGAGGGGAGAAATATATACTCTCTCTAACCTGTTGGCTGCTGCCTGTAGCAACTAAGATATAATTAGCATTTACATAATCAACAAAATCAACAGTACGCTTCTCAACCTTTAGAACAAACTTTCCATTTTCAGTGACAGATGCACTAGACACAACTTTACCAGCCTGCAGGGAAACTTCCATTTGATTGTTGTTTCAATTTCAGAAGTTGTTTCTGAGAGTGAGCGATGCTCTGATAACAACTAAATGAACAACATAGCTAATTACCTCCAAGTCGCCTTGCTTCATTCAGTAGGCAATCCACTATTGATGCAGAATTGTCAGTGAAAGGAAAAACTCTACCATCATCTTCTTTCTGACATGACAATCAACACACCAGCAACAAAAGTGCCGACGATAACTAATTTGGCTGCAGTTCAATAGATATGCAAGACTGTGATGTACTTATGGTGTCAACAAGGCTACCTTAAGCTCCACACCGTGATCCAAGAACCAACGCATGGTATCCTGTGGACCATGAGTGCTAAAGAACGATCCCCGAAGTTCTTTGTTCCCCCTAGGATAACAGTTTGCCAATCCCTGAGAACAAATAATATTCAATGAGATATACAAAAGCATAAATGGCAAACTTAAAGCCCACAAAGCAATGAAATAGTATGAATTATTTGATGAGCGCTGATCAAAATGGTACACGGTGCAATCTTACCATACATTGGATTAACCACAAGCCCACTTAATACAGTAGTTATTTGCAGCAGTCACAGCAAATTTTATCTATGCCACTAGAAAGTTGTGCAATATCACATTTGTCATCGTATAATCACTTAAATTGTTTCTGTCACTACTCTGCAATGTTTTATTTCGTTTTTGCCACTAAACGAAATGAAATATTGCACAATAGTGGCAAAAAACATATAAAAAAAATAGATCGCAAATGTGATATTTTCCAACTTTCTAATGGCATAAACAAAAAAAAATTCCCTTGCATTATTGTCCGTATGCTTAAGTTAACACTAGAATGGACTACTAAAAGTGATGCGACATGCCGATATCCTTAACAAAATTATGCAACCAACTGAAGAGACAATGACTAAACAGAAGATGGAGCATGTAGTGCACACATACCGATGGCTCAAGGTGGTGCCCGTTGGTGACATTGCATCGGCCACCACCAGATATCTTGACCTGCAGCGAGTAGAAACCAATCAAGCTCCGGCGCCGCATAGGAATCTTCGATGCTTAACACCACCAATCAGAACGCATGCTTCCGTCCTACTACCTTGGACAAGAACCTTCCTTTCTCGATGACCACCACGCTGAGGTGGGGAGCCAGGGTCTTGGCCCTTATCGAGGCGTACACGCCGGCCGCGCCTCCGCCCACCACCACCAGCGACTGCTCGTCCTCCTAGACACATGCGCGCGCGAATCAGAAGAGACAGACGCTTCTTGGAGGAGCTGGCGGCGGCACGCAGGCAGGCAGCCGTAGCTGTGCTTACCAGGTCGTGACTGTCCGCTGAGGCGCAAACCGAGGAGGAGGTGGTGGTAGAGAATAGCCGGCTGCTGCGGAAGACGAAGGGGGTGGCCGTGGCGCGGCGAACGGCGGCGGCGGCGGGGTGGAGCCATGGCCACTGCGGCATTTCTGATGGGTGAGCTGGGGATGGACGGTAAATGTGTGTGACACACTGGCTAAGCACTGGCACTGTTACATACATAAATTTGCATGGGCCGCACTTGCCTGGGCCGAGAGTCCCGGGCCCACATTACTGCCAAACAGGGATTTGTTGCATTCAAACCTTTTAGGGCTCGTTTGGCAGCCCAATACCCCGCCGGGATCCCGGCCAATTCCCGGGGGTCACAGCCCGCGTGGAAATATTCCCGTGGGGTATTTAATGCTGCATTTGGGAGGCCATCAACCCAGGTTTTTCCGGCCCTTTCCCTCGCGAACCCCGGGGAATTCTCCTCCCCCTCCACACTCGTGGATTTTTCTCCCGACTCTCTCGCGACTCTCTGGGGCGAGCAGCGGCTCACCTCTACAACCCTAGCTCCGCCTCGACCCTGCGCCACCTCCAATCCACCTGCCTCCGTTCCCCGCTGCCGCCTCCTAGCGTCATCTTCGCGCATTCCTTCACGCCCTGCATGAGCTGCATGCCCCTGAGGGTGTCGAGCACCTCCCAGATCGGCGGCCGCATCTCGCCGTTGTGCTGCAGGCACCGGAACACTAGCTCGTCGTCCTCGTCGCCGGCGAACCTGAGCCCGACGTCCACCAACTGCTCCACCTCCCCCCTCTAGATCTTGCGCACGGCCATGTTCAAAACATGTTTTCATATCCACGATGATTTGATATCTATTTCAATTTGATTTGTGGTCTTTTCCGATGCTTTTCTTGATTAGGGAAAGGCTATGTGAAATACGGGTGTATATTTGATGTTTCAGATTTTAATTATAGGTTGATAATGTTTCAGCTTCTGATTCTAGGTTGATATATTTCAGCTTCTGAATTTTTTCTCCTTTTCATTATGCAGTGTGCAATATCCGAAGAATGTGCATCTCTACAGTTTGCATGTGTTTGCAGTTTGATGAATGTACAACATATTCTTGTCGAAATTTGAAAATCACTAGCATAATTAACCTGAAACCATTGGTAACCATGCTGTGAAAAAAATATTTAGCTCATCATCTGCGTAGCTAATGCATTACTAGGGGGAAACATAATTTGCGGAAACATGATACAGGGGAGATATCTCTAGTCAAATTCATGGTTTTTAGTTTTATTTTGCTCCATTTGCTATTACTTTCCAGATGATTCAACTTGTTAATTTCATGCTCTCTGAACCTAGAAATAGAGATGATTTATTTCAACCAGTGATTTATTGTTCTTTTACTTTTCACATGGATTTGATCTAGCATATTGGAACAATTTAAACATAGACAGAGATGATGGCATTATTTGAGCGAAATTATTTGGAGTTGAAATAACAATTTTTGTACTAGCAAAAGTTCAACATTGATATAATTGTATATCTTTCTGCTAAGTGCGCATGCAAGTGTGCATCTAGTTATATTTGTCACCAAACATGTTCTGAAGCCCTTCGAGTATGCCAGTGAATTCTTTTCATGTTCACATGCTTCATGGCAATTCTCTTGGCACATATCTAAATCTGGTGTTATATATTGGTGCCGAAAATTTAGAGTGCGACCGTTTTAGCAGTTTTATCAGCTTAGAGTAAATATATGCATTTTGCAAACCATCATAACAAATTTTGGTTGTAATATATGCAGGGAAAAAGAAGATGTTGAATTGTCCTCTCGAAGCTGTTGAAACCGGGGCATATATTCATGCCTGTAAAAATCAATTGCTCTACAAGTGATTAAGACCAAGTTTAATATGCTTAGAACAGAGGAGATTTAGTAAGAGCCACCATAACTTATGCACCTTTTGCTTGCACATTCTGGACATGACAGTGACTCAGAAATGATAGGCAATGAAGATCATACTAATTCGGATGATTCTGCAAGCCTTGTGTTCGCCATTGTCAATGGGAAGCAGGAGCCTTTTAAAAGTGACCTGTCAGGGTTCCCTAACCCCCAAAGTCTGAAAATTTACTCGCTGCATATGTTTCATGAGCATACTCTTAGGAAAGTTAGGGAGAGATCTCGTAATGCTGTTCGCTACCAGAACCCTGCTCAAGTTGCTAATGGTGATTGTAGCCTGCTAGGCCATTTTTGCATGACAGTGGCCCATAGGATATTTTCTAACAAAGTACACTATTAGTATTTATGCAGGGTTTCATAGGCCATTTTTACATTCATCTTATTTGATGCAGGGTTTCAAGCTCTCGTCCTTTTCATGTAGTATTTATGGACCTCTCATTAGTGTTCTAGTTTTCAACATTGGATCGGTGATATGTTCAACTGCCGTGCTTTTTTATGTACTATTTTGGTGAATGACTATTGAGATTGAATCAGTGATACTGCCACTATAGCTTGTTAGCAATATTGATCAGCGCATTGTTTTTTTCTAAATTTTTTAGATGTTAAAATGTATTAGCTTTCAATTTTTTGGGTGATATATCACCCTGTCTTGCAAGTGAATTTTTTGTTGACGCCTTGTCTTGCTGCTGCGCACATGTTTCTAGTCACAAACTGTGCAAATGTTCTGCACAAATAGCTGTTGCATACCTGGCTAGCTTAGTAGCATACGTGGGACCTGTGACCGGGGAGCATTCCCTAGCAGTCGATTTGGCAGACTGCCACCGGGGAGGCGGGGAGGCAAATCCCTGGATTCTATGGATCCAATAAAATCCACGTGCGGGAAAATTGTCCCGTGGTTTTCTCCCCCCAGGTCCCAAACGAGCCCTTAAAGAGTGCGTTTGGTTGGAGGGGAAAATATCTTGATAATGGGAAGTATAAGTTGAGAAAGTAAACTCTCTTGTTTGGTTAGCAATACAGGGGGAGAAGAATTATTTATTTCTTAAGCTGAGCGAAAATTTTTTTCCCACGAACCCATATATGATTCTTCGGGTCTATTTTCCAATTCCCACCTCTTGTCACACGCAGACTTAGGGTCTATTCTTTTGGACTTCATCTGAACGGCTAAGCAGCTAAACGGTTAAAATGACTGTACTTTGAGAGCTTCTCGAGATAGACTCGAGATTCGAATCTATCTCGTTTGACGTGCTTTTTTAAAGTGTTAGGACATACCTTCAAGACAGCGAAAAAACAAACCTAAAATGCTAAAATACATGCTCTTTTTGCATGAAGACAAGACACTAAGCTGTTAAGCCATTAAGCTATTAAGTCCTGAAGAACTGGCTCTAAATTGCATCATGAGTCTAGGCTCAAGCAAGCGCAAACTCAAGATCGACTTTAATGGAAACCCGGTTAGGTTCAAGCTCGGCTTGAATTGGTTAGTTGATTTAGAGGGGATAGTTAATGCAATAATGTTTGTGTAGCCTTAGGCCTTTTTTGTTTCAGATTAAATTAAATGAAAATTTGTTATTTTTGTATAAGCCAAATGATGTAATGTTTTGTAGTCATTCTTGTGGGATTTTAAATAGTACTTCTTAAAGTTTGTAAAATATTTTTTTCATAATTTTTTGAACTCATTAAAACGTATTTTTAGGGGGTCACAAATTTGCTACAGTAAAACACAACTCAACGTTAATCTGAAACAAACAAGGCCTTAGTTGGGTTCAGTGAGGACTTAGGCATCAGCTCGAACTTGAATTAGACTTGAGCTTAGAGCTAGGCTCGAGTGAGCTCAAATCCTCTGGCTTTTGAGCTCGATCTGATGGGAGCATCAGTTGCCTTGCCCATAGGGAATGGCAAATGTTTTTATTTATTTAGTGGCAAAGCATCAATTGACCCCATAAGATTGATTACTACCAAGAAAACCAACCTTGGAGTGTGATTCCACAACTTGAGGATATCATATTCCATGATATATATGTGATAAAAGCCTAGAGTAAAAATTATCACTTATCAGATAACTTGGGGGTTATTTTAATATATGATTTTGATAAACTATGATTCTATTAGTTTTCAAGGTGTATACAAGAAAACCATTGTTTTAATAAACTGCATTTCAACTCTAATATCCATTTCATTTATGACCCATTTGGTTGGATGCCAAATTTGATCAAATTAGGCAAGGAGCTAGCAAAAAAAGCTGAAAACTTTTGCTTGGAGTAGAGTTACAGAGACTCAAAAATACCATGATTTCTACTAAATCATAGTTTTGCAGAGTATTAAACACCTCATGGTTTTAACAACTGTAATTTCAAATAACACTGTCTCGGAACCATGAAAAACACTCTTGCTATACAGGTATCATCACTTATGGTATTAATCCATACTGCTAGAAGAGCGGTAATCATGTAAATAAAGCTGGCGCAATTGACAAATGGTCCTTGGAGACAACAAAAAAACATGAACATATTACCGAGATATTCCAACCCAGCTAGCCTCATTTCTTGGTCTCACATCATGTGCTGCTCTCCTTGCGCCTTTAACAGGCAACATGGCAGACAATATCAGCCAAACTACAGAGAGATCTGCAGATCTGCAACCAGATTCCAGGAAGCATCTCTCTCACCGCTGTGCATTCATTGATGCTCACATGCTAGCAAACCTACAGAGCGATGCCCAGAGTCTTGCCCCCACAACACAAATCGACCACCAGACCAATTTCATCGACATGTCCGTATCAACATGCATCTCAGGAAATGAGCAAAAAAACCATGGCAATGCCATTGTGCTCCCCTTTAAGCACACTTATTCTGGGTGAGCAAATTATAAAACTATGTAGAAACAGAAGAGGAACACGATTGCGGCAAATTCCGTCTCGGGTACACTTAGATGGTTGTGGTTAAGTTTTAAAGCAGAGAAGAGAAGCCAGCCATCAAATTCATACACGTCGGTGGCAAATTGAGAAAAACTTTCCTTTCTTTTCTGGACAGACCAGATTACACAGTGTATGACTGTTGGATAGTCTCGATGTCCAGGCCCTTCAGCTTGACAACTGACTCCACATGCCCCTTGAGTGTATGAAGCTCCCTGAGCCTGCAATACCCATGAGTACAAGGTTAGCTTCACCTCATTATCAAGCAACCTTAGTGTTGATGTGAGAGCTGTTGCATGTCTATTGGTATCAGAAAAGATACCTTTTATCTTCACAAATGGAATCATGAGTAATAAAGCATTGATGAAAAAAGGGACACGTGGGCCAACAAAGGACTCAAAGAATAGTATGTAAGAAAGCACTATTGTTGAGATCTTGCAAGTGGCCTGTGTCTTACCTTGCAATCTCAGCCCTCCTCTTCGCCTCTTCAGCCATCTGATTCAGCTCATTGTAGCCAGCCTTCTCCGGGAACAGCTTTGCATCCGGTGGCTGCAGCCCATGAAGGGTCCTCTGTGCATGTGCCCACTTGAGCTCCCTCTCCTCCTTACCAAAGTCCTTCTTCCTTGTGAACGCAATCTGCAGGAAGATGAACATTAGTCAGAGACTTGTGATACCCAGCCCAATAGATGTGGGCCAGGACAGATGTGCAGAATATATTATTACCCTTTGCTCGATGACAAGATCCCATGCTTTGCCACTCAGAGCATATCGGATGAGGAACTTGATGATATCAAGCGGGAAGTAGAAGATGAGATTGTAAAGCCACACGATACCAGCCCAGCCCCACCCAATGCCTTTGATTGAAGTGAATGCCCAGTTAGCATACACAGCAATAAGTGTAGCAATCTGTAATTCAATGAGATATTTTAGCTCAATGTTGCTTATCTCTTAAAGCAGTTTATAAGAGGGAGAGACAGGAGCAGACCAGTTGTGCAACCAAGAAAGCAAAGACCAGTAGAAACCCAGGGCGTTCGATGAATGACCAGCTGCGTGACCTTGTGACAAAGATGAGAGCTTGGCTGATGGTGCTAACTTGGAGGTAAATAGCAGAAGCAAGCTTTTGGAAATCATCTTGAGCTGTCTTCTCAAGGCTTTCAACATGAAATATTCTCTGAAAAGTTATGAGCAGTAAGCATAGCATCAGAGTAAAAGTAAAGACCCTAAAAGTAGTCTGTAACCAAACTTAATAGCTAATGGTAATATTTTTTTTCATCTGAACTCAAATGTTATTCGCTCAAGGGCAATGCTCCTTACTGGGAAAAAGTTTGTCTTGTATGCAGCCCAGAAGAAGATGACAGTCATCATTGCCAAGTATCCACCAAGGACAATTCCAGTTGTGAAAATCTCAGCCAGCTTCCAGCTGTCAGGTAGAGGGGATGGTTTTACCCGATCCTTTGAAATAGTCATGATGGTACCTGTTGATGATAGCCAATGATTGGAAATTTTTAAACATTCTAGATTATATTGCTTACAAAAACACCTAATATTACTTCTGTGTGTGTGTGTGTGTGTGTGTGTGTGTGTGTGTGTGAGAGAGAGAGAGAGAGGTGTGTGTACCATCATTTAGAATCGCTATGATTAGGACCATGAATGGTGGGAAATCAAATTTCCAGATGAGGGCAAGCAACATAAATCCAAGCTGTTGAAATTAAGAAAATAAGAGAGATATGAAGTTAAACTCTTGAGGTAACATATATAAGCTACATGGCATAACTACCATGTCCCAGACATTTATGCACAGAAATCTCTTTGTATTTGCTATTTTGTAATAAAGTATACTTTTAAGTTCCCAAAAGAAGCATCAAGAACAATTACTCCAATAATAGAATGCATATACAATTATACATAAGTACTTGAGTACTTTAGAAAAGCGTTGCAGAATTGCCTGAAAGAAAAATGCATTGATATGAAAATTTTATAAAATACATGTAAAACTTACCACAATACGAATGGTGATCGAGACAGCATAGATCTGCCACAATTAAAACATATTAGCCTGACAATATAAGAAAAAGGAAAGAATACTGATCACAGTTTCACTTTTTACATACAGTGTAGTTCTTCATACGCTGGAAAATTGCACGACTGGTAAGCACAGCACTGATGATCACACTAAGGCCAGGTTCTGTAAGGACAATATCTGAAGCACTCCTTGCTGCATCAGTTGCATCAGCAACGGCAATACCAATGTCAGCTTTCTTTAGGGCTGGAGCATCATTAACTCCATCCCCAGTCATTCCGCAGATATGCTTTCGTGCTTGCAGACGTTTCACAATCTCATACTTGTGCTCTAGAAAAAAACATTTACTCGATTAGTCAAGAATTGAATATTTATTAATTTTCCAAATTCCCAAATTTTGGCATTTTGTAATTTCTTATAAACCATACCAGGAAATACACCAGCAAAACCATCAGCTTTCTCAATCAGATCATCAACAGGTAAGGCAGCAATAGATTCATCCTTGTTTTGTCCCAACAAAGCAGATGAAGGATACATGTTTGTACCCATTCCCAGGCGACGCCCTGTTTCCTTTCCAATTGCAAGCTGATCACCTGAACATTAGAAAACAAATGAAAAAAATGGGTGAGAAGAATATAGAACAGCCTAGCCAATGTATTTGAAGGTACAAACAGGAAATAATATATATTCTGAAAGCAACTTCTATAAGTCAATAGGACTGCAATAGAGGAATATACACTCAAAAAGTTGGACCTGAATAAATAGAGAATCAGAATATTTGGATATTGTTCCACTGGAAGTATACCTGTTATCATCTTGACATTGACACCAAGGTTAAGGGCCCTTCGAATTGTTTCAGCACTGTCATGTCTTGGAGGATCGAAAAGTGGCATGAGACCAACAAAGTGCCATGGGCCACCGGGGCTTTCTTTCCTCCCATCTGGTACTTCCTACATGCAAGGACAGAAAAAATACACTATTAAGGTAACATATATAGAAAACATAAGAAATGATTCAGATAAGTTATAGTCATTATGGTGGTGTAAGTGATAGACAAACAGAAGAAGTGTGAGGTTCAGACAACTAGTTTAAGTCAAGTATTCCCCAGTTTGCATGGACAAGGCTTACAAGCATTGTTTCAAACATGTTCATTAAACTCTTGTCATTAATGGAGCTGCTCTGTAATCAGACTAAGATATAAGGTACATTGTAATCCTTCTCACCTGATATGCTACAGCAAGCGATCTAAGTCCACGCTCTGCAAATTTATCAATCACGGCATGGACCCGCCTCTCTATCTCTGACTTGTTGTGAGATAGGTGGAGAATCTGCAGTCAATACATTGAGTTATAGAAGATAACTAAATCTGGTTATAATGATTATATAAGGAAATGCTAGAATATGAATATAAAAGCAGTTCATTCTCGTGGTACCTGCTCAGGTGCACCCTTACTAACACGATACATTTTTCCATCACTGTCAATGTATGTTAACGCCGTTCTTTTGTCGGTAGGATTGAATGGCAGGAAATGGACTTCTTGAATACCAGCACGTGCCTGAGTCAAAATGTAAATGGACAATCATATCATCAAATGAGCTAGGTAATCAGCTGCCAGCCTGCCACCACTTTAACAAATTGAGTTACCTCTTTTGGATCAGCTAGCATCCCAACTATTGCAGTATCAATAGCATCTTGATTTTCAGTTCGAGATGCTCTAGCAGCCATGAGAATCACTTGGTCCTGAGTGATGCCTCTTTCAAAAACCTGGATTGACAAATTTGAAGTTGTTTAATCAGACATGGGAAAGCTAAGAAAATACAAATAATTATCCTTGCATCACCTCAACGAGGTTCTTGTCAACGGTAAGCTTATTCAGGGTCAAAGTTCCAGTTTTATCACTGCAAAGAACATCCATGCCAGCCATCTCCTCTATTGCAGTCATTCTCTTTGTAATAGCTCCCTGCAGAAGTTTAATTTCAAGTGATTAAACACATCAACATGGATAAAAATTTGAAAAGTGACAGATGTGAGCTCCAATCTCCAGGGACATACCTGTTGAGACAAGCGATGAGACCCTATGGCCATAGTGACAGATAAAACTGTTGGCATGGCTATGGGAATGCCTCCAATGAGAAGGACAAGGAGGTTGTCGATCCCAGGGCGGTATGCCCTATGCTGGATAGGATACATTACAATGATCTCAACAAACATGCCGACAGCAATTGAGCAAATACAGAAGTTCCCAATAGCTGTCAAGACCTGCACCAATCAGAAGATACGATGAACAGTATAATTACATTGATAATTTGGTCAACAAAACACTTGAGAGGTAAGGCATTCAATCATACCTTCTGGAAATGGCCAACTTGATTAGTGGAGTCAACCAGGTGTGCAGCCTTTCCAAAGAAAGTGTGAACACCAGTGGCAATTACAACAGTTTCAATCTCACCTTGCTTGACCGTCGAGCCAGAATAGACACCATCACCAGCGCCTTTGGTAACCGGCAATGATTCTCCCGTCAAAGCAGACTACAAAAGAAGAGAAATTGTAATGAGAAGCGTCTAAGACCCATCAATAGCTGAAAGCAATTTTAACAAGTCTAGAACAATGGGAACCTGATCGATCTTCAAAGGATCTCCCTCAAGGAGGCGTGCATCTGCAGGTATGATGTCTCCAAGTTTAATGCTGACGATATCCCCTGGTACAAGGATGGCAGCCTCTTCCTCAGTCCATCGGCCATCACGAAGCACCTAATGAGAAGAAAAATACATCTCTCATGAGTTCAGAATTCTCAGTGGGTGAGTACAGACAAGTCAAGACTGCCTTCAGAACATAGTAAAACAGCATCAAGTGGGTGGTAATGGACCTTGGCTTTTGGTGCAAGACGAGCCATGAGGGCAGCAGCAGCATTTCCAGCATTATTTTCCTCAATGAAACTGATCGTCGAGTTGATAACAAGCAGAGTTATGATACCAACAAAATCCTGCCAATCCGGTGGCTTCCCCTGATGGCATAGAACCAAAAAAAACAGAAGAGTTATACTCCAGTCATGAATTCGAGATCAACAAACTAGATAAAATATTAAGGGAATGAAAACTAATCTGTACATATATGTCTCACTGCCTTACCCCTCCGTTTGCAAGAGCAATGGCCATGATAGCTGCAGCCTCCATGACCCAGGAGAGTGGATTCCACATGAACCCCAGGAACTTGAGGAACTTGCTCTCCTGCCACCACCATCATCAAAATCCCAACTTTTAAGCATTCACCGAAATGAACTCGACCAACGGTGCCACACAAATCCAACATGGATTTTCTTCAAGTTCACTGAAAGGTACAGAAAATGAATCAAACCTCCTTCTCCTCGAGCTTGTTGGGGCCGAAGATTTCGAGGCGCTGCTGCGCCTGCTGTGTGCTGAGACCGTCGCGGCTGCATCTCAGGTTCTCAAACACCTCCTCAAGGGGTATGTTCTCCTGCAGGAAAGAAAAGGCAGCATGAATTCACGGGCCCAATTCCATGACCACCACAGGAATTGCAAGAAGCAGCAGTCCGTACACTGAACTCCCGCCCTGGAACCAGCTACCACATACAACAAGAACGAGAAACAAACAAGACCTCTCGAGATGCCAATGCATCCACCATGGAATCCTAAGAGCAGAAAGCAGCAGGAGCCCATATTTGCGGAACAAACGGAACAGGCACGGAAAGAAAGAAAGAAAGAAATAGCTTGTCTGCTACAATGCCCACTAGATTTTTCACCCGCGAACCACACAGAACAAGAACAGGAAACCATCATATATACATAGACCGTTCTAACAGGACGCAACCCCAACATGAGAGCAGCAAACCAAGAAAACAGGAACACTCCCAGATGCGAATTCTGACGAACAGGGAGGCAAGGAGCTTCAGCAAGCACAAAGGCGTGAGCTTTTTCCCAGGAACCGGAGTAGACAGCAGAGATTGGGTTGTGGGCGTACCAAGTCGACGACCTCCTTGAGGACGGCGTCGAGGTTGCCCTCCTTCTCGGCCATGAGGGCTCCTCGCAAATCTTCCTCCGGCGCTCCCCCTCCTTCTTACTCCTGCTCGGTTCCCCTCCCAGATTTATATGCAAGAAAAAGAAAATCTTGCCTGCAAGGCTGCTGCAAATGGATGGTGTGTGTACCTTTTTACCTCTGCAATCTGGGATGCTGGGATTGGGAATGGGAGTAACTGTGAACTACTGAAGCAGCTGTGCCTGTAAGAGTGGTAGGAAGGAGAGAGGGGTGGGAGTCCACAACATATGGGAGAGAATGTGGAGGAAAAGAAAAGCAAAATCCACACATGAAAAATAAAGGGGGGAGAGAGAAGGCCTTTGGGAAAGAAAGAGAGGAAAGATTGTTTTTTCAATGACCTGTTTGGATTCTCTACACCCTTCTTTGTCAGACGGTGGTGGGTGGCAGACGCTGAGAGCAACTTCAATTATGAAAAAAGACGACAATTCATCTGATATATTAAATAATGATCTCTTCAATAGTGCCAGGTATAATACTATCTATAAAATTAATTTAAACTTATATATAATAATGCGCATACAACTTATAATAAACTGTCTTTTGGGTAATAGCTAGTATGTATTTCTCTTCGCTCTTGCTCTCTCCCACATAAATAAAAAATGATTTGTTAATTTTACAGACAGCTGATTTGATACCATTGAAGAAGCCCCGATGATCGCTAGTTTATTGCATTTCATTTTTGTAAAAAATCTCATGGAACAAGTGGTTTCCCCAGTTAAATTCAAATGAGCAAAATACACCGGAGGTCCATTAACTTATAGCGTGGTGTCATTTAGGTCCATCAACTTTCAAACTACAGTTTTTGGTCCATTAACTCTTTAAGTTGTTTACTGCAGACCCGTATCCCTTCGTTTTGTCTTTAGATCCGATGTGGCATGGACAACTTAAAGAGTTAATGGACCTGCAGTAAACAACTTAAAAGAGTTAATGGACCTGCAGTAAACAACTTAAAAAGTTAATGGACTTGCAGTAAACAACTAAAAGCGTGGTGTCCGTGCTATGTCGGATCTAAACACAAAATGAAGGGGTACGGGCCTACAATAAACAACTTAAAAAAGTTAATGGACCCAAAACTACAGATTGAAAGTTGATGGAGCTAAATGACACCACGCTACAAGTTAATGGACCTCCGATGCATTTTACTCAATTCAAATTGTTAATGGTAATCTATGTCGTATGCTACCAAAAAATGACAATCCATAGATATATATACAAGATTTATGAGTAGTGTAATTATGTTTGACTCACAGTCACACCCATCGTATTTGCTTTCGCATTTGATTACGCGGCGTTTTTCTTTTTTGCCTATAGTTTTAGTATTCTTGAGTTAATCAAATGTTCCTAAAACACAAAACGCGAAGGTCATGAAATTATTAAATGAGTTAGTTAATATATATCCTAAAATGAACTAAAGCTTTCAAAATACTCACTCCGTTTTAGAAAACACACGTCACTGTTGATTTTTAGACATATGTATGATCTTCGTCTTATTAAAAAATATAGAGTAAATTGCATCGTTAGTCTCCAAACTTGTCCCGTCTGTGCATATAAATCCATAAATATTAAAACCGTTTATTTAGGTATCTGAACTTGCGAAACCGTTGCACTTAGGTCCAAAGGGTCGTTTTGCAGGGTGGTTTGGTAACATGGACTGCCACATCACCTGCCATGTGACCCTAATATGCACACGTGCCCTTGCATATGGGCCACATACATGGATTTTCATAATTTGTAATTTTAAAAATGAATTTCTATATGTTAAAATCATAATGTGAATTTCAAAAAATTCAAAATTTTAAAGTTTGATGGAAGGATTTTTGTAATTTAGAATTTTAAAAAAAAATTTCAAAAAAAAATTTCGCAAATGATTTCTAGACTTTTTTTAAAAAAATAATTTTAATATTTAAAAATTATTACAAAAAATAAATAAAATATAGATTCTGAAAATCATTTCTTGAAATTAAAAAAAAGAAATTCATTTTTAAATTTTTAACCCCTGAAATTTATATTTT
This sequence comes from Raddia distichophylla, assembly GCA_005191435.1. Classification (NCBI taxonomy): domain Eukaryota; kingdom Viridiplantae; phylum Streptophyta; class Magnoliopsida; order Poales; family Poaceae; genus Raddia; species Raddia distichophylla. Next base: position 371,832 of record SPJY01032630.1, read on the forward strand.
AAAATTTAAAAACTATATATATTGTCCGTGTAAGGCCACATGGCAGGTGACATGGCAATCCATGTCATCAAATCGCCTTGCCAAACCACCCTTTGGATCTAATTGCAACGGTTTCATAAGTTCAGGTATCTAAATTAAACGGTTTTAATACTTACGGATTTATGTGCACATGCGGGACAAGTTTAAAGACTAATGGTATAATTTACTCAAAAAATATATGTAAATACCATTTATTTTGTTGTGACTTGGTTTATTATTAAATTTCATATTTTTGTAATAAATTTTTGAATAATATGAATGATGAAACATGTGTGCAAAAATTAACGGTGACATGTTTTAAAAAATGGAGGGAGTACAATGTACTCTTGAAATAAGACAAGAAAAGAAAGAGGAGATCCGGTTTATGCAATTATGGCCTTTTTAATTGGGCTGAAACGTTCAATTAACTTATAACTTGAAAAGTTGAGTGTCCTCGAAAAGATTCTAAGAATGGTTTAAAAATACTTTTAAATTTTTTTAAAAAAAAAGCTCTAAAGTTTTAAGAGGAATATAAAAATAGCGTGTGGCCTAGAAAACAATGAAACACATAGTTTTTAGTTGGCTTTTAAGCTTTTTTTTTTTTAAAAAAAAAAAGAGCCTGTATATGTTGAACAGGCTTTACAGATAAACGGGGTAAGTTTTGACACGTTTCGATGCAACCCAGCAACGCTACGTGTCCATCCGTGAGACCATACTTGACGTTTCCTACGTGCGTTAATTAAACTAGACTAAAAGTAAGCGTGAGCAGTGGGTATTGATTTCCCAGTCTCCGGACTCCGGAGGTGAGTCGTCGGCGGGCGGTGGCCGGTCGCCCGGTACGCCGGCTGTACGGGGCCGTACGAGGCCTTGCTTGCTTGCGTATGCGTTGCCAGGACATAAATTCAGCGGCTGTAGCTGGTGGCCGCTGGGACTGGGCCAACCACGGCGAGCGGTTTCACTTTCACGCACCTACTACTCCCTCCGCTCCCTCAATTTTCACAACCCATTGAAACCGGCCAAAGAAAATTTCCAAGATTCAGTTGAAACTGTAGGAGAGAAGAGTACATGAAGGGAACTATGGTCGGTGGAAAAATCTTGGAGAAGGCCTTTCAAATCTCTTGAACACTTAGGCCTTGTACATTTGAGCTTGGTGTAGCGTATTTATCTTTTTTATATAGCCTATTTAGTGTAATAATTTGTAATGATTTCTCCTAGGTTTTTAGTAGTTCTCTTAAAGATTTTAAAACTATTTTTTAAATATTTTTTTATAATATTTAAACCTCTTTTTAAAGACTTTCAAATTTTTCTGAAACGCTACGCTACGCTAAGCTAAAATGTACAGTGCCTTAATTGGCGGCTAGAAATTCCATCGTTGAAACGAAAAAGTTAAAAATCGAATGTCCCACCACTCGAAAAAAATGGATGCGCGGCCACCCAACCGGCTTCTCTCCCCCATCCGGTTCCTTGCTCTGCTCTCCCCTGGTTTCTCTCTCCCTCTCCACGGCAGCTCCCTCATTTCCCTCTCTCCATGCCGATGCTCTCTCCCTGCTTCTCTCTCTCTCCTCCCATTTTCTCTCTCCACCGGTCTTTCTCTCCCTCTTCCCCTCCGGCTCCCTGCTTCTCTCTCCCTCTCCGTCCTCTCTCTGTCCGTTTTCTTTCTCTCCAATGATTTCTCTCTCCTCCTTTGGATCTCTCTTGAGCTCTCTCTCTCTCTCGTATAACTTCGTATAATGTATGTGGTAAGGAAGAAGATGTGTTTGGTATGTGTTTCGACCATCTTTCATGTGTAGCCATCATGCATATTTGAAAAGGCATACATTTTTTTTTAGGAGCAGACACCGATCCCTAATAGTTCTATGGCCTTGTTTGAGCTAAAAGTTGTTGAAAACTTTAATATGAATAAGCTGTGACCCCTCGAAATGTGTCTTAAAAAGTTCGAAAAATTATGAAATAATTATTTTACAAACACTAAGAATAACTAATTAAAACCCCACAAGAATGACTACAAAAGTATTACATCATTTGACTTATAAAAAATAATAAATTCCTATTTAATTCAATTTAAACTAAAACAAGGTCTATGTTCTCTGTAATTACGCTAAATTACTAGAAAAATGTTGAGAAGGCAATGATCCTTCACTACTTTTGCTCTCCGACACTTCCAAATGTGAGCCTCTAACCAGAGATTCGCAATTCATGCAGGGACGATGATTAGGCTAAATGATTGGGCAAGGATAAAATTGCTGTCAAGTTTCACAACGCCTTGCCCGCTCCGTTGCCACTTGCCGCCAACAAATTTTACTTTCGGTTCCAGGTGATCAGTAATTAGGTGACAAATCAGATACGCGTGGGGCACGAGTACATTCAGGCTTGCAGGCTGTACTTCACGAAATCTCGTGACATAAAAAAATCAATTATCAAACCTCAATGCATGAGATGATTTAGATCGATGACAAATCAGACTGAATTCTTAATGAGTGGAATCTCCCGGTGCAGCGTAATCTTGCCAATATTCATATCCGTCGACTTGTCTGAAACAGCATCATAGCTATGCCAAGTCCGCATCACAGTCTTGATTATATGACATGATGACAAGATTTGGTTCATATATATGTCATCCGTCTACTCCAAATACATGACTGCAAAATTTCATGCATGGCATATAGCATCTGAGACAAACCTTCCTTCGATCATACTGCTTGGGCAAACGGAATGTTGTGTGCATGTCCGAGTCTTTTGCGTTTCATAGCAAGCTGTACCCTTGGCGACATGCATGATACGATCGACTGCTCATCTGATCTGCAGGGTTGGATGGATGGGAGAGACGAGTAGGTGCAACCAACATGTAGGCCACGATCGAACAAGATCAGAGAGATTGCGATTTGCGAGAGAGAGAGAGAGAGCGCTGTACGATTGGGAGATAAAATCACGCCCCAATAATTTAAGGGGGCATCGATTAATAAAATCGGTTGGAGAACAAGCGGTGCGCACGCGTCATTTGGAGCTTAATCCGCCTCTCAAGGAATCAATGATGAAACCCTAAGCACTAACAAAAGCACAGAACACCCGGCGAGGCGAGTTGTAATAAAGGTGTTCAGAACAGTATGACATTCTTCAGTTTGGAGAGATTTCAGTGGACGGAGGCTACCTAATAGCCTACATATTCTTTAAAAAAAAATAAAAATAATAACTCATTAAAAAAAAATAAAAATAATAACTCACAGATGGTGATTTTAATCGCCAAGCACATATAGTTATTACCATAAAGATTGCTGCAGCAGCATCTACTTCTATGCTCACTGTTATCTTAGGTCGTTCACCAGTACAGTTGAAACAAATACCTGACAAGACAAGGCCGATGAGATGTGAGCCTCAAGAGCTGCGCAACATCGCCGGTATTACGGTCTTCGACCCTCTTCGATGATTAGCAGTCCAGTTCGATTCGATTTAGTTGAGCCGAAAGCTAATAGCAAAAGTTACGAGCCTTAAAAAATAAGCCAAAAAAATTAAAACATATTTATAAATTTTTTTTAAAATATATTAAAACCTTAAAAACTTTTATAAAATATTAAAATAAATAATTTATAAAAAGATGGTAAATTTTGACTCAATCGAATAGAACTAGACTAGTCCACGAATCAGGAATACCTGTAGAATCTGAAGGTGCTCAACAACCGCACAACAGGCAAACTTCTAGGCGCTCGGAGACGGCGACAAGGACAGCAAGTTCGCGTATACAAGGGCTGAACAGCAATGCATTATCCCCCATGGGGAAAAGAGCTCGCTCTAGACATTGCAGGCTAGATCAAGCGAGATGAACAGCTCAAAACAGTTTGGGTGGGTCTCACAAAAATCTAAAAATTAAAGGTTGTTTTTTTAGGGAAAACAAATAATAGGTTGCTCACCATAGGCACGTTTATATACTTGGAAGAAAAAGGAGATATTTTATACAAGACATGCATGCCGCGCACCTTTAGACGGGTAAAATAAACTCGCAGTTTTAGTCCTAAAGAAAACCAACTCACGTTGAACTGCTGCTCACAGCACAGCACACAATCCAAACTGCATCTATGACCCAATAAAACATAATATAAAATACATAAAATATTATAAAATTAATAAACTGAATTGCTCCCTATCATTTGCATGGAAATAGATGAAATCTCGGCAGACATATTTAACACTAGTAAACAACTAAATTTACATATGGTTCAATGTTGCAAAAAGTGTATAATTTAATTGTAAAAAAGTTTATGAACAATTTTTGCACATACCTTCAGTTCTATAGATAGGCTCTTGCGTTCCTTTTTTTCTTTTCAATGGACTTGCAACAAAAAATATCATCTAGTTGATTGGTGCACCTTTTTTACAACATCAAACTATATGCAAATTTAGTTATTTGACTAATGTAAAAGACTTTCACTAAATTTTTTTCGCCATTTTTAATCGATTGATGAGAAGTCACGCCGCAATAATATGCTATAAATAGATTCTCTTAGAAGTTTTAAAGAATTTTTAAAGTTTTTTATGGCTTTATTTTTTTATGATTTTATTTTCCGTTTTATGTTTTTGAAAGAACTTTAAGGATTTTCCTGGAATTTTAATTTTTAGATTTTCATAGACAGTTTTAGGGTTTTCTAGAGTTTTTAAGAATTGTAGGATTTGTTTTATATTTTCATTTTAGTTAATTTTTCTATGGATTTAAGACGCCATGTGGCAACTTGTGGTCATCTATTGTACCAACTAAGCAACAACTATGTCACCAAACTATTTTTACTCAATCGATTGATGGTGATGCAATTTTTAGTCAATCGACTAAAATTTAGTTATTTTGACTAATGCATGATGCAATTTTTTGCACCAAAATATTCCATTTTACAAGTTTTGGATCTAAACTAAATGTGAGACAACTTTAAAGGCCCTTGGTACAATTTACTAAAGAAAAAAAAAACAAGAAGCACGAAGGGAGGACTAACTTGGCCATGTTGTGGCCTTCCTTCCTTTCTTTTTCTTTTTTTTTTCTTTCCCTCTTCTTTTGCGAAAAACATGGATGCACCTTTTCCCTTTCCTTCTTTTCAAACAGAAACGTGGTATAACTTTCAGAAAGGCATTGCAAATCAGCAAAGATGTTAATCTCCTTTAGGTGGTGCAATCAGAGTCATACTGCCGAAGCAGAAGCAATAGCAATCTTGGGCTACTTCTGTTTTATCTCCTTTAGTTGGCACCGTTTGCATGGAGCACCCTACAAGTTGGCACCGTTTGCACGGAACCCCGCTCAACCCCCTGAGCCGTTATATCTACCGTTAGATGATGAAGTGGCATTGATGTGGCGCTGATATGGCATGTAAAAATAGAAAAAAAAAAGAATAACCATAAAAAATTCAAACAAATCATAAAAATTTATAATAATTCAAAAAACATATAAAAATCAGAATAACCATAAAAAATCAAAAAATCATATAAATTCAAAAAAAAATATAAAAATAGTAAAAATTCAAAAAAATTTAAAAAAACCATGAAAAAAATTCTACCTGACCTGATGCGCATGTCTACATCACATTCACTAGCAGTATTGTCTACCTGAGTTTTTATGAATTTTTAAATGGTTTTTTTATTATTTTCTCTTATTTTTTATGATTTTTACGGTGGACATAACGGTTCGGGGTGTTCCGTGCAAACGGTGCCAACTTCCAGGGGGGCGCTAAAGTAAAATACAAGTTTCGGGGGCTAAGTAAAACAAGGTGACAACTTCCGGGGGCTACAGTGCAATTTACTCTTTAATTTACAAGTATGCATGCCCTCATCCCTTTTCTTTTATCTAAAGACATTATACCACACTATATTAATTAGTCTATTAATATCCTTTAAATACCTTGACTAATGCAAAAGGATCCCTATTGGTGTAGGTGTTAATGCCTTTCTGGAACCGAAAGATACATCAATCCTGTGGTCAAAGAGTCACCACTCACAAGACTACTTCCGGTTCCTGCAGACTAAAATATCATGACAGGAGTAACCCTGAAGGAACTTGGACTGTCTCAAATCGTCCTTCTTATAACAGAATAAGCCAACATATATATAAGATGGTAGGACCAAACACCTTTTAAGCATACTTTCACAGCCATTATGACAACCATATTATCATAGTACCAGTTCTGGAGGTTGGCCTGAAAGAAAAAAAGAAAGAAAATGAGGAAAAAAAAAAAGGGAGAAGAATGCTGGTAGAACTTTTCTTATGGTGACCTAGACAGCAGGCAGGCATCATATGGTGTAATTTCAGCCGAAAGAAAGGAGGGAATACACCCACTTTGGAATAAAAGCAGCTTATCCCATGTGTCTGATTATCCAAGCAACGCATGCATGTGAGCAAGAGTGTTCTTAGTTAGTTGCATGCACCACCTGTGCAGGAAAAGAAAAGAGAAAAGAATTTGTTATCTCAGAGCAGCTAGGCGCACATATATACATACAGAGTATTACACATGCCACTGCGTGCCACAGAGTACTAATTCCACGTGTTGAAGTGAGAGTCCCGAATCACAGGAAACCAACTCGTTTGGAGGCTACCTAAGCAATCATCATCTGAATGGCAGGATTAACTTGAGATCACATGGTTCTTGCTGTCACGATTCATGAATCAAACCCAACCGGCCTGTCGATCGAGTTCATATGATCGATGCTGATGAATCACATGACATGATCACTAGGTATGCATGCATGTGGGCATATGCCCAAACGGATGAATGGCATTGTGGTTCATCTGGTCCAGTTTGCTACTCTCTGATAGCTACTTAGCTTAGCTTTTGTAATGACCACCGACGGCATGCTAATCACATGCAATTTGAGGGTCGGCATGGCACAACGTGCTACTGGATCAACACTAATTATCACATGATAGAGGTGGCTCCTTCAGACTTCACAGAGATACCCAGTGAACATCATACAGATGAGATCGAGTTTTGAGAAGGCAGGTAAGTGTATGTTTGATCCAAGATTATGCAGCAGCTCACGCAAGTTAACCATAGTTTTCACGGAGACCAGCTAGATTTGGTAAATTTATATAGGTACTCTGGAATTTCCCTCTTCGTGATCCCCAAGACTAGGAGTATGCCTTATCTGCCTCGGGATATATTTGGCATGTCAAGTTCGTTACGATCTGGTAGTTAGCCCGGCCCGATATTCCTTCGGTAGGTCGGTTTGCTCCGTACTATATAAACCGAGCCCCTGTGGTGTTTTGGGGGCATCCAATATTGCTTTGTCGCATACTATTCGCTGAGATTTGTTCATCTCGTCGAGCCACCTCTTGTAATCATCTTCGATATATAAGAAAGGCTGGACGTAGGGCTGTTATCTCTCCGGAGAGGCCTGAACCAGGATAAAAACCCCCGTCTCCCTGTTCGCTGTTGTTCATCCTGTTCGGCGTGTCTCCTATCTCCCTCTTGAAGAAGCTTAGTTGACTTGAGTCAATATCCCAACCATCGACAGTCTCCTTATTTTGTAATTAAACTAACGCGTGTACGAAGCGCTGGGCGACCAGCCAGTAGCGTTTTCGTTAGAAAAAAGTAAAAGTCCTCAAAAGGTGGTCTAATAATTCTAAAAATATAATTTAAAAATAGTTTTATAATCTTGAGAAGAACTAATAAAAAGCTCAAAAAATCATTACAAATTACTACAACATGTAGGCTATATAAAAACAACAAAATTTGATACAGTAAAACTCAATTCAACTTTATGCTGAAAAGAACAAGGCCTTAGTCGTCCTAATAATATAGAAAATAAAATAAATAAAACTATAAAAAATAGTGTTCGAACGGTGTTGGATTGATCTTTGTTGGGTCTAGGTTGATGATATACGACTAGCTGCACATCACCATGTGAAAAATATCAGTGGTAGGAGAAATATATTCATTTTGGGCTTTGTGATTAAAAAAATAAAGGAACACATAATATATGCAAAAATATCAGTGGTAGGAGAAATATATTCATTTTAAATTTCAATTTTAAAATCAATGCTCTTATATTTTCAAAGTCTCTATGTGTCCACATTTTCAAAGACATTCTAAGATTTATTTGAATTATTCAATTTCTATAAAATCTCCAAGTCTAAATATAATAAGCATAAAGTTCTTATATAAATCAAGTTTAATTTTTCCCTAGATTTATAGAAATTTCCTCGTATTTTTTATAAGTTCCCTAAAATTTTCAAAGTTTTTCTAAAACTAAGCCTTGACTAATATTTATCCGACTTGAAAACCTTTTCTTTTATTTTTCTCTTAAATTCCGAGGAAGAATCCCCCTGGGCCCTCCCCCACCTAGACCACCCGTCCTACGAGACCTTTTCTTTCATTTTTCTCTTAAATTCCGAGGAAGAATCCTCCTTCGGCCCTTCCCCACCTAGACCAACCCGTCCTGCGAGATTAGATCAGTCCGCCAGGATATGGGCCATCTTTTCTTTTTATAGAAACATAATCCCCTCGCATAAATGGTTACGATCATGTGTTTCAAATGTTTTGTCGACACTTAATCATCGGCCTTAAACACTCGAACCGAAAGCTAACATTTATGTATTTTCTTGCAAAATTTTCTGAAATAAAACGAGAAACCAATGCATGTGTTGGATCGGTGGCGCTAAATACCCCTACTAAGACCCTAATAGCACTAAATAACACTAAACAGCGAAAGAAATAAATAAAACAGTTGATACAGAGGGTTTGCTCAATCTTCACGACGTAGGATCAGCGAGGATAACTAGTGATCCGTGCAACCTGACGAAACGACGGCGCCAACAACCGTGCTGGTTAACGGAAGCTTGCGACGAGAGAATTCGCCCAACCACACGATATGATCGATGCGTCTACAAGACCACGAGAGTAGACGCACGTTGCTTCAATTGATCTTGCGCAAGCCAAGAGAACAACAGCGGAAGAGACTCTCAATTTCCACGGGGATGCAATTTGCAATCAACCGGGGAACAGTTCAATCTGTAATCAATATGGTCTGTCTTTCTTGATACAATGGGGACTAATTAAATAAGAGACAAGGGATGATGGTTAGGAGGGAGAGAGGGACGAATTCTGGTCGTCCTAGGGTTTGGTGGGGCGCCCTCCATCCGGGCCACGGCCCGATATGCTTACAAGGCCCGAGTTTGGCCCACTGGTTGGTGCAGCAACTTGTTTCGATGATTCCCGAGGCTACAAAATGAATTTTGAAGTGCGGTTGGATTCGTTGGAAATATCTCGTCGTTATCTTTCCATAGAGTCCAAGATCATTGAATTTCAACATCGTATGTGGTATAGGCATTCGTTTGAAGACGAGCTGCGCATAGATGGCCAAACCTGCGCGAATTGGATCTTGGGTGCACTGGTGGCTTCCCGTGACCAGCCTGGAGTCCGACGTACACACGTCCTCCAGCTCTCCTTATGTCTTCAGCAGTGGGAATCATCATTTGAGTCGAAGTATGAGTTGTCGTTGGTGTCGTTGTAGCATTCCGATTCGTCGACGGACCCGTGTCTCCATCATTTTGTGGCATGGTCACCAACACCAATTCTTGTCCTGTCATCTCCCGTGTTTCTTCGTACCTAAGAACAATAAAAGTACACCCATTATGTAGTAAACAATTCTCTGAATTAATATTAAAGGTGCTAAGAAGCGAATTCACCTGTTCATTAAGTTTCCTGGCACGTGCGCGAGTGACTGGACCTTCATATGCGAGTGTTGGCGTCGGCGCTGGCGTGGGCGGTGTAGGTGTGGTCGGTGTAGTAGTAGTAGTACGGATGTCCTCATCATCCTCCCCCACTTGAGAAGGAGTCGTCCTCGACTCTGTATCCTCACAGCCGAAGAACGAGGCCAAATCAGCAACATTAAAAGTTGCACTTACACCATAGTCATCACCCGGCAATTCAATCTTGTAGGCGTTGTCATTGATCTTCTCAAGTACTTTGAATGGACCATCTCCTCGGGGCATAAGTTTTGACTTGCGCTGTTTAGGAAAACGATCCTTTCGTAGATGTACCCAAACCAAATCGCCTGGCTGAAAAATCAACTTCTTTCTTGTCTTGTTAACTCGGGCGGCAGTCTTTTGAGATTTCTTTTCGATCATTTCCTTGGTCTTCTCATAAATTTTTTTCACAAAATCAACTCTCTTTGATGCCTCCATATTAACTCTTTCATGCAGAGGCAATGGCAGCAGGTCCAAGGGTGTGATTGACTTGAAACCATACACAACCTCGAACGGGCACAGTTGAGTAGTTGAATGTACAGCTCGGTTGTATGCGAACTCAACATGCGGTAAGCAATCTTTCTATTCTTTGATGTTCTTCTTAATGATGGCGCGCAGCATGGTGCTCAGTGTGCGGTTCACTACTTCAATCTGTCCATCAGTCTGGGGGTGACATGTTGAAAACAACAGCTTCGTACCTAGCTTGGGCCACAACGTCTTCCAAAAATAACTCATGAACTTGACATCACGATCAGAAACAATCGTCCTCGGAATCCCATGAAGATGTACGATCTCCCTGAAAAACAGGTTAGCTACATGCGACGCGTCGTCACTCTTGTGACAGGGGATAAAGTGTACCATCTTAGAAAACCGATCCACAACAACAAATACAGAATCACTACCCCCTCTTAGTCCGAGCTAGTCCCAAAACAAAATCCATGCTAATATCTTCTCAAGGGGCATTAGGAACAGGAAGAGGAGTATACAAACCGTGTGGATTCAACTTCGACTTAGCTTTGTGGCACGTCGCACAACGCTGTACATTGGAGTCCGACGTACACACGTCCTGCAGCTCTCCTTATGTCTTCAGCAGTGGGAATCATCATTTGAGTCGAAGTATGAGTTGTCGTTGGTGTCGTTGTAGCATTCCGATTCGTCGCCGGACCCGTGTCTCCATCATTTTGTGGCTTGGTCACCAACACCAATTCTTGTCCTGTCATCTCCCGTGTTTCTTCATACCTAAGAACAATGAAAGTACACCCATTAGGTAGTAAACTATTCTCTGAATTAATATTAAAGGTGCTAAGAAGCAAATTCACCTGTTCATTAACTTTTCTGGCACGTGCGCGAGTGACTGGACCTTCATATGCGAGTGTTGGCGTCGGCGCTGACGTAGGCGGTGTAGGTGTGGTCAGTGTAGTAGTAGTAGGGATGTCCTCATCAACGGTACTAAACGAGTGCAAAACTGTAAGTAAATTAAGAAAAATAATCACAAGATGAAAGAAAATCACTACCGAAACCATCAATCTTTATTGTCCTTTGGCGCCATGTGGTTCCTTTACATGCAAGCACAAAACCCTCTAAAATCACTCTTAATCTCTCTTTAATTGCCTCTAATCACTTCTGGAAAAGCTCTAATTTCCGTAGCCGTCATTAACAATGAGAAACCCTAAAAACTCTCTTAATCACGACCCTCTCGGTCCCTTAAATAGTGAAAATAACTGGAATCCATCTCGGGCTCAAATTCCTACTCAAACTTGAATTGGATCCCCGCCTGGGCCTGCTAGGCCTGCCTCTCAGCCTGCGCTGGGCCGCCTGCCCCGTTGGGCCGCGCAAGCCGCCTGCCCCCACTGGCCTGCCTCCTGCGCTGGCTCCCTCTGGGCCTCACGAGCCGAGTGCTGCACGCACGCACGCCACGCACATGCACACATGCACAGCACATGCACACACACACATTTTCTTCCTTCCTTTTTTTATTTTTATTTTTATTTTTCTTCTTCTTCTTTTATTTTTATTTTTCTTTCTCCTTTCTTCTTCCTACAAAATCAACCATATCTATATCCAAATCTCACCAAAAAATCATTAGTCCAAAGTTTGTCCAATAAATCATCAATCATCCTCAAATACTCATCCAAAATAAATTGGAAAATCATCTCATCACACACCATTCCAAAATATTCACTCAACAGCATGGCTACCTGGTGTAAAAAAGATATTGGGTCATGTAATTCTATCGTCACAACCCACTCTCTCCTATATCACATACCAATAGCTAACACCAATGCTTTGTCCAAAAAATCCAAAACAAATGGAAGAAATTGAAAAGTTACTGGTCAAATCTGGACAGCGAAAAGAACAAAAAAAAAATCCCCTCTATCTCGTGTACTTTTTTAGAACAAGCAAAATTTCATTAAGATAAGATCAACCCTTTTACATTAAGACACCAACAAAATATTACATGCATTATCGGAGGGTCTAAATAAAAATAAAAGAATCTTCTAGAATAACTTGTTATCCGGCCACCGCCATGTAGAACGAAGTCGTTGAATCCTGCTTCCATTGTCTACTTCTTTTTCGTCGAACTCGGCCAAAAACGGATTAGAAAGATCAACATCAATCAAAGTCGTGACAACGCAAAGACCTATCTCGAGTTATTTGGCATAATAAGAGGATCCGGCCGCTCGGACGTTACATACCAAGTGCTTACGAACAAAAACACATGCTCTCTTTTTTTTGGGTATAAAGTTAGTACGCCAGGTATTCCCAATGTGATGACCGAATTCCACCGTATACTCGCACCAGAATCATCCCATCGAAATTTAAAAAATTGTGAAGGTCAAAGCATACCATCATAAAATACTAAAAAAATACGTAGGCCTTTTTCGGTGCGTAAAAGATAATATTATATCATGTATTTCAAATGACTAAACCAAGATTTAACGCAAAACAGGCAAGATAAAAAAGAATCAATTCGGTTGCACAAAGCAATGAAATCAAACTATGAGAAGGAGCAAGATTGATGATTTAAGAGACATAATCACACATGGATAAAACAAACCCACCTTCAAGCCCTCTTAGGTTTCTTATGTTTTGGCTAATCCTATCTTCCTTAAAGCTTGGGGAAACCACAACCATCACATCTCCTATTTATTCGAGGAACCAACTAGCCACCTTTGTGGGAATTTCTCTCATTTATATAGGGGCAAACTCAAAATCCATTAATACACTGAGTTTTCTATCTTCTTGCACGCTTCTCAAAGCGGTCACATGACTAGACCCATCTACTTGCCATGATCCACCATTCTATATAAGCTTAGTCGTAATCTAAATACTGACCCTTCGCCTCGCAGTTTCTACATGTCATCGCCCTTCACTTCCTTGGCCGCAAAACTTGCAACATGTACATCTCTCCTTGGACTGCTTCAACTTGCGCACTTTGAAGCCATCATCATCCATGAACCTTATCCACCCTGTGTCTAGATTGATTCCAATCAACTAGCATGACCCTTAATCCTCTTGACCCATGGATCTCCCAACCACATCATCATTGATCCCGTCGCTGCCATTGATCCACTTTGATCACCTGTGCACCAACAAACAAGCAAGCAATTTCTCAAGAATGAATATATGTTAACTTGGCCTATGTTAGTCCATAAGCTTCTAGACTACCTTGTAACATAATAAGATTAATAAGGAACACATTACAAACTAAAGCATTCACATATTTCTTCACAAATGACCATGTGGAATGAAGTACCAATGACCACTCCAAGGGCATTACTCTTAATTTGCTCATTCGGTGCCAGATAGGGAAAAAAACATACTCTAACAATCTCCCTATCTAGTGTCTCACATCTGCAAATTGGGGGGAGGGGGGTGATTACCAAATCTTCATTGTCTCCACAGTCTATGCCCATCCCAACCGCCTCTCAGTCCCGTACCAATCTCTCGGAAATGGTACACAAGGAAGGAGGTCTAACATCGATGTGTTGTTCGATGCCACCCCCCTCAAGGGAGAGAGAGGCTAGTCGTGATTCCCTTAAATAATGAATCACCTATTCACGTCATCAATCCAACAGTACTATCCACTCCGTTCATCTGCACATAAATATTAAGTAAACAATTTTCTAGACACAAATATATTTCAACTCGGCCCATGCTAGTTCATAAGCACCTAGATTATCTTATAGTATCGTAAGATTAACAATGAACACAATGCAAACCAAGGCATTCAGACATTCATTCACAGAGGACCATATGCTACAAAGTACTAACACAACATTTACACATCACATTTTTAATCTATGTAGACCAAAAAATAATCAAGCAAGAGAAGACCTCAAAAATGTAAAATAGTGTGTGTTGTCCCAATGTTACACCTGGTGAACATTTCGTCTGGCCCAGACTGCCTTTTCTCTATCACTATTGTGCTTAAATATTTGGCCCAGTGGTTCGGCTCAAACTATGAATTCCCTAAAAAAACACCTAGAATAATTGTCCAACTTGCCGAACCGTCAGCCCTAACTTAGGCCCAGTTCTTTTCAGCTTAATAGCTTAACAGCTTAACGACTTCTCTACGTTTTAAAAATACATATGTTTTAAGTTTTTTGAATCTGTTTTTTCACTGTTTTGAAGGTGGGTCCTAACGCTTTAAAAAATAAGTCAAATAAAATGGATCCGAATCTCTAGACTATCTCGAGAAGCGCTTGAAATTTAGTCATTTCAGCCGTTCAGTTATTCAGCCGTTAAGATCAGCTCAAAAGAACAGGGCCTTAGTCTTTTGAAAACCTTGTGTACCTTTTTGAAAACCTTGTGTATCTATTGTTCGGCTCACAGGACAATCTGGGCCAATGGTATGGCCCATATTCAGAATTTCCAAATGGAAAACAAACACACACAAATATGTTGACAATTACTCGATCATCACATGCATGGTCTCATGCATTGGGTATGCATGTGTGCAAACACCCGAATGGATGAGTGACAGAGTGACATTGTAGTTGATCTGGTCTTAGTTTTTTTTTTAGCAAAGATCTGGTCTTAGTACTCTCTCTCTCTCTCTCTCTCTCTCTCTCTCTCTCCCCATGGTCTTAACAAACTGCATGCATACCAATCTCATGCAAATGAGGGCCGGCATGGCACAACGTGCTATTTTCTGAACATTAATTCTCACATGATCGAGGTGACTCCTTCAGACATTTAGACCATGAACATTAGAACATATACATATGAGAGTTGAGAGGAGTTCACGGAGTTCAGCTAGATTTTGTAATTTTAATTAGGTGGTCTCTGGTCAACAAAAAAATTAATTGACTTGCTTAATTAGGAACAGGATTCATGTGAATTAAGGGAGTGATCTGTGCAAGAGTCCTACTTTGACTGCTAGCTAGCCCAGCAACAGCAAGCAAGCAGGCAATGCTTTAATTCTGTGAAAACTCTGCTTAATATGGCCTTTCCCTTTGAACATAAGACAGCTGCCCATAACCATGACTCCATGAGGCACATATCAGCAGTAGGTGAATTTAACTAGTAAATCAAATGAGATATTAGGGTTTGTACTGCAAAAGAAAAGGCACAGATGTTAGATATGGGATGGAGTGTACCATTTTGTGGTGCTGAAATTACTTGCGTCTTCGTGGTTTTATCGGTAATCTGGGCCAAAACATACAAGTTCTTTCCTTTCCTTCTTTCCATTTTTTTCCTAATAATTTGATGTGCCTGGCCCAGCTGAACCCTCGAGAAAAGCAAGTCCAGGTTTTTACACACTGAAGTCTGATTCCCAACGTATCCGTTGAGTGGGCCGGGCCAGTCGTTGGTGGTCCTCCATAACTTTTAACATTTTTGAATTCCCCATAATTCTACGATCTGATAAAAAAAAGTCTCTCATATTTTACAGAATTTATTTTTTGTTTTCTGCTATTCAAAAAACCAGGAGAAATTGGTATAAAACGCAGAAATATTGCAGCTACTTTTAATCAATATATTATACTTTAGGGGATAAAAGTAGCCAGCACTCAAATCTCACAAAGAAATTGATATCTTTTCTCTCTTCTTGTTTATTGTTTTCTGGTTTTCCTGACTTAAAGATGTGCAGATACCTTTATAAACGTAATTTATGATTGTGTGAATCTATGTGGTTTTTGCCTCTAAAAGTTTAAAAATAAGCGGTATCTTCCCTATAATTATGTGAATCTATGCTGTCTTTGCCCCTAAAAGTTTAAAAATAAATTAGGAATATTGAGGGAAATAGGACTTGAAGCCATACCTCTTTAAAATAAGTTGGTATAAAACGCAAAAATATTGTGGCTAAGCTTATATGACTACAATAAACTTAGGTAAACAGTTTTCGCATACAGGGACTACTTTTAACCAATATATTATACTTTAGGGGATAAATGTAGCCAGCTGGCAAATCCGACAAAGAAATTGATATCTTTTCTCTCTTCTTGTTTATTGTTTTTTGATTTTCCTAGCTTAAATCTGTGCAAATACCTTTTTAAAATGTAATATATGATTGTGTGAATCTATGCAATCGTCGCCCTTAAAAGTTTAAATATAAGCGGTCTCTACTCTATGACTGTGTGAATCTATGCGGTCGATCTTTACCCATAAAAATTTGAAAATAAGTTGAAAATATTGGTGTTGATTTCAACCTCATCCATCAAGCCAACTCACCCGCTATCACATTGTGATATAATTAGGATACACATCCATTTTGAACCGACCCACCAACTGAGACATCACTATCGGTTCGTGGCTCAAACTGATAGTGAGAACTGCTAGTGATGCTTTGGTATCATTACTGGTTCATGGCTCAAATCGGTAGTGATGCTTTAAGGAACTATCGGTCATGTATCACTACCAGTTCATGACCGGTTGAGATGTTGTGACATCCTAATAAAATTATTAGGTGTCCCAAGTTTTTAAAGAAAAGAAAAACTAAGGTACATTCAATTTCATTAGGTATCCTTATCAAAATTCATCGAAACCTAGTATTTTATGGGTCCGATGGGCTATTTTACGCTCAAGACCTGCTTAGAATTTGGGATAAAGCCATGGGAACATGTGTCCTAGGCCCTAAGTGCACGCCTCACCTTTTCCTAATTTTTGGGTTTACCGAAAGTCAGATTAAGCCTGAAAAGGCCCAATTTAGGAGGTATTTCGCATGAAATCATGAGGAATACGAATCCGAAAATTCTCCAAAAATAGAGTGTTCTAGAAGCCCTAGATAACCTGCTCACCAAGTTTCGGCCACAAATTCACTTGGAAAGTCGGGATCCTAATTCGGCAAGTCCTGAATTCTAATCCGAGTCAGTTTAGACTTTCTAATTCTCCTCCAACCCAACCTGGCCGAGTCCACCCCTTCCCCAGCACTATATAAACCCCCCCCCCCAAGACCCCCTTGCTGTTCACAACTCGTGGAGCCTCAAGTTGGAGCCCTAGCCTCAAAACCCTAGCCTCCACAAATCTTCCCGAAGAAATTCCGCCAAGTTTCAACACCCAAGCTTCAGTGAGCATCTAGGACGTCCTAGATCTCGTCGAGATGGATCCAACGGTGCCAAGAACGCCCAAAACCGAGGTCCCTAGCCCAAGTTATCGTCCGCCGAAGGTTTGCTGCTCCCATGGCCGCCGCTGTCGCCGACATCGCCGCCGGCGATCTCGAGGGTAGCGCCGCCGACGCGTATCGCGGGGCCAACCCGCAGCTGCCATCCCTATAATTTTATTTTATTTACTAAACTATTTTTCTGTATTGAAGTTGGTTCTTTTGCTATTTGCTTCTACGCATAGGTCCCCGCTGCGACCATTGTGCGGAGTGCTGTCCGGGAATTGACGTAGACCCGCAGAGCTCCGACTTCTACCAAGGCAAGCTAGATGCATATTGCTTTCTAATTTGCTAAATCTTTTTATTTTATTATTTATTATTTGCATGCACAATCTGATTAGTGTGTGAGTTTCTATCCTAAAGTTGTATTAGTCATCAACTAATATGTACTAGCCTTATTTGTCGAACCCTTAGTGATTTACTAGCATATCCTTTGTATAGTTGCTTAGATGTGCTTGGGTAATTAATATGAGTCACTTTTAATAAAATTGCACATTATGAAGCTAAGGTTTTATGATGGTTTTTAAGATAAATTGATCGAATAAAATATTGTGTTGTGGGGTTGGCGAAGTGCTAGGATTTGTGCCGCATGACCGTTCCCTGGTCATGTGTGGGTAGATAGTACCCGTAGAGCCGCTTGATCATCCTTGGTCAAGTGTGGGCAGAGAGTGCCTGTATCGTTGCGCCGCATGTCCGTCTCCGGGCATGTGTGGACAGAGAGTGCCTGTTTTGTTGTGCCGCATGTCCGTCTCTTGGGCGTGTGTGGGCAGAGAGTGCCTGTTTCATTGTGCCACATGATCATCTCTTGGTCACGTGTAGGCAGCGAGTGCCCGTTTTATTGTGCCGCATGATCGCCTATATGGGGTCATGTGTGGGTAGAGAGTGCCTGTTTAGCCGTTTGATCACCCGTTGGTCAAGTGTAGGCAGAGAGTGCTTGTGGATTCCGTGTAATAGAATATTCACTGGTGTTAACTAAATAATTAATGCTAAAATAAACATTTGAGTAGATAGGTGCTATTTTGGTAAAACAACCATCCATCTCTTGTCCTGCATGCATTGTTAAGGATTGCTTGCTGGGTAGCCGTGTACTCATTATACCTATCGTGGATATATTTGTTATTCAGGTTACAAGCCGGATCAGTAGGATCCTAGCGAGGGTGCGCAGGGTTAGTTACGGTGTCCGGGTCAATCTTGGATGTCATCGCCGATTCTTCGTCGTCACTCTGATCGTCGTTTATTTCGTTCTTAATATTTAGTGCCACTGAGCAGGGCCACCTGCAGTATTGTAATAAGGCGAATGTTGCCTCCTTTAATACCTTAAAATGTTATTTTATTTAGTTAATGTTTACATTTGCGATGATGTCCGCCTATTTATCCATCATGAGATACTAACCTGGGATTAGTATTGTCTTATGGTGTTGGATTCCCTGTACAAGTACCGGGGTAACGATAGATGTGTCACTAGTAAAGCTCATTTCTCTATGTTGACACTAGAAAATGGCACATTGGATTACTTGTAAAGTCAAAAGCCGACGAAGGCTAAAAGCCGACAATGGCTAAAAGTTGATGGAGGCTAAAGACCAATAAATGTCAAAAGGCAACAAAGGAGTTAATGGAGACTCAAAAGTATGAAGTAGTCCATCAACAGAATTAGATGGATGCATGTTGGATCAAGATTCTAGCCGTGCTGACCCAAAAAATTAATTGTCTTAGAAATCAGATTAGTGGTGAAATCGATTTATGAAAGGTTCAATATTGTTTGTGTCAGGATTCATGAAGACCCGACAAAGGAGATGATGGACTTTGTGGCGCGTCAAATTAGAGAAAGACTCAAACTTGTATCTAGATTTAGATATACTTTACTTATTTAACAAGTTTAGAAGTTATGAAAGTTAGAGTTTAATCTGCTTGTTAGAGATAAGTTAGGAAACTAAAAGTTTGAGTCGGAGTCTATATCGAGTTTATGGATCGGTATGTTATTAGTATAAATAGGTGCCATGGTGCATCATGTAAGGGGTCTCGATCAATCAATCTATTTAATTTCAAGTCTATCTTTATTTTCTTCATATCTTAGGTCGTAGCTTTGAATCTTATCAATCCGTTCATATCGGTTTCACCCTGCAAATAAGAACCGTCTCAGTTTGGTCCGATCTTCTACTTGTATTTACCTCGCCAGTGAGTATTGTCTTGATTATGTTCGATCTTCTCGCCGTCGACATCGAGACAATACCCTTCGGCGGTATCGCTGCACATTGTCATCCACCGGTAGAGTCGGATCCCACCTTTTGTTATGATTTACACCAATTCATGATCACGAACGATATTAGGAGACACGATGCTTGGTAACGTAGTTCAGCTTTCGCTTACATCTGTGGGCTCTGATTATGAGCGCTCCTCCCCAAACCATAATATCACAGCACACTGGCTGACTAGGTCACGACCACACACCGACCGCTGACCTTCTCTTGCCTATACTACTATTATGAAGTCGTTGTCTTAATTACACCAAGGCTACCTCCCTTTATATAGTGGAGACCTGACTAGAGTCCGAGTCCAACCCCCTGCCTTTTACAACACAGAGTCCATGTAACCTACTTGTACACATATTCGACACAAAACCTTAACACTTTTCATTATATCATATTGACGTCTCGTTAAACCGATAGTCTGTTTATTTTGATCTGTTTATTGCATGACCTGTTGCATAGTCAGTGGATCATCATCTCTGCACCATCGGCTTTTCGATCTATAGTTTGGTCGATGGTTTCTTCAACACCTTGTCGATTATAGAGACAAATCGGCTAGCACGCATGCGAACCCGTTTTTCAACTTTGTAGGCATTCTCATCCTAAGTTCGTGGTGTTGATATCGATACCGACATTTTCCGGTGTCAACACCTCCCTTCTCACTTAAAAAAAGAGATCAATCGCTAGCGTGCGTTCCTGATACTGACATCACACATATCTCAACTAGGTTGGAAGGAAGATTCATAATAGTGGATTCTCTCATATCTCAACTCTGGACTGGAGCGAGTCCAAGCTAGTGTATGAACTAGCTGGTCCCGTGGACCCGTAATAGACCAGCAGCCAGCACTGTGGCTGCACCAGCATATGACATTATGGTTTTCTTTCTTCAGTCAGCTCTGCTAGCTAGTAAAGAGCTCGAGATCCATAGAAGGACATATACGCATACGTAGCTAGCTGCCAAAGGAAAAATGGGTGCAATTGGAGGCAAGCAGCAGCTAAGCTAACAAAGGTCAGCAGTTGAGCAGTGTAAGTGTTTGTCCAGTAGCTTATTAATCAATCATAGCGTGGCTAGCTGCTTCTAGCTCAAGGTGCCCGCCTCGCTTCCTCCATTGACCGCTGATCTTCGGCTGATCCGTTGATGAAGCAGACTTGTTACGCTACCTCCAACCATTTTCTCTTCGTTTCGTTCTCTTATTCATTTTTTTCTCCATACATTCCTTCGAAGAAATTCGTAAAAAAAAACAGAGAGAGTTTTCTTTAAAAGAAATGCACGAAAAAATTTATTCCGAAAGAGACCGTAAAGAAAATTCGTTGGATTCGTGAAAGAAAAATGACACTCCAAGAGACACGGGTTTTACACTGCATTGGTATGGAGGTCGTGTGAGCGTGTGTGTGAACACCGTGCGCGTAAAACATGCGGTCAGTGAAAGCTAATTAATGGAGCAGCAGCGTCATGTAACACCGTGAACACCGTGCACGTAACATGAGGTGGTAGCGACAGACGATCGATGGAGCAGCAGCGTCGTCGATGGCACGTCGGTAGAAAATAGACATGGATGATTAATTAATTAATCACATGATTGGTCGCTCTAGTAAACGTATGCATCGATCGATCGATGGACGAATCCACGGACGATTGATTCCACACACATGGATGGATGCATGGTTGATTATTAGATCTCTGCTCGCTCGCTCGCCTGTTCTTATCAATGTAGCCAACTTAGATCTTTGTTTCTTTCCCCCAGATATCGTGGATCAATGCGACGATGCCGATCCATGTTTGAATGCGGTAGCAATTGGCCCCTGCCTAGCTGATCTATCCGTCGATGCTGATATGTATGTATGCTACCGATTAATCTATGCAAGTAAATATATAATTAATCCCACCCATTGATCAATTAAAACTAATCACCGCAAATTAAGCCATGTGCGTGACTCAGAGCAATTATAATAATGATGTAGAAGAGAGAGCACACATACAAATTTGCTTTCGCTCAAACTCATATAAATATCTACGTACAGACAACTATTTTTTTCAGTCAATTGTTTTTAGTTTTTTTTCATGTATACATGATATTTTATATTCTATATACTTATTGTGGAGAAAAATTGTACACAGTCCGTATGTTTTGCACGCTGCAGTATTTGTTTCAGTAAAATTAGGGGGCGACTGGGGGACGGGATCCCGTCCCACCCGCCCCTCGACGGGATTCGTATAACTTCGTATAATGTATGCTATACGAAGTTATTACGCACCTGTGCACCAACAAACAAACAAGCAAGCAATTTCTCAAGAATGAATATATTTAACTTGGCCTATGTTAGTCCATAAGCTTCTAGACTACCTTGTAACATAATAAGATTAATAAGGAACACATTACAAACTAAAGCATTCACATATTTCTTCACAAATGACCATGTGGAATGAAGTACCAATGACCACTCCAAGGGCATTACTCTTAATTTGCTCATTCGGTGCCAGATAGGGAAAAAAACATACTCTAACAATCTCCCTATCTAGTGTCTCACATCTGCAAATTGGGGGGAGGGGGGTGATTACCAAATCTTCATTGTCTCCACAGTCTATGCCCATCCCAACCGCCTCTCAGTCCCGTACCAATCTCTCGGAAATGGTACACAAGGAAGGAGGTCTAACATCGATGTGTTGTTCGATGCCACCCCCCTCAAGGGAGAGAGAGGCTAGTCGTGATTCCCTTAAATAATGAATCACCTATTCACGTCATCAATCCAACAGTACTATCCAATCCGTTTATCTGCACATAAATTAAATATTAAGTAAACAATTTTCTAGACACAAATATATTTCAACTCGGCCCATGCTAGTTCATAAGCACCTAGATTATCTTATAGTATCGTAAGATTAACAATGAACACAATGCAAACCAAGGCATTCAGCCATTCATTCACATAGGACCATATTCTACAAAGTACTAACACAACATTTACACATCACATTTTTAATCTATGTAGACCAAAAAAATAATCGAGCAAGAGAAGACCTCAAAAATGCAAAATAGTGCGTGTTGTCCCAATGTTACACCTGGTGAACAGTTCGTCTGGCCCAGACTGCCTTTTCTCTATCACTATTGTGCTTAAATATTTGGCCCAGTGGTTCGGCTCAAACTATGAATTCCCTAAAAAAACACCTAGAATAATTGTCCAACTTGCCGAACCGTCAGCCCTAACTTAGGCCCAGTTCTTTTCAGCTTAATAGCTTAACAGCTTAACGACTTCTCTACGTTTTAAAAATACATATGTTTTAAGTTTTTTGAATCTGTTTTTTCACTGTTTTGAAGGTGGGTCCTAACGCTTTAAAAAATAAGTCAAATAAAATGGATCCGAATCTCTAGACTATCTCGAGAAGCGCTTGAAATTTAGTCATTTCAGCCGTTCAGTTATTCAGCCGTTAAGATCAGCTCAAAAGAACAGGGCCTTAGTCTTTTGAAAACCTTGTGTACCTTTTTGAAAACCTTGTGTATCTATTGTTCGGCTCACAGGACAATCTGGGCCAATGGTATGGCCCATATTCAGAATTTCCAAATGGAAAACAAACACACACAAATATGTTGACAATTACTCGATCATCACATGCATGGTCTCATGCATTGGGTATGCATGTGTGCAGACACCCGAATGGCTGAGTGACAGAGTGACATTGTAGTTGATCTGGTCTTAGTTTTTTTTTTAGCAAAGATCTGGTCTTAGTACTCTCTCTCTCTCTCTCTCTCTCTCTCTCTCTCTCCCCATGGTCTTAACAAACTGCATGCATACCAATCTCATGCAAATGAGGGCCGGCATGGCACAACGTGCTATTTTCTGAACATTAATTCTCACATGATCGAGGTGACTCCTTCAGACATTTAGACCATGAACATTAGAACATATACATATGAGAGTTGAGAGGAGTTCACAGAGTTCAACTAGATTTTGTAATTTTAATTAGGTGGTCTCTGGTCAACAGAAAAATTAATTGACTTGCTTAATTAGGAACAGGATTCATGTGAATTAAGGGAGTGATCTGTGCAAGAGTCCTACTTTGACTGCTAGCTAGCCCAGCAACAGCAAGCAAGCAGGCAATGCTTTAATTCTGTGAAAACTCTGCTTAATATGGCCTTTCCCTTTGAACATAAGACAGCTGCCCATAACCATGACTCCATGAGGCACATATCAGCAGTAGGTGAATTTAACTAGTAAATCAAATGAGATATTAGGGTTTGTACTGCAAAAGAAAAGGCACAGATATCAGATATGGGATGGAGTGTACCATTTTGTGGTGCTGAAATTAATTGCGTCTTCGTGGTTTTATCAGTAACCTGGGCCGAAACGTACAAGCTCTTTCCTTTCCTTCTTTCCATTTTTTTCCTAATAATTTGATGTGCCTGGCCCAGCTGAACCCTCGAGAAAAGCAAGTCCAGGTTTTTACACACTGAAGTCTGATTCCCAACGTATCCGTTGAGTGGGCCGGGCCAGTCGTTGGTGGTCCTCCATAACTTTCAACATTTTTGAATTCCCCATAATTCTACGATCTGATAAAAAAAAGTCTCTCATATTTTACAGAATTTATTTTTTGTTTTCTGCTATTCAAAAAACCAGGAGAAATTGGTATAAAACGCAGAAATATTGCAGCTACTTTTAATCAATATATTATACTTTAGGGGATAAAAGTAGCCAGCACTCAAATCTCACAAAGAAATTGATATCTTTTCTCTCTTCTTGTTTATTGTTTTCTGGTTTTCCTGACTTAAAGATGTGCAGATACCTTTATAAACGTAATTTATGATTGTGTGAATCTATGTGGTTTTTGCCTCTAAAAGTTTAAAAATAAGCGGTATCTTCCCTATAATTATGTGAATCTATGCTGTCTTTGCCCCTAAAAGTTTAAAAATAAATTAGGAATATTGAGGGAAATAGGACTTGAAGCCATACCTCTTTAAAATAAGTTGGTATAAAACGCAAAAATATTGTGGCTAAGCTTATATGACTACAATAAACTTAGGTAAACAGTTTTCGCATACAGGGACTACTTTTAACCAATATATTATACTTTAGGGGATAAAAGTAGCCAGCACTCAAATCTCACAAAGAAATTGATATCTTTTCTCTCTTCTTGTTTATTGTTTTCTGGTTTTCCTGACTTAAAGATGTGCAGATACCTTTATAAACGTAATTTATGATTGTGTGAATCTATGTGGTTTTTGCCTCTAAAAGTTTAAAAATAAGCGGTATCTTCCCTATAATTATGTGAATCTATGCTGTCTTTGCCCCTAAAAGTTTAAAAATAAATTAGGAATATTGAGGGAAATAGGACTTGAAGCCATACCTCTTTAAAATAAGTTGGTATAAAACGCAAAAATATTGTGGCTAAGCTTATATGACTACAATAATCG
>SPJY01032630.1:400364-441361 GCA_005191435.1 Raddia distichophylla
CGAGTGTAATTTTAAATTTATAAAGCAAGTACTGGATTTCTTTTACAAGGTTTTTTGGGATTATTCTAAATTTTTTGTATGATTTAGAACAAAGATAACCAAATATATCAACTTAAATGAATTGCCTATTGGACTAAACTCCCTGAATTAGGAAGTTTTTATCGTAACCATCTATTTTTTCTATGCATGTGTGTCAGGATGCCATATATGTAGTACTAATTAACCGCTGCATAGACTTTTTTATTAGGGAAAATTTAGCTGGTGACATCAAAAGTAGATCTTCCCTAAAATCTAGCACCGGAATTGACCTCCTCTCCAATCTATCACCAAAGTGCACCCCCGTTACCCCTTTCTAGCACTCCGTCACCCCGGGTGTTTGATGGAACCGTTAGCTCAGTTAGCTGACACATGGGGCCCTTGCAAGTGTCTCCTCTCTCTCCCTCTCCCACTCTCTTCATGCCGCCACCGCTACAGCCGCCGCCGCCACCACTACCTCTCTTTCTCCAGCGGCGGCGGTGTAGTGAGGGAGAGAGTCAGAGAGGGGGGAGAGAGGGAGAGAGATAGAGGGAGTGGGAGAGAGATGGGACCCACTGTAAAGTGAGACTAACGGTTACACCGTTAACTGTTGCCATGACGGAGTGCTAAAAATGAGTAACGGTGACACCATTTAGTGCTAGATAAGATAACGGAGTGTTTTCGGTGTTAGAAAACAAAGAGAGCAACCTTTCGATGTAACCAGCTCAATTTTCCCTTATTATTATGTATGGATATGAATTACCATGTAAGCATTATTGGAGATCAAATTGATCGATGACTCTCGATGGGTGAGCTCTAACCAAAGTCTTTGATCAAACTACGTCAACAATACAAAATAATTTAGATGCATGTCAAACATGTGCTTGTTTAGTTCAGTTTTAGACAAGGATGCTCTAGTCTCATGGTCAGTAGTCAGAGCCTTTCTCATACGGTGCAACTTAGCCAGGTTGATGACCCCATGGGAGACAGCCACATGAGGGGCTATAGGAGCGCATCGGCAGAGCTACAGAGGAAGCTAGCTGCAGCGGTCCAAGAGGGCACGTCGATCGAGACACGGTGGGGTCCTGTCAATGTTAGCAATAATTAATCAGTGAGTATATACATGCACGTATGTTAGTAGGGCATGACATGGTTATCTAGTTCTAGGTGCATCCTGTACTTAGGATGTGTTTAGTTGTTTGTATTAGGTTGAACCTATATGGAATGATACAAGTTTAATGGGATGGTTCGGTAATGATATGATTCAACTAAGATATTTGGTTGATTGAATAGTATCATACAAGATTTTGTTTAAAGCCTTGTTCTTTTCAGCGTATCGTGCCGTTGCATATTACTGTTGCAAATTTTGTTATTTTTATATAGCTTATATGTTGTGATAATTCGTAACAATTTTTTCATTACTTTTAGTAGTCCTTTCAAATATCATAAAGCTATTTTTTAATTATTTTTTTATAATCTTTAGACCTCTTTTCGAGGGCTCTCAAATTTGCTACAGTATTACGCCAACGTAACGATACGCCGAAAAGAACAAGACCTAATTCTCATATGGGATGACGTAGAATGACTCAAGTATTCAAATACAATCAAATAACAATTTATATCATGAGAACATTTAACCTTACACATGATTTTATTTTGAATGATTTAAACTAAATTTAATTTTAACTTCAACATTCAAACCAAATTTTAAATTTAACATTCAAATTGGATTCAATATTCAAATTGGATATTAAATTCAAACTACAATTAACATTTGAATTTTTAATCAAATTCAAATTAAAATCAAATTTTTAATTAAAAATTCAAACCAAATTTATATTCAATTTAAATTTTATATTTAAAACTCAAGTCGTATTTTCAATTCAGGATTCAAGCAAGTTATAAAAAATAATTTGCAATTTAAATTCAACCCAAATTCAAAAAAAAAATCAAATTTTAGTTTAAAAATTCAAATTGAATTTTAAATTCGATATTCAAGCTGTTTTGAAAATTCAAATCTTTTTGAAAATTCAAATGTATTATTAAATTCAAAATATTAAAATTAATTACTGGTTTAAAATTTAAAACAAATTTTAAATCTAAACCAAATTCAAAATTGAAGTCGACATGAAATTTGGTATACTATAAAATAAAAAAATATGAATTAAGAAGAAGTAATAGCTTGCGAGAGAAAGTTGTATATGGTTTCGTTCGATCAAACCGAGCGAATGAAGTCATACAGCATACTGAGTGAATATTGTTTTTTTTTGTATCCCACCGTTAATGATAATTTAGTACAATTCATCCAACCAAACACATGGATGAACATAAATTCTATACCATACCATACAAGAATCAGCTCATTCAAGTAACCAAACAGAGCGATCGTGCTGATAACGTGTTAAGAAACCTCGCTACCGGGTGTAGTCCGAGGTATAAACGTGGTCGAACAATCACAGAGGAAAAGTAAGAACACAGGGGACACAGAGATATAGGGTGGAGCTTCTCTTTATTATTTCTCAGATCTGTTATACAATAGGTGCTCCACCTCTTCTTATATAGTACTGCTTAGGGTTTAGGCCAGGTCCATATGTGGGACCCACCGGGGTAAGCCGCCGGCCTGCACGGGCCGGGCTCCCCCCTACAGGTGGTTTCCCAACAGTTTTTTGACACCGGAGGGAGTAATATATAGAGCACATAAGTTTTTTTAAGTTATCCCATAATATAAAGCGTCTTTCCGTTTTTTTTTTTTGAAAAGACGAGCAATTAACTCATAGTTGAGAAAAGGGAAGAATCGATCCCATGGCATGCATGCCTAATTAACATAGACTTGCATGCATGCATAGGAATTCGCAGCCCCCGAGAGGATTAATTAGCATGCTAATTAGTTTATATAAGGGAGAATTGTGTTTTTGCCCTGGTTTTGAAAGCTAATTGTGATTTTGCCCTCATTTTTTCTGGATTGTGATTTTACCCCTGTTTTTTCTGATTGAACCAGCCGTTTGCCCTCATTTTCAACTCCGTTAACATGAGACCACCAACCTATGTGAAAAAGAAAAACCCTAGCGGCGGAGGCAGGCCGGCGGAGCGGACGACGCAGGTTGGCCGTGCGGCGGCGCAGGCGGGCGACACAGCAGGTTTGTTTGGCATATGCCAACTCTGACCGAAATCTTTGGAGATGATTCCGTATTACAATTTGGGTGTGGCGGCGCAGGCGGGCGACATTGCGGCGAGCCGTGCAGGCTGGCCGTGGCGCGGGGAGGTGAAAATTTTTCAATGTTGATCTATAATGTCACTGTGAAATACTAGTACAGGTGAGCTATCGTGTCACTATTGAAATATTTTGAATAATATGTACTTAAAACAAGGAAAACTCATAACGTACTAATAAAAATGAGGGTAAATAAGAAAAAAAACATGTGTCATTGACGCCGTTAAGTATACTTAACGGAAGAGGGGTAAAAGTGGTCTTCAATTTGAAAAGGTAGGGGCAAAATCACAATCTAAAAAAAATGAGAGCAAAATCACAATTAGCTCTCAAAAGAAGGGTAAGAGCACAATTGCCCCTTTATATAAATATAGTGCCATGTTTTGGTCTTGACAATCACGATTAATTGGGTGGTCCCTTGCCTTGCTGGGATTTATGGAGTAACTAATGCTCCAGTGCATATATAGTTTCGCTTTTCGATTGGTTTTCAGTATTGCTGTCTTGAGCCCCGTTTTCTTTCCCTCTTTGAATGAGTAGACATATACTCTACCTATCAAGCGTTCGAATCAAATTAATTAATTCGCGGACCACTATTAATGACTTTGATGGATACATAGATTATTGATAGATATAGATCAATTTCAAAGAGAATGACTGAGTGAGACTACCGCGCGCATGTATTTCACGGCGGACGGCTCTGTACTTAGCTGTGCAGAGAATTGTCATGTCTATATATATGCTACGAATTAATCAATTTGCTACATAGTAGTCGCCTTTTTTTGGTTTTGTTCTACTTTTTTCAGTTAGTTCTAGCGAAAATTTAGTTATTTTATATTAGAAAAGGCACTAGTATATATATACAAATATAGAAAATGACTTTTAACATTTTTAATCTTTTGTTGACCTTTGGCAATAAATTAGATCTGTAAGTTTTTTTTGGTTTTTTGGTTAATTATATTTGAATATTTTGTTTCACAGAATTACTATGATATGGCTTTTTTTTTTTTTATAGGTTTAGCTACCATAGGGCAGTGGACTGCCATAAATTTTAAAACCTGCCATTCACCTACACCTTCATGAACTTATCAGTCGATAATATCTGGTTATCGCCAATTATTGGGTTTATTGGTGCCCTCCTATTATCCTTTAGATCGGCCGGAAATATGATTGTTTCTTAAATTAATTAGGTAACGCACAAAAGATAATTTGCAATGCATGCTATGATCAATGTTTGTCCGCGGTAACGCTTGGCCTTTGCAACCTATATAGGTCGCGTGTAATTCAAAGACTCGCTACACTTTTAAAAGTATTTTTGTTTGGATTCGAAAGGTTTTCAATTTTTTGTTGAAATACTAGTCGATTATCGATGATAAAACCAGACAATCCATTTTGTCGGGTATTGACAGGGCCTCAAATTTGCTCACCTTTGAAACCCGTTTAGTGGAACAGCACTAGTCCCTGGACCAGTATACCAGTGTCACACATCACTTAGCTGGATCATCACATACAATAACATACGAGTTTTATTACATCAGGTGGCAATATCTCTGTCTGATACCAAATTTACAACCTTAAACTTAAAGCAGTTTATATTACAATAAAAGGGATGTTCTTATGGCAGAAGCTACTCCATAATACAAGTGACAATCCTATACTAAGCATGCAACTTCCGGACTGTAGGAGAGCTTAAGCTTGGCCGGGGTCGTCGAAGGCAGGATCGCCTTCCTCGTGGCAAGCGTAATCACCATCGTCGGGATCTTTGTAATCTAAAAGAGTAAGTGGGTGCGAGGGTAAGTGCGCAATTAAACCGCACTTGCAAGTTGACACCGTCCTTAATGCATAATAGTGATTATGGGCTTTATAGTGGGGTTCATGGTTATTTCATTTGCAGAAAAGCTAATTTTTGAATTAACATATATAAAAGCCTATACCTGGCCAATTTTCGAAAGGACGTCTTCAAAAAGATGTCGAGGAAAGATTATATCAAAAGTCCAGAATCCCAAGCCACACAGGCACCTTCTAAGTATTCACTCCTGTCCCATCTTCTTTCACCACACCATCATTCCGGGTCGGCAAACCCCGTTGCCG
This sequence comes from Raddia distichophylla, assembly GCA_005191435.1. NCBI lineage: Eukaryota > Viridiplantae > Streptophyta > Magnoliopsida > Poales > Poaceae > Raddia > Raddia distichophylla. The sequence goes on from SPJY01032630.1 coordinate 405,676, forward strand.
ACCACTATCTCTCCCGAGTTCCCGTGAACTAGTGACCTAGCTCCAACTCAATGATTGTCGTTTCACGGATGGCATTGGTCACTGGCGTTCACCCCGGTAGATAGGGTCAGATCCTCACTAAGAAGACGGCAAAATTCGCCTTCGCCTCAGGATTGGTCAAATGCCAATAAGGTTGCCACTTGAGGTCACACAGACCATTGGTCTCATAGACCACCAATCCTGCGCATCCGCGCGATGGCCACACGCTGTGGTGTAAGGGACCACTGCAAGCACACAGTACAATGGCCGACAGTACTCCGCTGTGCCCACGCATGGACACCCTTCCAGACGAGCCCAAACTCCATCTGGGTTCCACCTTCCTTATGGATACCTCTTGCTTAGGTATATCAGGCATAGTTCCTGGGTTCACCCTGCCCATCTCCCTTATCTTCCATCTTTCCCATCCACATTTCCCGTTTCCACATACCTCAGACAGTAAACCACACAACAACAATTCAAATCATGCAACACAAAACTCATCATGATCAAGGTACGTATGTAATGTATCGTGTCCACCGGTAAGTTTTGGTTTACCAGTGCTGGATTGGTTACCCGATTAAATCAGTAGACCTAAGCATGTCTAATCAGCTTTTACCAAAGACTATAAAGTCTAAATATTTTATATTTTATGTGGACAGTCAATCATACATGACATCAAGGAATCATGTTGGTTGACAAACATATTCATCAAGGACAGGGCATGATAAATCATGATTTAACAAATAGGCATCTTTCCAAACATAGCAAGCATGCATTTTATATATTTAAAACAAGATATCGTTGAAAAACTGGGAATAAATATGAGCTAAAATGTTAACTCGCCTTGAGGACTTGAAGATTGTATCCGACTATCCTCTGGATATCATTCCTCTGGGAACCGGGTCCTCTGTTAAGAGCAGTGATCTCGAGTTATAAAATACGCTAAATAAATCGCGAATGCGAGTGCAGGGCTGGATGTCGACCATGAGCGGAAATGTTAAACTAAAGTCTGGGCGACTAAGGGTGAAATTACCAGATTACCCTTAGGTAATTTTTAATTGGAAATTGTGATAAATATTTGTATTTATCTCTTCTTTAATATATTTAGAGCCTCTTCTATGGATCAAATCCTAATTTCATAATTTTCCCAGGGTGTGGAGGGTGTCTAGGATTTTCTAGAATTTTCTAGGAATTTTCTGAGGTGTTCTGCTATTTTTAATAATTAGAAATGGATTTCTACGATTTTCTAAATAACTAATCTGCTGGAAAAATGGATTGGAACAGTCCTGGGCAAGGCCCAGCACTGTGCGCCATATGCGGGGTAGCACGGCCCGCCCAGCAGCGCTGCGCGCCGGCCGAGCTGGCCCATTAATTTGGCCTTTGGCCCAACCATGGCGCAACGCGCCCGCGAAACGGCGACGTCAGAGGCGCATTTCCAGAAAGCGCCTCCACTCATCCTAGCACATGGGTCTGCGGCCCACCTGTCGGCAACTCGTGGTCGGGAGACACACAGTAAGAAACAGAGAGGAGGGAGGCTGGCACGCAGTACCCAGCGATCAGCGACTCCATCTAGCAACGGAACAGGGAATGATGACATCATCGTCTTCTTCCTCCCGACGGTGCACGACCCGAACGGAAATCGACAGCTCGCCGGCACTACAGGGCGTCTCGTCGGGTGTAGATGCTACCTACGGCTTTATTACATCCGTGCGCACCTAGTGAGGGTCAAGGCATGGTCAACGGCAGCCGGACAAGGCGGCGCCATTGCCGGCGGCGACGGAGCAGCATGGCAAATGACGGAGACGATGCTACCGTTCAACCCCAGCCAAAACGAAAGGTGCATCAGCGCCAGGAGAGCATAAACATGCTTACCGAGGCTTTGGAGAGGACGGAGTGGAACGGGAACGACTTGGCGACGAACGACCCCGAATCGGCCCGAGCAGAGCAACCACGGCGAGGAAGCTCCGACGACGCTCTGGCAAAATTGGTTGAGGGGAAACATCCATAAGAACAAAAGGACACTTTGGATAGAAGGAATCGAAAAGAAACGCACCAGAGAAGAGAAATCAACGGCGGCGGCTTCGGCTCGATCCGGCTCCGACGAGGAATTCTCGGCGACACAATGGCTCTGGCGGCTCGAGCGTCGACCAGCGAGTTCCAGGCAGCTCCACAAACACGATGGGTGGATAGAGAAGGCTCGGGTGCGGCTCAACCGAAGGAAACCGAGAGATGTTGGAGGCGGCTAGGGTTTTATACCCATCGGGAGCGGTGGCGATGGGTCCCGGCGAGGCCAGCTCATTGAGGGGTTAAGCGGCGGCGTCTACGTGTCATGAGGAGCTCCTTCCAACGCTGCTAGCTCCCATGTAGAGGACACCGGGGCAGGGTGTGGCGGTGAGCGGCGCCCGCGTCGGCGTCGTGCAGGGGAGAGGGAAACAGAGAGGGAGAAAGGAAAATGGGCCAGGAATTGGCCCACTATCAGCCCAGCTAAAGCCCAGTCCTAGAATCCCATTTAAATTTGGATTTTTCAACTAATTGCCTTAGAATTTTTGAATTCCTAGGAATTTTGGTAAATTTGAATTTGAATTTATTTTCTAGTTAAATGGATTTCAATTTTGGGCCAAATTTTTTAAGTGTTACAGGTATATCGATACCCTCCAACAAAATTAGCTATCCGTTTTAAAAAAATCCCTCCTTCCTCACATTATTTTTTTATTTTGTTATCCGACGATGATACTCTCGGTACTAAATGGTACCATGTTATTTGATAGATATTTGATGATACTCTGATCCTCGACCCGATACCTAGAGACTTGATGATAGCCCTGATGATCGATCGGATACCTCCAACCGTTACCTCTCTATACTTGATAATACCTCCCATACAAGACAACGAGCGAGGTGGCCCGCGCGTTTGCGCGGCTAGAATTGTTTTGGCATATAGAGTTTATCTATAACTTATAATCCATATCTAATATATCTGATCGGATTTAGGCATATAGAGTTTATCTATAACTTATAATCTATCTCTAATATATCAGATCGGATTTAGAGCTTATCTCTAAGCATAGATCTTTTTTTTCTTGATTTATGTGAGAATTTCTTTGATCGATCTAGGCCGTTATAATTTGGTCCCACCGTCTGAAATAATCTAGGTGATGTGGACGAACGTGGTGGCTTATTTTTTCCCTCCTTTATATATATAACTAGCATGATGACCCGCGAATTTGCACGGCTAGATTTACTTAGTTTGTATGTAGATTTGGAGCCATCTATTTAAAGTTACTAAAACTATATTTGAAATCTACACCTTAACTGTATAAAATTATATTTTTTACACTTTGATAATACGGAAACTTTCAATTTCTTAGAGCATGGTGGCCATGCAACATCCTGAAAATATAGAAATTAGAAATATTAAATCAATAGATTATATTTTATATTAGATTTGGCTACCAAGCTTTAGACCATGCATTTTTTCTTTACAACTTTTCCTTGATTAGATGCAGAATAACAATGTATATATGCACAGGCATCTGTAAATTTAGGTTTTCAATTTAGGTTTTCTTATTGTAGTCTCTATTGAATGCTATAAAACTTCTGAGAGCATGTTTAGGAGAGTCAGCGTCTGCGGCCTGCATCATGCGCAAATTACTCCTGCCGCTCGCGCCTGCTCGCTCGCTCGCCTGCGCAGTGTCTCCATTTCAAAATTTTCACTCTCCTGCCACTGACGCTAATGCCGACCTAGCCTAATAGCTCCCCTACTGGGGATGCTCTAATCATGAAGCGTTTTGATTTGCACCATTGTAAGTTGTCTCCATCTAATACTTTTGGTCCTCAATAATAGATGTCTCCTTAGTCTTTTGATATATGCAACAATGTGTCCATCCAAGTTAGTCATCTACTATTCGGGTTTCTAATCATGCAGTGTTTTGATTTCCATAATTGCATAACCATGCCTTATTTTGATCTATAGAAGCAAGTAGATGTCTCCTTCTAAATTCTTAGTACGCAACAATCAGACCGTCGACAACTCCTTGCCATCAACGATTTTCCTACCATTTGAGTTGTAATCTTCAAACGCTTTGATATGTATGCAACATATAGATGTATGCTTTGCAGGTTTTTGAATGTTATCTTCTCCTCATGCCTCTCTCTGGGTTCTAATTTCCATGATGTTTTGATTTGTAGTCATTTTCTTTACAATGTGCCTGATGTTTTCTCCTCATGACCTTAGATTCATCTACTGTCTCTATATTTTAATATTAAAATCATTTCAATTAGGAGTAGCACATAGACATCGCCTTCCAGAATTTTGACCTAACATATAGATGTCTCATCCCATCCTTAGGATTTTAAATCGACGACCATCTTTTAACATTGAAAGCCATGTTTATTTGGCATTTAGCTACATTCGCACACCTCAAAAAATATTTGTGTATACATCATACTTGCAGGCCGAGAGCTTTAGTGAAAAAGGGAAAAAGATAAATACATAAAAACTAATATCTCATATACAATTGATATTAGGATGCAATACAACAAATAACTTTATAGTTGATGGCAAGAGGACATACAATTTGTTCATGCAAGGAAGAAACATAGTACGATTGATATGTCAGTTGGACCGCGTGGCAACCGGATTGAATTTCAATGTTTTTTCTATTTTATTATTGTAGTCAACGTAAACTCTCCTTTAAAAATCTAGGCAATTATAATTTAGACTCAAGATGATTAATAGTTTATATTTTTTATATTAACATCTATTTTATTGTAGCCAACATGAACTTTTAAAATCTACACCAATATAATTTGGCTCACGGAGTAGATCTTTTTTTTATAAGTTGACTTATCATAGTTGATTTAGTTAACATATCATAATTTGGCCAAGATTATGATATAGTCTAATCACAATATGTCTATATATAATCTTGTTAGATCTGCATCGTTATAATCTAGACCCACCATAGTTAACTGTGTAGATGCACCGTTATAATCTGGACCCACCATAGTTAACTGTAGATATTTTCTTTTTATTACGATTAATGTGAGAATTTTTAGTATTTTTTGATTTATAGATAGTAGATAGATATATGTTTTTAATCTAGGCTGGATGAGGTCTTGGGGTTCAAATCCCACTTATACCAATATATTTCCAACTTTTGGCAACACTACAACCGGTTCGTGGACCCGACAACAACCGATTCGTGAACCCGGTACCCGGTAGTGATACCCGTGAGTATCACTCCTAGTTTGTTGGTAGTGAATAGTGATACCTGTGAGTATCACTCCCAGTTTGTTGGTTACAACCGGTCCAAAAACCCAGTAGTAAAGGGGTTTGGAACCGGTCGTAAAATCCAGCTCTCTAGTAGTGAGCATGCGGTGGGACCTCTAAATTCTAATGTTTGCAAGGGTTGGGAGCTATGCATTGTCAAGTGCGCACGATTTACATTTGATTGCTTTCAACTTGTAATTTATAATAAGAGAATTTGGACCAATTTAATTAGAAGCATGTAGATATATATGCGTAAAATCCAGTTAAACATATAGTGCTATGAAATTTCAACTTTTCTATCATTGAAAAATCTATGTCATTATTAGTTGAACTAATTACCTTAACTGATTTGGAAGTAAAAGCAACGTATCTAAGTCTAATCAAGATATGATCTATGACATTCATATATTAGATGTGAGTTCCATCATTAATTCATGATCGAGAGCATATTCACGTACCTTGGAAGCCCCATGGTTTGAACTTGTAAATTTTGGGGTCTGCAATGATAACGTGGGGCATATATACGGCGAGAAGGTAGCATGGTTGCCTTTTTCTTCCAAATAAACCCTCTCGTCTAGTCGTTGATCTGATCACCATGGAAACCGCGGATCGCCGAGCTCATCTCGCAGCTTCCGATGAAAACCCTAGCTAGCTCGGGCCATCGATCAATCATGTTTGATCTTTTTTATCCTAAATGATATATAGTATATAGTAGACAAATAGATAGATTCAATCTAGATCGTTATAATATGGTCCCACCATTGATCCGACGGCTGAGATAATTTGGGTGATGTGGACATAGGCCCTAATAGTAGATAGATTATCCTATATTAGGTAAATCTGGTCCCACTGTTGATCCGACGGTTGAGATAATTTGGGTGATGTGGACGAACGTGGTGGCTCCTTTTCCCCCTCCTTTAATTATATAACGAGCAAGGTGACCCGCGCGTTTGCGCGGCTAGATTTGTGTTAAGATATAGATAATATATCAAATTAGATTTAGAGTTTATCTCTAATATATAGATCATCTTCAATAGTTGTTATAGAGGTTTATATTGACCGTTAGATTTACTTAACAATATCCATATTCAACGATGTAGATTTTTCTTTTTTCTATGATTAACGTGAGAATTTGTACTATTTTTCGATTAACGTGGGAATTTCTAGGATTTTAGGATTAATGTGGTGGCTCCGTTTAACTCTGCTTTATATAGATAGTAGATAGATAGATACCACAAGAACTGATAATACCTCTAATACTTGATAACACTCTCGATACTAAATGATTCCCCATTACTTAGCCCGATACCTAGAGACTTGATGATACCTCGATTGATACCTCTTGATGCTTGACGATGCACCCAACCCGATACTCTCGATACTCAAATAGATACCAATCCCCTTTCCACCACGATACTCAAGCCCGTTACCACTCAATACTCAATGAAACCCCTTGATACTCAATGATACCTCGAATACTCAATCTGATACCTCTAATGTGATAACTTCGATACTCAATCTGATATATGACAATGCCGCGCTTGATACTCATTCCAAAACCCTAATACTCGATGATACCAAACTTTTATCGTTACGTTTATAATTTTTTAGTCTCATATATACGTTAGCTCGCATCGATCATACCACCTTGGTTTGAAGGATATATTGATGCCATGCATGACCAGCAAACCTTTTACTATTAGTTACGATGGCTAATCTAATCCATTCTTATCCAGAAAAACGACGGAGGAGTGCGGCACACACATGAAAACAACATGCATGCAAGCTAACACGCGTGTAGCGTTGGAGTGGACAGGGAAGACACAAGACAGGATCGGCGTGCGCGCGCACGGATACGCACAAGAAGACGCGCTTAATCATACGACGGCAACATACGGGGAGGCGAAACGCGAACACGAGACGTGAACTAGCACGAGGACGTATGTATACGACTGCAATTTTTTTTGGTTAATTGGCTATACCGTTCGAATATATAGCTAGCGTTGCACATGCAGTCGCATTATTAAAACCGATGATTCACAGTCAATTAAGCACGTGCGCTGAAAGCAAGCTCATGAACTGATCAATAATTCTCCTGCCCTTTTACTCAAAAAAAAAAAAAAAAATTCTCGCGGGCTTTCTTGCTAGCTAGCTTTCAATCCGATGAATAATCAATCAAAGCAAGAGGTAGGGAGCTATAGCAAGATCGGCCACTACTGTCTCGATCCACTTGGGTGACGTTGTCTCGCGAAGCCAAGGAGCTGGAAAGCAAAACCAAAACGCGGCGGCGGCAGCAACAGCATATGTACGTGTGTAGTGCTGTACGTGAGACCGGCCTTATGGATCGATCGAATCGGTCTAGTTTGGCGTATCTGCTCGTCTCTGATCTGACCGGCATGATCCTCATCCCGAATATTGCATGTCATACGTGTGTTTGTGTGCGTGTCTTTCTGTCTACTTGTCGATCTGCCTGCACTAGTTAGTGATATGGATTGTGTGCATGCGCACGTTGTGTTGATGATATCCACCACACTTACATTCCAGGCAGCTGCGGGAGAATGGTATTGAATATAATACCGACTCAAATCATAGACGATAGGTATTATCGGACATTATTCGGAACGAACATTGCTCGGATAATATGTAAAAATGCATACTTAGAGCATCCCCAGCAGGGGATGCAAATCACCCTACATCAGCATCCGGCGGGAGAAAAAGTTCAAACACTGCTGGGCGCACAGTGCAGAAAAAATTCAAACACTGCTGATGCAGGGAGGGATAGCGAGCAACCTGGGGATGCTCTTAACAAGCCATCTATACAGCGTACGTAGAGTAGTGATGGATACTATCAGCATTTTTCTACGTATCATTCATCGAATATTATCCGTCATCATTTATATATATCTAAAAAAATAACCGGTACCCAAACCAGTAATTAACCGATTCGATCCGTTAGGAAAAAATATTTCCATCCGATGCATTTTCACCCCTACAAACGTACGTGCAAGCAAGCTACGAACAAGCCGTACGGACGGACGGGCACTCGATCGAGGACAGCTAGCGATCGACATGCACGTACGCACGTACGCCGATGAACCGGCTGAAGATGCAACGCCAAGCAGCTCGGCTCGATCTCGATCGGCCCACGTCTCCACCGCCACTGGACCGTAGATGCCTGCACCGTTCTAGGCCTTGTTCTTCTCGACGTGTCATTGTGTTGGGTATTACTGTAGCAAATTTAAGAGCCCTTAAAAATAGGTCTAAAGATTTAAAAAATAATTTAAATTGTTTTATGATCCTTATAAAAGCTACTAAAAACCACAAAAAAAATCGTTACAAATTAACACAGCATATGGTCTATATAAAAATAACAAAATTTGATGTAACAGTATGAAACGGTAACGCTGAAAAGAACGAGGTCCCAGTGACAGGGAGGAAAGGGATAAGACAGGTGGTCATCTCCTCGGCCATTTTACAAGCACGCGTGTTCGCTCGCTCGAGCTGGAAGAAAGAGGGTCAAAGGTTGCTGCTGCTGCATGCTGCCCCAGTGTGCCCCCTGCATGCCCGCGCGCCCGCCATGCTGGTGACGTCTCACGCACACTGATCCCATCCCCAACTACAAGCCTAGCTTGCAATGCAAGCTGATGCATAATGGAACTCAGCATGACACTGGTTAGATTCATTAATTGCTTCATTATTTTATAAAGAAAAGACTGAAGTTACCATAGACATATATTACTTAATCACTGGGGACGCGCGTGCAACGGTGTGCGTTGGCGAGCGCGCGACGGCGGCGGCCGAGGACGCGCGGCAGCATGCGTCGACGAGCACGCGTTATATCATCTTGGAGATCCATATTAGCTATACAATAGGCAATACACGGTCAATAGTGCTCTCACCCCCATGGGTTTAAGAGGGAGTACACTTCTTCATCTTATCCTCTCCCATGTACCGATGAGTACTAGCTATATAGCTAATGCCCATTGGTGGTTGTCCGCATCCGATGTATTGCCGTCACCTCCACACCCAAGTCCTGAGTTATGTTGTGTCTCCTTGGCGTCTAATTTTCTGCGTCGCGCACAATTATTTTGCCACTGTTACCTCCAAGTCGATCCCTCGCACGACCGTCACTCTAGTATCTAAGCTCCTCCACCTCTCCAAGCCCTAATCACACTTAGGTGCGTACAAAAAATCGACCCTAGCTAGGGACACTCTAGTTCATTTGAAATGTAACAAAAGCTCAATTTCTAACCCATCTTTTGAATTTTTTTTATACAAACAAACGACCTAGAGAGTATCAAAAGGTATCCTAGAACCGTTCCTCTTGCACCCTACATAGTCACGATGGCCTCAAGAACCACCCCAACTACGCACACGCATACACCTTGCATTGCGCATGGTCAGTGCCGCCACCATGTCGCCGTAGTTGCTTGCCCGCACACGGTTCCCCCTAACACATTGCCTTTTGCCATCCAGGTAGCCTCTGCCATTGGCTATCGATCAAGGCATTGTTTGTTCCAGCTTAAATTAAATTAAATGAAAATTTTGAAGTAATACTTTGTAGTAATTTTTTGCGGATTTTAAATGTTTTTTTTTTATTAAAGTTCATAAAATATCTTTTCCATAATTTTTTAAACTTTCTAAAAGAGTCTTTCGAGGGTAGCAACTTTTTTAGGCTAAAATTTTTAGCAACTTTCAGTTCAAATAAACAAGTCCCAAATTTCAATCCTACCCCGATAGAGATGAGCAAATGGATTTGATTTGGTACCTCATATCCGGGGAGCTCTTTGTCGATGGAACGTAAAAAAAATCTTATTTTCTCCAAGGTGGAGGGATAGATTACACACAAACATTCAGCTAATTAAGACATTTGTCACCGGTCATCAGTACACTTGTGTGTGTGTACATGGATGGTCCGATCGGGCGGCTAAGACATACATATTAATTATATATAAATCTCAATTCTCAAAAGCGGCGTGACGGCTCGTTAGTCACTAGTCACTGCTGTACTCACTAGCCGCTAGCTGCTAGCTTGATGTGAAATCTGAAACCCCAAGCGTCCACACTCAGTAATTATCAGCTACATGTTAACTTAAAACCAGTACTATATAGTTTCTTTATTTGACTTATTTTTATATATTTATTTACTTTTTTATTTTAAAAATAAATAATTTAGCTTTTTACATTTGTTTTTTCTATTTGAAAATCGTGCCTAAAAACTCTCTAAAACAAGTTGAATAATGAAGACCCGGTTCTTAAACCCACCTCAAAAAGCTCTCGTTTAAATAAGTAAATAGATCGGATAAAATAGATAAGTTGAGAAGAAGGCGACATATCACGTGCAATCAAGTTTACGATGCAACTGAGCTACCGAAAGTTATAAAAAAATCTAAAAAAATTGTAGATGTACTTTTCAACTTACTCTACCTATGTATAAAATTTCAAGTTCAAATTCATCATATATTGAAAGTTACAAAAAAGATAAAATTATGTCGATTTTAAACTCGACAAAGCTGTCAGTTTTTTCCTTTTTTTATAACTCTTAATATAAAATGCATTTTGCTTTGAAACTTTATACATAGCTAGAGTAAACAATGAAGTATAATTTTTTTTAGAATTTTTTACAATTTTTAGTACTTCGATTGCACGGTAGTTACATCATAAACTTAATTGCGTAGGATATGATCCCAAACAGGAACGAGACCCCGTATATCACACGATTCCGTTGAGGCTTTGACCGCCGTTGCGTCCACTTCCCGCCACCTCGCTCGTTTGCGTCAGTCCAAAACTCACCGCTGCTTACTTTGACGTCCAGTTTGTGATCTAAACCCGTGTAATTAACTTTTTCTAGCTTTTTTTTTTGTTTTGTTTTCCTTTCCGACATGCATGGAGTTACAGTGCCCCCTTTTATATATTCGTTTTTCCAACACATGTGAATTGTTACAATATAATATTGTATCAAAAGCACTTTGAAATATGAACAATCTGGTAAAAATTTGTTACTATACACTAACGATGCATGTTATTTGGTTTATTTATGGCCAAAATATGCTAAATTTGACTCTTCTCAAGTGAAAATACATCTTATATTTTGAAACGGAGGGAGTAATTTACATATCAAAAAGTCTCCTTGACAATATTGCGTTGTAAAGCCCTACTTAAACTTAAAACTGAGAAACTACTTCATTAATGGGAATTTCAATTCCACAACGTACGCTATGGAGTTCGATGCACATTGGCCATCGCTTGATCTCACACCAACTGCTCCCAGCCTCCCACCTGACCTCCCTTGATGTTTTTTTCTTGCAAACAGAATCCCTCCTATTCGTTGAGTTTGCCATTCAAGGTCACTAATTAATTCATCCTTCCCATCTCTATCTTATTCTGTCTCTGGTAATCCCCGGCCCGCACAACACTTCCGACCACGGCACCCATGATAACATTGGCTTATCTCCCATGCTATGACTCCTGGCTTTCCGGCCTCATCTCTCATAATGCTTTGACCCAATATCGGCTGCTTCTGTGGGACCCTACCACCACATGCGACTGTAAATTCGTGTTCAACAATTAAGCATCACCAGGTTTCTGGAATTAGCGATACTTTTCAGTCTTTATAACTGTTCAACAGAGTTTCTAAATTTAAACACTATCTCTGATCTCTATATCTTTTCAAGGATAGAAACTACTGAAGAGGATGAAAATATAGGGAATGAATAGTGATTTAGAGAAGGGATATAGAGAATGAAATATGAAAATTATGTTGGCGATGCTCTGAGCTGATGTGCTGAGCTACCATTTCACGAGATGGTGAGGGCGGCTTGAGTAGTGGGCCTCGTGGTCGCAATGACATGGGAGATGATCGCCTGCGGTGTGGCGGTGCCGGGAGCAGTCAGCTGGGCCGAGCTACAGGGGATATAGGAGGACAGGATCAAGAGGAGGAGGCCGTGCGCAACAATTCAGAATTTTTTGAAGTTTTTTTTAAAAAAATCAAGTGAGAACCATGCACGCGTATCTTGGCACGAAATCGAACAGGGATCACCGCGCATGGAACTTTCATTCTCATATGTGAAATTTTCTTATTCTTCATCTAGTATTATTTCAAAAGAGACATAATACTTGGTTTTCCAGTAAACTAGGCTCTTTCTTATGATATATGCACGCAAATTAGTGGACCATTTAATCTAGAGCGATTCATTCGGGATCTGGAAGGAGGTCATGATCTAAGCAGAACTAGCCAGCTAGTGCTATTAACAGTGGAATGGAAGCAGGCAAGGTGGCGCGCATGTCGGCTCTCCTACATGAAGCATCGTTTCGCCGGCCGATTCTTCGAGCGCATGCAGACAATCCCAATGGATCGAAGACCCAGTAAACTTCACATCGTGTGTGGCCGATTCTCGATGCAGCCGGTTAATTGGGTACATTAGTTTTGTCGGTCTCTGAAAAGGCCGACAAAACTACTACTAATTTCGTCGGTTTTGGAACGGCGAACGAAATTAACATTGGTGTTTTCTAGGCCGAAAAAATTGATTTGGCCAATGAAAAATGTATTGTTTTCAGTACCAGCTCTTTCTCCTCCTTTCCCGACTCCCCCTATACTTGGATAATTAATTTCTTCTCCAATATCAAATCGATCATAGCGTGAATTCAGAAAGAATGCTCTATAATCAATCAACTAGTAACTAGCTGTGAACTGAGCATAGCTCACTTGGTAGCATTTTGATTGTGGGAGCTATAGGTTGAGGGTTTAACTCTTGGTTCTCACATTTTTCAGAAACTTATTACTAAAAATTATTAGTAGTGGGTCATATGTTTTGATGTTATTGTTAGAGTATATGGGCCTTCGAGGAGACCCATCTCCTGTACTCTATATATATTCCACCCCTGATCAATACACAACATCTATTCCGCAAAACCCTAATCTCCAACATGGTATCAGAACCTAATCTCTCGTTCCTAACCCTAACCTAATACAGCCGCCGCCCTTCACCACGCAGCTGTCGTCAGTCGTCACCGGCAATGGAGCCCGCCTCCTCGAGCGGCCTCCCCTCCACGGCTCCCCCAACGGTGTCGACGATGGCCTCCTCGGAGGCTCTGCACATCTCAGCGGCGGCATCCTCTCCTCTCTCGGTCGCGCTGCCGGGCCCAGCCGGCGAACTCGCCCTCGGCGCGGCGGCACAGATCGAAGCCACCGCCCTATCTCTATGGTGGACATGGGCGTACCTTTACCGCCGCCGGCCTCGCCCCTCCCGCCGCCGCCGGCCTCGCCCCTCCCGCCGCCGGCCTAGGCAACGGCGCCGTCGGCCTCACCCGCGGCCCCGACGGCTTCGCCCCTCCCGCTGCCGCCCTAGGCAACGGCGCCGTCGGCTCCGCCGCCGCCGCCCACTCCGCCGCCGCCGGCAAGCCCTCGCGGTCGCCCTGGCCGCTCGGTCCCACCGCCACTGGCACGCCGTCGCTGTCGCCGTGGCCCTGGCTCCCGATTGCCCCCTCACCTCCCTGTGGCGGCTGGAGGGGAGGAAACCTAATCCCCTCCCACCCCCACGGCTTGGCTTGGTCTGCCTTGGGCCGACCCTCACCCCCTCCCGGCTTGGCTCCAGCGTGGCTTGGGCTTGGCTTGGGCTCATCCGGCTTGGCTCCTCCCACATGGGCCGGCTTGGGCACCGGCTTGGGCCATCAGCCCCATGGCGCGGCCAGCCTAGGCCAACAGCCACCAGCCGGCTGTTTCTCCGGCACTGACATTGCTCGCCCCGGCACCCCCGACCTCGGCAATGCTGGCTATGGTGACCACTTTCCTAGCCATGGTGCACCCATCCACATCGGTGTCGGTCCCACGGCACAGCACCTGACCGTGGTCCCTGAGCCATACTGCTCCCGGTGCTTCCTCCGCTATGACGACCAGGGGCACTCACTTCTCCAGTGCGGCCACGGCCTCTACCATGAGTGCCTTGCGGGCATGCTCGGCGCAGGCGCCGTACTTGCCTGCCTGCGATGTCGCCGTCCTCCAACGGTCGCACGCCCCATGCCGTATCCTCTGACTGCGGCATCCCGCCTTGACGGATACATCAGCACCACAGCGTCGTCAGCCTTCGCTCTAATCACGTCCACCGCCCCTGCACCTTCGCGGGCCCCTGTCCGTGCGGAGTGGTACATGGACTCCGGGGCGACCTCGCACATGACTGCCGATGCTGGTAACCTCGCTTCTTCCCATCCACCCTATCCTCCTTCCCCGACCAACATCATTGTTGGCAACGGGTCTCGCCTACCGGTCACCTCCACTGGTCATCTTTCTTTTTCCCTAGGTGATAGGGATCTCACTCTTCGTAATATACTTGTCACCCCTCACATAATAAAAAAAACTCATTTATGTTCGTCAGTTCACCATAGATAACCAGTGCTCTGTTGAGTTCGACCCGGTAGGCCTGTCTGTCAAGGATCTTTGTACCGGCCATATCATTGTTAGGTGCAATAGCTCCGGAGACCTTTACTCCTTCCACCCCACCACCCCTCCTTCCCAGGCGTTTATTACCAGCACCTCCACCACATCTCTCTGGCATCGTCGTCTTGGCCACCCAGGCCACGCGACTCTCTCCCGTTTAGCCAGCTCGTTTGCTATTCCCTGTCCTAAGGATCCACCTGACCACCTCTGTCATGCCTGTCAGCTTGGTCGTCATGTCCGTCTTCCTTTTGTCTCTTCCACCTCTCGAGCTACTCACAATTTTGATTTAATCCATTGCGACCTGTGGACATCTCCCGTTCTTAGTGTCTCCGGTTACAAGTATTATCTCATCATCGTCGATGACTGCTCTCATTACATGTGGACCTTTCCCCTCCGCATGAAGTCTGACACCTTCCAGCATGTCAAATTGCCAGTACATTCTCACAGCGACAGTACATTCTGGATATTCTGGACCGTGCCGGCATGTCAAATTGCAAGCCCTGCAACACTCCGGTGGACACTCAGTCCAAGCTCTCTGCTGATGGAGCTCCTGTCTCTGACGCGACCCTCTACCGCAGTTTAGCAGGTGCTCTTCAGTATCTCACATTCACCCGGCCAGATATCACTTATGCTGTCCAGCAGGTCTGTCTCTTCATGCATGATCCCCGGGAGCCTCACTTTATTGCCCTGAAGCGCATCCTTCGTTATCTTCAGGGCACACTTGAGCTTGGTCTGTTCCTGCATCGCACCGAGGCTGTTGATCTCACCGTCTACTCAGATGCTGACTGGGCAGGCTGTCCTGACACTCGTAAGTCCACCTCAGGCTATGGAGTGTTCCTCGGTGACAACTTGGTCTCCTGGTCCTCTAAGCGCCAGCACACTGTCTCCCGCTCCAACGCTGAGGAAGAATACCGCGCCGTCGCCAATGGTGTCGCTGAGGCGTGCTGGCTACGACAGCTTCTCCAGGAGCTTCACAGTCCCCTTCGTCGGGCTACTGTCGTATACTGCGACAACGTCAGCGCAGTCTACTTCTCCACCAACCCAGTGCAGCACCAGCGCACCAAACATGTCGAGATCGACCTACACTTCGTCCGAGAGCGGGTGGCTCTTGGTCAGGTCCGCGTTCTCCATGTCCCGACGTCATCGCAGTACGCCGACATCTTCACCAAGAGGCTGCCCACTTCGGTCTTCACCGAGTTTCGGTCCAGCCTGAATGTCCGTGCTACTACCGTTCCGACTGCGGGGGTGTGATGGACACTTTGTTTCAATTGCGGGGGAGTGTGTGTTTGCTTTGTATCAGTCTAGACTGCTTAGTGCCGTTCAGACTGCGGGGGAGTACGTGTTAGAGTATATGGGCCTTGGGGGAGGCCCATCTCCTGTACTCTATATATATTCCACCCCTGATCAATACACAGCATCTATTCCGCAAAATCCTAATCTCCAACAGTTATTTTACAGTTTCTAATGTGTACCAGAAGCATGCGTGTGTACATGTGGTGAAGAGAGTTTGTGCTTGTTCGTGTTTGTGTGATGGGGTAAGTCTGTATGCGTCTTTCTTTACTTCCTCTTAGAAAAAAATAATAGCCAGCTAATGTGAGCCCATTACTAAGTCGATCCCCCTCTAGTAATTAGTGACTGCCTACATGCGTGCTTGTGTGAAGACTAGCAATCTACCATGCAGCATAACATGCAGATCCCCACTAGACCACTATATGCATGTGTCAATCTACCAGCTGCATGCATGCATATATGCATGCGTAAATGCTTTGTTTGTGAACTAGGATGCCTATATCTTGATTCTTGATCGCAAGCCCGCTGCCTAATATTGCAACCGCTCCTCAATTATTTGATGTTGCTTTCGCTACATAATGGTATGAGCTAGCAAATAAGGAGGGTATACGGATCAAGACAGGCACAAGAGGTAGAGAAACTTAATTTGTTCTAGTACGAACGTCTCCATCTCCCAATCAGGCAACGACGACCCATGCTGCAAGCACTAGCAGCAACTGCAGCCTGCAGCAGCAGCGCTTCTTTATTTATACGCCCGACCTCGCGTCTCTCCTTCCTGCAGCGAGCTGCGAACCCCCTCATGGCGGCATAGAGACACCCACAGCTAGATAGCAGCTAGCCAGCTAGATATAGAGCACCAGCTTGTGTGTGTGGGGCAGTGTCAAGGGGAGGGGAGATCATCCATGGCCGCCGCCGCCGACGTCGACGCCGGCGCGGAGAGGATGAAGAAGCAGTCGAGCGACAAGATGGGCGGCGCCGCCGAGGCCGATGTCACCGCCGGCGAGCCCGTCGTCGAGTACCGCGGATGGAAGGCCATGCCGTACGTCATAGGTAGCCACTACGCCTCGATCTCGATCTCAGTCTCAGCTCATTAGAACTCAACCACCTTTCTGCCTGTCTAGTCATGCATGCATGCATGATGCATGCATTTGTGATCTACTCGCTAGTTAGCTAGCTTAGTATCCTCGTCCAAGCTGATACTCTATGGTTAACCCATGAGGCCATGAACGAGGTTCGAGGTTGAATAACTGAGTTCATCCATGTCTAGATTATGTTCCATGCATCTAAAGTAACTAAGGCCTTAATTTCTAGCTGCAATATATAGCAAAGATAAGATGCATGGGTTGCTTCTTTAGTCCATCCGTTTGAATTTCAGGAAAGAAACTCTTTTTTTTTTTTAAAAAAAAAGATCAGTTGGGAACAGAAACGGGCGTGAGTGATGGCAGCTAACCTAGCTTTTGGCTTTTGTGTGGAAAAAAAAGCTGCAAAAGCACAACAACAAAAAGATCCGGCTTTCAGGTGGGAAAAAAAAGCTCTCAAAACACAGATGCACCAAACGCTCAACTTCTCAAAGCATCATCATGATCATCAACTTTTAAGCGCCGCTGCCCGAGCCGCGGTGACGTTACTTTTCAATTATCAACTTAATTAGCAATATAGCTAGTTTTTGTAAACCTAGACAAGCAAGGTGTCTCGCGTCTAACGTCATATTTGATACAAACTTCTTTCAAATTTTTTTATTTTTTTTATTTTAGTTGTTTTAATTTAAAACGTGTCGACCGTCTGGATGTTTCTTTTTCTCTCTAATTAATTAATGTGAGATTTTCTAATGTTTTAGTATTAATATGATGACTCCGTTTAGCTCTGTTTTAATATAATATATATACAATACAACAGATATGTAGCCCAAGCTGGAGCAGAGAGTAATTTTAAGGATAAATTTGATCTCTTATAATGGATGTTTAGGGTAAATGTGATGTCCATTAGGCTATCACCACCGACTTTTTATTAGCAGATATATTATTTCACTCCTTTTCTCTCTCTTTCTTTTCGGTGACTTCGTCTTTGTAGGTACCAGTAGTACTGTGCTAGAGTACTACCAATCAACATACATAATTAATAAGACATTAACGATCACTGTACTACCCGGTCTGTCTGAAATTGCAATATAATTTGCAAAACACGCAAGATCAGCTGCAGCTTAATTAATCACTAATTTTTAGTCGTATATCCTGAATCGATCTCAGCCGGTGTGCCAATCGAATGCATGCATGTGCTATCCTAATCCTAGTACTGTTGGGTGGTGGTCACTACTCACAAAGTCACAAGACAAGAAGCAGCGCATGAGTGAGCTAGCTTGCTGGCCGGTATTGATCATGAACTGACGACTGCTCAACAGACAAGAAGACATGATCGTATTACCCATTATCTTTTTCAGAGCTACCACTTGCACCTGCTTCGGTAAAGCATCCCAGGGTAATAACTAGAGTTCATGGTACCTTCGCTGTTCTTGCTTGAACCAAGTTAGTGTTCACATGGTATTTTATTAATAAACACAATAAAATTTTCTAAAAGAACGATCCGATCTATCGTCTTCCTCCTCTCTCCCTCTCTAGCCAGCTACCGTCCAGACCACCTACCGACCTGCTTATCAACTAGTACTTTTTAAAATTACTTTTAAATTTTGAAAAGTAACAAAAATTTTAAAAATAGAAAGTTGGTCCTTGTCGACTACTTAAATACTAGAAAGGGAGTACACAGAAAAATAAAAAAAAGAAAATAATAGAAAAAAGTCCTTATCAAAGACGTACTCCACAAGAAATTAAATTTAAAACAAAAATAAAATAAAAGCAAGTATGTACAAACCACCACAAGACAAGCTGGTATAAACTATAACAAAAAAAGAAATGGAATGTATATTAAAAATAAGACAAAACTATAAAGTCCATATATATCAACCGCCATACGGCTATAAAAGAGACCACGTAAACTACAATAAAAAATTAAAATCCATAATAAAATATTTTTAAAATATACTATATCAACTACTACAAGACTATAAAAAGTTCATAGATAATAAAAATAATGATTTAAAATACAAAATAGAAAATCATAAAGAGGTTGTGATTCACTATTGAGGTTTGCCATCCTACACAAATCATCTTAAAGTTTGACACAAATATTTGCGCAATTATTAAATCATATATATAGTTAAATCCACCATGTTTTATCTAAAAACTAGAAAATCGCATGTTAATCGGAAGAAAAGATCCATACCATTTGTTATAATGGATTTAGATTATAGCCATGTAGATTTAATAAAATTGAAGACAAAACTTACCATAATGACCGATACAATATGACTAGCTGGCTAGGAGATAGCCACACATATATACTTTGAACTGCTAGTATCTGAGGTTGGTCCGCTTTTCATATACGGATTCAAATTCCGGTCAAGAAACTAAAGTATATTTATCTATCGCTGTTACTTCCCCGTGGGCGCCTGCGCTCGCGGGTTCGCACAGGCGCTGCGTTCCGCGCGAGCGCAGGCGCCGCTGTGCTTCGCTGCTGCCCGCGCGGTGCGCTTCGTTGCTGCTCGCCGCCGCTGCTCGCCGTCGACCTCGCGTGGGCGCGCGCTCGCCGTCGACGTCGCTGCCGACGCCGCGCGCTTCGCCGCCGACCCGACGCCGCTGCCGACGCCGCGCGCTCGCCGCCGCCAAGGCCGCTGCTGCCGCGTGCTCGCCGCCGACGCCGCTGCTCTCTTCCTCGGCAAAACGCGGCGCCATGCGCCTGCTCCGACGGCCCCGTCTCTAATTTGCTCGATTTGTAGGTTGCAGAGTTTTTTTCACTTTTCTTATACTAAAATTTCAGTAGTTCTGTACGGTGAAATTTCTGTATAATCATACTGAAATTTCTGTATAATCATACTGAAAAAAGGGCCGCCTGCACGAAACGCAAAATGCAGGCGCCTGCACTGTAGTCGGTCCCTTTATCTATCTATAGCCAAATTAATGAGCCATACATACATATTAACATATACTGTACTATATATCACCCAGTGCCAGTAGCTTGAAATGTTTGTCTCGCTGCACGCAGGATCAATTGTTCGGATGAGAAATATAGTATATTGCCGCTTACCTCACACAATGTGAAGGATCCTTACATCTGTAAAAAGGTTTATTAAACTTTAGCCTCGAAAATGCACGGGCTAGCTACCATACTAGCATGGTAGTCGCCTGCCCACGCACGCACCTCTCCCATGGATCCACCCGTCGGCGAGGGCGCCGCGGCGGACAGACGACTGGGTTTGAGCAAAACCGTCGTACGCACTAATTGTATCCATGTATGCCTGTAGCATCGATCATTATTGTCAGGATGCATATATGCAGCAAGTACGTAGCTAACTGAGAGGCATGCATGGCTTGTGCAGGCAACGAGACGTTCGAGAAGCTGGGGACGATCGGGACGCTGTCGAACCTGCTGGTGTACATGACGACGGTGTACCACATGAAGAGCGTCAACGCCGCCACGCTCGTCAACTTCTTCAACGGCACCACCAACCTCACCCCCGTCCTCGGCGCCTTCCTCTCCGACACCTACCTCGGCCGCTACAAAACCCTCGCCGCCGCCTCCCTCTCCTCCTTCCTCGGCATGCTCATCCTCACCCTCACCGCCGCCCTCCACGCCCTACACCCCCCGCCCTGCCGCGCCGGCACGCAGTGCGACGGCGCGTCCCCGTGGCAGCTCTCCGCGCTCTTCGCCGCCTTCTTCTTCCTCGCCGTCGGCGCCGGCGGCATCCGCCCCTGCAACCTCGCCTTCGGCGCCGACCAGTTCGACCCGCGCACCCCCTCCGGCCGCCGCGGCATCGCCAGCTTCTTCAACTGGTACTACTTCACCTTCACCATCGCCATGATGATCTCCGCCACCCTCATCATCTACCTCCAGAGCAACGTCAGCTGGGCGCTCGGCCTCGCCGTCCCCGCCGCGCTCATGGGCCTCTCCTGCGTCCTCTTCTTCCTCGGCACGCGCCTCTATGTCCGCGTCCGCCCCGAGGGGAGCCCCTTCAACAGCTTCGCCCAGGTCCTCGTCGCCGCCGCCCGGAAGCGCCGCCTCCGCCTCCCCGCCGCCGACGCGTCGGCGGAGGGGGCGCCGCCGCCCGGGCTCTTCGACCCGCCGCACCGGAGCAAGCTCGTCTCCAAGATCGCCTACTCGCGCCAGTTCCGGTGCCTCGACAAGGCCGCCGCGCTCACCGCCGCCGACGAGCTCGGCGCCGACGGGAAGACGCCGGCGAGCCCGTGGCGGCTGTGCACGGTGCAGCAGGTGGAGGAGGTGAAGTGCCTGGCGCGCATCATCCCGGTGTGGTCGTCGGGGATCGTCTACTTCGTCGTGCTCACGCAGCTGGGCACCTACGTGGTGCTGCAGGCGATGCAGACCGACCGGCGCATCGGCCGGTCGGGGTTCGAGATCCCGGCGGGCTCCTTCGTCGTGTTCCAGATGCTGGCGCTGACTGCGTGGCTCCCGGTGTACGACAGCCTGGTGGTGCCGGCGGCGAGGAGGATGACGCGCCGCGAGGGCGGGATCAGCCAGCTGCAGCGGATCGGCGTCGGACTGGCGCTGTGCGTGGCGACGATGCTGGTGGCGGCGGCGGTGGAGCGGCGGCGGCGGATGACCGGCGATGGCGCGCCGTGGTTCTGGCTGGTGCCGCAGCAGCTGCTCGCCGGCATGTCGGAGGCGTTCGCCGCCATCGGGCAGATCGAGTTCTACTACCGGCAGTTCCCGGAGAACATGCGCAGCGTGGCGGGGGCCCTCTTCTTCCTGGGCCTCTCGGTGGCGAGCTACGCCAGCGGGTTCATGGTCTCCGCCGTGCACCGGGCCACGCGCGGCCGCGCCGGCAAGCCGGACTGGCTGGCGCAGGACCTCAACCAGGGCCGCGTCGACCTCTTCTACCTGCTGGTCGCCGCCTTGGCCGCCGCCAACCTCGTGTACTTCGTCCTCTGCGCTCGCTGGTACAGGTTCAAGAAGACGGACGCCGGCGCCGGCGACGTGGAGCTGGACGGAGACGACGGCCTCAAGGTGAACGCCGCGCCGGTGTAGACGCCAGTAGGCAGCAGCGCGACACACAGATGCATGCATGATGCATGCATGCAGCATCAACACGCACATTAGGACGTCATCAGCACATCAATAGATACAGACTGCAGAGCTAATTAGGACGCACTGGTTCTTTGGGATCAGATGTGATATCAGCAAATCATCTATAGATATATGAGATCAAACACAAATTCTGATGGAAAAAATGATAAAGCTAGCAACTTTTGCATGAGCAGAGCAGAGCAGACTCTGCATCGTTTTGCAAGAACAGAGTCGATCCATGTTCACTGGAGCGTCGCTTTCTGTAAAGCGAATCTTACAGGCAGGTAGTACCAGAGAGTGCAGCTTGGGCGCTTGGGTCATTAGCAGTACTATGAATGTTAGCACGCCAATGGCGCCCGTGTATATTTAAATATTTAGACTTACTAAATAGGTGTATTATCGTTCCATCATATGAAAAGTAGCATTAGTATATAGTTAGATTCTTTGAGGAGATATCATATCGTAAGGAAAAAAAAATAGAATGTCTACGTAGTAAAACACAAAAATGTCATGATCAAGAATTCAAGATACCGAAGTAGATATCGATGCACTTAAAGATGATCGAAAGAAATATATTCGTAACTAAAAAATAAGATAAGACAAGAAGGACAAACACACACGCGTGATGCACCGACTAATACTACCTCCGGTCACAAAAAGAAGTCGTCATTGACTTTTGGACACGCCTTTGACTATTCGTCTTATTCAAAAATTTTATTCAAATATGTAAAAATATAAGTCATACTTAAAATACATTTAATAATAAACCAAATCATAACAAAATAAATAATATTTATATAACTGTTTTGAATAAGACGAATGGTCAAAGGCGTGTTCAAAAGTCAACGGCAACTTCTTTTTTTGACCGAAGGGAGTAGCATTGTTAGCATTGTACTCTAGCACCGATGGCTAATAGCCCAGTAGCAGCACGTGATGCACCGATGCGGTGGTGCTTAATTGGCTGATGGGCTATTTGCTGAACATGTGAGGCAAAGCAGCCTAGAACCAGCCTTGTTTGTTACCTAGGGCCTTCCTCCCGTGCTGTCACGATGGGCTCATGGGCCATTGAGCATTGCCGCAGTGGCGCAGTGCACCGGCAGACACTGCAGACCGGTTGTTCAGGCTGAGTTGAAAGCCCATTTATACGCGCCGGCGAATTAAATACTGTTCTGACTTTAATTTAATTCGAAAATAAAAAATAATTTCCCGTTTAATAAAAAAAATAGCCCTTCGGCGCCAGTCCATCAGGCGCTATATATGAATCGCCCGTTCAACGGGCGTTTATAAAACTGCACAGTTATTAACGTCGACCCAACGGGCGTTTAATAGCTCCAACGGCCCGGGGCATGGTCGAGGTAATAATCGCCCGTTCGTCGGGCTTTTTATTCACTGTCGCATAAAAACCGCCCGTTCGTCGGGCGTTTAAAGCGGCGCGGGAATTGATCGCCCGGTGGACGGGATCTAAATCCCCTTGGCCGGCGCTGCATCGCCACAGTAGTCATTTGCACCCAGCGCAGCCGCAGAGGAAAAAAGAGGAGGAGGAGAGGAGAATGAGAGGGAGAAGAGGAGGAGGAGGAGAGGAGAAAGAGAGGGAGAAGAGGAGTGAAATTTCGTTAAACGGAACCTCTTTAGCTGTATCTCTTGGTGGAGATCAAGTAAGTTTATGGTTTTCCTTGTATATGATTATATGGCAGAGTCCCTTTGTGAGCTTATAATTCATACATTTCAATATCAGGACATTGGTTTGGGGGAATATCCTGGACTGAGGGAATTTTTGGATGGTAGTAGTGGCTTCTCACAGGCGGACATTGTTATATGTTGACAACTCTTGCTCTGAACTAACTGATGGTGGGCTAAATCTTCTGAGAGATTGCTCAAACATGTAAAGCATGGCATATAGATTTGCGACCAAACATCAGAAAATGGCATAGCAACCTTGTCAGGTCAGTAAATGCTGCTTGCCGAGTTTCTGTTGTCCAAATTATAATGGGACATTGTGTAGTTAGTGGTTTTAAGCATGATCTTACCAATGCTGAAGGCCTAACCCATTGCAATTGACCTGGTTTTGGAATGGTTGTTCAATAATTTTAAACTCATTGTGCTGATAACAGTGCGTAATCATCACCTGGCTTATGTGGCTTATTACTTATGCATGGACAAGCCTTTCCAATGAAGTCTTCTCATTGAATAGCTCTCTAAGATACATGCACATAGCTTTTAAATATGCAGGTCTTTCAAACCTGACATCTCTATGTTTCAATAGAAGCGATGGTGTTACTGCTGAAGGAATGAGAGCATCTACGAATTTAGATAATTTGGTAAATCTCGACCTTGAACGATGCCTAAAGATTCATGGTGGCCTTGTTCATTTGAAAGGTACCTTCGCACCTGAACATCACATTTTACTAGCTTGTTTAGACTAGCTTTATTGACTGAGTTCCACCATGACTCAATGTAAAATTTCCAGGATTTCAAGTTCAGAGTTGTTGGTTGTTCCTTTATGTACCCACTAATTCTTCACCTTTGTCTTCTCAGATGCCCCCATTTATAAGACTGAAATTTAAATCACTCTTTTACAAATCATGTTGAGATCATGAACTTAAATCGCTCCCTTGCAAATGCATAACTCTTGCTTACCTAAACTTGGCAACTGGGATGGTTGCAACTAAGTACTAGAAAAATTGTTAGCTTCATTTCAGTTGAATCTATGCCTAAATTTTTCTAAGTGCTAGAAAGATTGGTTTATTCTATTGCCTCATTGGTGTTTGAAGTGCTCTACAGGCAAATATGAACATGGCCATGACTGATTCATGCAACAAGAAATAATTCATATTCATAGCATGTAACTGGTTATAGTTATGTTGGAGGCGTACAGTAGAACCTTCATATCTGTATACCATGATTTAGAGGTCTGCACATGTAACATGTTAATGCATTTTTCTCATATTATTCACAGATGAGAAACATGGGCTTTCTCATGAAAATATATACTGCTTGTAATTGTGTCCTCTTTTTTTGTTAGCATCATTTATAATCTAGAGAGACATAAAGTCAGGTAATATCTTACTACACAGAGATGCACACATCTCCTTGCCAGTCTTTTATTGGTCTTGCCTACCATGTTCCAAATCACTGGTATAAACAAATAAAATTTCGACTGTTTTGAGTTCTTAATTCCTGGACAATCTACTCATTCAAAATATA
Organism: Raddia distichophylla; assembly: GCA_005191435.1. Lineage (NCBI taxonomy): Eukaryota > Viridiplantae > Streptophyta > Magnoliopsida > Poales > Poaceae > Raddia > Raddia distichophylla. Next base: position 431,025 of record SPJY01032630.1, read on the forward strand.
TACAAGAAAAGAGTCCTAAGGGATGTTTACAGATTATATATCTATTATTAATCAGGTTGCATATAGTTTTCCCCTTTCAACATGTTATTATTCGGACTGCATATATTTATTGTCCATTGTTTATTGTCACATGTACTGTCCTCGATTTATTGTTTCTTCTCGATGTTCAAATCACCTTGTGGAAAGATTGACAGCTTGGTGTTGTTGGGGAATTATGGGGAATCAGGGATTAGGTGGAAATTCAATTATATTATGGCGCACACTTGGAAAATTAACTTGTACTCATTTCATCGTTTAATTGGTATCCACCAAAATTCTTTGCCACATGCACATGCCCTGTTTCAAATTTAGTTCTATTTCTAAGTCTACAACTCTGAAATCAACTAGAGCTTATACTTGTGCTTATAGATGTGGTAATTCTAAATGTGAACACCTTGTGCTAAATGATTCAAGCTAAATATTGTTCTTTCCACTTTACAGCAAAGCTCATCAGCTAAGTTCACCAATTGATTGTCATTTTGCTTATCATTTCGGATGCAGATTGCTGTTAAGAAGTTGAAAATGACAAAAAAAAAAAGGGGACATAAATGCAATTCGCTTCAGAAGTTGAGAATTTGGGGAGAGTATGACATAAAGACCTCCCGAGTTTGCGTGGGTATTGTGTTGATGGACCTGAACGCATTCTGGAGTATGAATATATGCCAAACTCAAGTCTTTACGCACATATTCATGGAACACCAACTTCGGAGGGCACGACAGCTCATATTTTGTGCCTAAGAACGACCAAGAGTTGGTTGGGACCTGATGGATTAGTGCCCCAGGCAAAGGTAGAATGCATAGTTTGTGGGATTGGTTCTTGATTTGACTTGAATAAAGTGTACAGGCATTGTTATTTTATGAAGTTTGTAGCCCACCTTTTTTGAGAGAGGGTCAGAGTGATATAGAGAATCGAGATGGATGTTATACATGGTGCTTTTTGTGTGCGCTGGATAGGAGATTCATATACTTCCCGTGTATTTTGGTTTGACTGATCATGCTGTCCATATTTAGAATAACTCTTCTTTTGGTTGCATGTATATTTGAATGCAAATATGTAGATGAATCGTGTTGCGTTTGTAATTGTCTCTTGTTGTTGGGACATCTGTTTTGTCGAATTTCCCATGATCAGGTTGTCCCCAATTAGCCTGATATGCATGTTCCCTAAGTCCCGTTATTCTCTCTTTTTTGTATTTAACGTCCTCGGATACGAATTGTTCGCCGGTTTTGTTTGCGGTTAGCTACGGTTTTTGGAGGTTAACCAACGGTTTTTTATGGTTAACCGTGGTTTCTGAGTAAAAAAGGTCAAAATCGATGAAAATTGTTAAAATCCTTAAAAATGTACATTAAAAATTTGAATTTTTTAAAATTTTGTTTAAGCTAAAATGCATAGAATGATTAATAGTATTTTTAGGAATTTTATGTATAGTTTACATTTAAAATTTATTTAAACGAATTTTGATCAAACCCTTAAACCCGAAACCGCCGGTTTACCAAACCGGGGCCTCGTGGAGGCGCGGTTAACCGGCGATTTTGGAAAACTAGAACTAACCTACTATAGCTTCAACTCGGTAGAAGATCGGTGATGTATGTAATCTCTACCCTAATGATTTTCTCAACTCACTCACACCAAATGGTTTGCGCCCACATGTTCTGAGGCTTAAAGTAAATCGCCCTGTGATCCTACTAAGAAATCTTGATCCCAACAATGCACTTTGCAATGGTACAAGGTTGATGGTCAAAGCATGTCGAAAATAATGCAATTGATGCTGAGATTGTTGGAGGGTTGCATGCTGCAAAAAGGGTTTTCATACCTCGGATCCTGATGTCCCCATCGGAGGATCTTTCTTTACCTTTCAAATTTAAGAGGAAGCAATTTCTGATCCGATTGAGTTTTGCTATGACTATCAATAAGGCTCAAGGACAGACAATCCCTCACGTCAGAATTTACCTTCCCGAGCCAGTGTTCTCACATGGCCAACTCTATGTTGCATTGTGGAGAGGTGTTTCAAGATAGATGACTAAAATTCTTGCAAAACCAAGGAATGATATCAACCCTCTAGGAAAAAGCACCAAAAACATTGTATACAGAGATGTGTTGGTGTAATTTGCTATTTCAGCAATGTTTATTTTACTATTTTGTATTATATATTTTTCTATGTAGTTTTCAATTCGTGGTTCCATGTTTTCCACTTGGAAAACATATTTTATCTTTTGACAATTCACATTGTTAAGACTTCCGTCAGTAAATTAAAAACCTTTATTATTTATAATGATTATTAAGCTGACTCAACACCCCCACTATGTCAAGCCACCACAACTATTTTACATACAAACTTGCATTTTCTATCCTACGATATATTATACAACGTGCTTTGCACGTGCACGCTAACTAGTTTTCTGTAAAGCGAATCTTACAGGCAGGCAGTACCAGAGAGTGCAGCTTTTGGGTAGGGATGGCAATCGGGTGGGTATCTCCGGGTACGCTTGTATCCTACCTGAATCCGAAACCCAAAAAATCTGCCCATACCCGAACCAGAAAATATCTGTGGGTATAAACCAGCACCCATACCCGAACCCGATGGGTACCCGATACCCGATGGGTATCCGATACCCGAAAATATATATGCAGCAAGCCATTCATTAACCATTTAACCTATGGTCAGCCATATGTAGACACACAAATAATTGCAATAACATTTGATAGTCTCCTGAAAATGGCAATAACAATTCACCAAATACACAAATAGTTCACCAAGTACACAAATTTTATTACAAGTTTACAACACAGAGAAATTTAAATGAGGCAGCCAAGCATATTAGATGGTGGTGACAGATTCATGATCCATCATTTCCTCTTCATCTTCAAAGATTGATTCAAGTGTAGCAAAGTTAGAAGTTTTAAGAGCCTGCATGAAGCGATGAAATGTTAAAAGCAGTCATTAAGGGGAGAAGAGAGAAGAGGGGAGTGGCCAGGGGGCGGATCGGGGACGGCAGGGGGCGGATCGGGGGCGGCGTGGCAGGGGATGGCTTGACGGCGGCAGCGGGGTGGCTCGACGGCGGCAGGGGGTGGCTCGGCGGCGGCGGTGGGGTGGATCGGAGGCGGATCTGGGGCGACGTGGCAGTCGTATAACTTCGTATAATGTATGCTATACGAAGTTATTACGCCCTTAGTTTGGGCCATATTGATTCTCCCAAGCGGTGAAGCTAATAACGGGAGATTAGCCTCTGATACCAATTGATAGGATCAATATGAGCCTAGAGGGGGGTGAATAGGCTAATTTAACAAATTCCTACAGCTGACCCGAGACCCCTTACCGGATATTCGCTGGATCACAGTACAAGCTCCACCGGATATCCGCTGGGGGTGCAGCGGAAAAAATTAGATCTAGAGCGAACAGAGATAGATCAGCTAGAAACAAGTATAGATCTGAAAACTACAAGTCTAGAGCAAGCTACCAGCAGTAGTAAAACAACTAGATCAAGATCACGAAAAATAAGTGCTAGGGTTTTGAAATCAAACCACAAGAAAGGGAGTCACAAGCGATTTTTTACTAAAGTTCGGATCCTTGAAGGGGGATCCTACTCTCCGTTTGAGGTTGTGGCCCGCTTGCAACCAAACGAACCCGGGTCACAAAGACCCTCTTATCTTGCGGGACACAAAGCCCACGCGCTTCACTAAGTGGCCCCTTCCCTTGCGGAGGCGGAGACCGGCCTTCACAAACGTCCGGCGGCTCACCACACCAAGCGGGAGCTCACCGGCGACGCCTAGCAGTCGAGGAGCCCTTCAAGCCTCCAAGAGTAATAGAAGATGCTGAGAAACCGGGGCGTATGATTATATGCCAAACTCAAGTCTTTACGCACATATTCATGGAACACCAACTTCGGAGGGCACGACAGCTCATATTTTGTGCCTAAGAACGACCAAGAGTTGGTTGGGATTTGATGGATTAGTGCCCCAGGCAAAGGTAGAATGCATAGTTTGTGGGATTGGTGCTTGATTTGACTTGAATAAAGTGTACAGGCATTGTTATTTTATGAAGTTTGTAGCCCTCCTTTTTTGAGAGAGGGTGAGAGTGATATAGAGAATCAAGATGGATGTTATACTTATACATGGTGCTTTTTGTGTGCAATGGATAGGAGATTCATATACTTCCCGTGTATTTTGGTTTGACTGATCATGCTGTCCATATTTAGAATAACTCTTCTTTTGGTTGCATGTATATTTGAATGCAAATATGTAGATGAATCGTGTTGCGTTTGTAATTGTCTCTTGTTGTTGGGACATCTGTTTTGTCGAATTTCCCATGATCAGGTTGTCCCCAATTAGCCTGATATGCATGTTCCCTAAGTCCCGTTATTCTCTCTTTTTTGTATTTAACGTCCTAGGATACGAATAGTTCGCTGGTTTTTTTCACGGTTAGCTGTGGTTTTTGGAGGTTAACCAACGGTTTTTCACGGTTAACCTGGTTTCTGAGTAAAAAAGATTAAAATCGATGAAAATTGCTAAAATCCTTTAAAATGTACATTAAAAATTTGAATTTTTAAATTTTGTTTAAGCCAAAATGCATAGAATGATTAATAGTATTTTTAGGAATTTTATGTATAGTTTACATTTAAAATTTATTTGAACGAATTTTGATCAAACCCTTAAACCCTAAACCGTCGGTTTACCAAACCGAGGCCTCGTGGAGGCGCGGTTAACCGGTGATTTTGGAGAACTAGAACTAACCTACTATAGCTTCGACTTGGTAGAAGATCGATGATGTATGTAATCTCTACCCAAATGATTTTCTCAACTCACTCACACCAAATGGTTTGCTCCCACATGTTCTGCAGCTTGAAGTAAATCACCCTGTGATCCTACTAAGAAATCTTGATCCCAACAATGCACTTCGCAATGGTACAAGGTTGATGGTCAAAGCATGTCGAAAATAATGCAATTGATGCTGAGATTGTTGGAGGGCTGCATGCTGCAAAAAGGGTTTTCATACCTCGGATCCTGATGTCCCCATTGGAGGATCTTTCTTTACCTTTCAAATTTAAGAGGAAGCAATTTCCGATCCGATTGAGTTTTGCGATGACTATCAATAAGGCTCAAGGATAGACAATCCCTCACGTCGGAATTTACCTTCCCGAGCCAGTGTTCTCACATGGCCAACTCTATGTTGCATTGTGGAGAGGTGTTTCAAGAAAGACGACTAAAATTCTTGCAAAACCAAGGAATGATATCAACCCTCTAGGGAAAAGCATCAAAAACATTGTATACAGAGATGTGTTGGTGTAATTTGCTATTTCAGCAATGCTTATTTTACTATTTTGTATTTTATGTTTTTCTATGTAATTTTCAATTCGTGGTACCATGTTTTCCACTTGGAAAAACATATTTTATCTTTTGACATTTCACATTGTTAAGACTTCTGTCAGTAAATTAAAAACCTTTATTATTTATAATGATTATTAAGCTGACTCAGCACCCCCACTATGTCAAGCCACCACAACTATTTTACATACAAACTTGCAATTTCTATCCTACGATATATTATCCGACGTGCTTTGCACATGCACGCTAACTAGTATGAAAAAAAGATAAGTAGATTGGCTTATTGAACGGGGCGAAAATAGGATAGGACATGAATGGACAACTAGCAATAAACTTACAGGTAACCAATCTGAATCTAGTGCCTAATTAACAAGTTCAGAAATTTTGCCTGAACGGGGTGCGGAGCCGCGGGCGTAGTTGGCCATTTCGTTTCCCGCCAAAATGCTCTGAAATTTGGGCCTGGGGAACCACAAGTGGGCTATGACCATGGTTTGGTGCCAGCCCGTTCAACCAGGCCGTCGAAAGAAGCCCACAGTTGAGTGAAGCCGGCTCCCCATCACGAATTGAGGGAAGCGATGGGAGCAGAGCGAACGCCATTGGAAGCAGTAGTGCTTCAACGATCCAAGTGCTCCTTCCCGGACTGCATCTATGCAAACGGCAATTGCCACTTTGTGGCACTGATTTGAACGATGAAGCCTTTGCTTCTTATATATGTTGGTGCTCTTGTTTGAACTATCCAAAAAGATAACTGAAGTTTGCTTCTTCTTCTTTCTTGGCAACTCCTTTTCGTTATCACAAGTTTGCAAGATTGTCCGATTACAGAAAATATGATCCGGGATAACCTTTTTTTTTTAACGAGAATATTGTTTTAATTTGCACCTGATCTTTAAAGCCTCTGAGACTGAGCTTGTCTCTACACAAATCCATTCCGTTCATACGAATTTTTGAGAAATCAGATTGGGTTGCATGATTGCGTGAAACGGAGCCGCTAAGACGCATGGCGCACGCACCGAGTTTACGCGCACCTGGCACTCAGTGGAACAAGTCATGTGTAGGATTGTAGGCACTAACTATCCCTAATTAGTGGAATCAATTGATAAAAGTAGGTACTCATGTAAGATTAGAAAAACATTACCAAAGACGCACACGTTTGATAACGCAGTTCGGCACTTGTCTACATCTGCGGGGCAATGATTCCGGATGCTCCTCCCCAGTCAAATCTTTTTACAAAGAAGTACAGATCTGCTCTGCTCTGAGTTACGTACCTTGCTCTGCAACAGCTCCTGACTACGCCTCACACGACGTCTACTACCTTGCTACAGCTTCTGCAAGCCTAACATAACCCCTCGCTCATCTGCCTCTCTTCCCTGAAAAAATCTCTTCTAATCTTCCTCTAATTTCTTCTGATCACCTCTGAAATTTTCCTAATTCAACTCGGGCTCGATTCCTACTCAAACTAGAACTCAAACTAAGGCCCTGTTCTTTTGAGCTGATTTTAACGGATGAACAGCTGAACGGTTGAAATGATTGAATTTCAAACGCTTCTCGAGGTATTCTTGAGATTCAGATCCATTTCGTTTGACTTGTTTTTTAAAGCGCTAGGATCCACCTTCAAAACAGCAAAAAAATAGACTCAAAAAACTCAAAGCACATGTCTTTTTAAAACGTAGATAAGTCGTTAAGCTGTTAAGCCGTTAAACTGTTAAACTGAAAAGAACTAGGCCTAAATTTCTTGGCCTTCCACGCCCCACTGCCACGCCCCACCTGGGACGTCGCGGATCTCGCGCTCCCCCTGGGCCGGTTTGCCCTGCCTCCCAACCGCCTGGCTCCTGCCTGCGCTGGGCCGCGCGCCGCCTGCTGCGTGCTCGGCTTGACCTGCATGCTACGAATTAAATAAATTTTTAGCTTTATTTTAATTCAAAATTAAATAAATAAATACCCGTTTTAATAAATTACAAAAATAGACTTCTGTCGCCGCACCATCGGGCGAGATATAAATCCCGCCCAACCAACGGGCATTTTTTATAATTTCCGTGAAATGACGCCCATCGATTGGGCGGATTTAAATCTCGCCTAATCAGCCGGCGTAATTTCCTTATTCACCTAATCAAGCGCGTGAGATTCACGAAATAGAGAAATTTCTATAGTGATTAGTATCCTTTGCCATCGGGATGATTTATGGAGACCCTTGATTTGCGCTGGTGGTTGATATTTAGATAGCACAATTAACGTGGCCTTAATCCAATTGACTCGGAAAAATCAGTTAACAGAGAAATTGATTAACGGAGAACGTGGTTTGACTAACCAGGAGGAAGCGCGCGAACGTGTTTAGCGGTCACGTATGTATTGCACGCACTTAGCGAGGCACTTAGCCGTTCTATAAATCAGTTAATGCATGCAATCAACGGTCTATGGAACGATGAACGCGTTAATCGCGTGCATAACAAATATCGCCCGACCAATGGGCGGGATTTAAATCCTGCCCAGCCAACTGGCGATGCTTATCTCCGTTTTTAAACCTAGGTGAATAAATCGCCCGGCCAATGGGCGTTTTTTATAAATCGCCTGTTGGTCCGGCGCCGAAAGGTTATTTTTTTAATTTATTAAAACGGGTATTCACCTATTTAATTTTGAATTAAAATAAAGCTAAAAATTGATTTAATTCGCATGCTGCACAGCCGCAAGCATGTACATACACGCACAGCATCACATGCACGTTTCCTTTTTCCTTTTTCTTCTCCTTTCCTTTTCTTTTCTCCTTCTTAACTGCGCGCGCGCACACACATCTATAATAGATACAAGTCCGACCAGTGTCTTGGAAGGTATATACTGCATACACATCCATCCTCGCCCTCGTCCTCTCCGCGTCAGCGCCGTCCTCGTCGGGGAGCCACCACCTTTTGACTTCGCATTCGCCGTCGCCTGAGCTTGATCTTGCTCTGCTAGGCCTTCATGCCCCCTTTGGGCCTCCCTCACCGCCACTAGCCCTCTCCTTGGATGATAGCCTGGTTCTTCAGACCATCTTCCCCGAAGCTCATCACTTTCACTACCCGACTGATTCGATGCTTCTTGAGGCTGACCTGCCTCCTCCGCCACCTCAGTCCGAGGTCCATGCGCTACTCACCAGATTATCCACGCCATGCTAGCAGCCCTTTCTCGAGTCCTCGCTGGTGCCAGGGCCTCAGCCTGGCAGTGGCCATGGCCGCGGTGCGCGTGTTCGGGCTACCTCCTCCTCCAGCACTCGTCGCAGCTCCCGCATCGCATCCTTCGGCGCACCACCGTTGGCCCCCGGTGTCTGTGTGGTCCCTTCTATTCGCAGAGCACAGGGCGTCCTGATGCGCAAGCTAGGGCACGCCCCGCAGGTCTCAGGCAGCGTGAATGACCTCGCCTCGCATCTCACCGTCCTTTCCTCTTCGCCGATGGATGCCTCAGCCGTCAGCGCAGTGTCCGACCTCTGCGGTCTCGACATGCCGGCCTTAGACTTGCCTACTGTGGGTATGTCCTCTGTCGAGGAGGAGATACCCGCTAAGATGACATCGCTAGTTGCCTAGCTGACATCGCTAGTTTGTTGCTTCTCCTCGTTTCCCAATGAAGATCGTCTCCTGGAATATTCGTGGTCTCAACTCCGCTGCGAAGCATGACGTCGTCGGCAACCTTGTTTGCTCCCACAGGCCGTCTATTTTGGCCCTTCAAGAAACCAAGCTCCCTCTCTCCGGGACGCCGATCCTCGAGGAGATCGGTGCTCATAAGCTCCGCGGCTCACTCCAGCTCCCTGCCGTCGAGACCCGCGGGGCCTTCTTCTGCTTTCTGATGACAGTTCCATCTCAATGTCCGATACTCTACTCCTGCAAAACTCCATCACCGCCAAGATTACCTAAACCGACTCTAGTCAATCTTGGGTTATCGCCAATGTTTATGGTCCCTCTCAATCTGACTTAGAGAAAGAAGCCTTCCTCGATGAGATCCAAACCATTGCCGACACTATCTGGGAACCTTGGCTGATCATGGGTGACTTCAACCTCATTTACAAGGGTTTCGACAAGAACAACCTCAACCTTAACTGCCGGCTTATGAACCTCTTCCGGAGCACCTTAGACAACTGTCTTCTCCGCGAGCTTCACCTTTCCAGCAAGCGGTTCACTTGGAGCAACGAGCAAGCCATTCCAACGTTGGTCAGGCTTTATTGAATGTTCTGTACACCGACTTGGGAGACAGCCTTCCTGGCCTCCTCTCTCATCCCGCTCTCTTCGTCGACCTCCGACCACTGCCCACTGCTGCTCTTCGTGAACTCCTTTCGGCGGCCGCCCAGGCGTTTCCGCTTCGAGAATTTCTGGACCAAAATGCTGGGCTTTCTCGAGGTGGCTAAACAAGCTTGGTGCGACAGCTCCCGCCCCCCAACGTCCACCGACCCCCTACAGATTCTTCGGATCAAGCTCCATCGCACCGTAGCAGCTCTGCAAACTTGGAACCGAAACAACATTGGTGGTACCAAGCTTCAGCTTGCCATTGCTTCCGAAGTTATTTGTCTCCTCGACATGGCCGTGGAAAGTCACCCGCTCTCCTCCCAGGAAATATCACTGCGGCGGGCGCTCAAGGTCCGGGTATTAGGCTTGGCGGCCATTGAGAAAATCCATTGAAAACAGCGCTCAAGACTCAACTGGCTTAAACTCGGGGATGCCAACACAAGATATTTCCACATTCGGGCAAACTCACGGCGCCGCAGAAACTACATCCACACTCTTCTTACTGATCGTGGGCTACTAACCAGCCATGACGAGATGGCTGACTCCCTCCACCATCATTTCAGCTCCATCTTCGGGACTTTGCATGCTACCACACCCGACTCCTTCACCTTCAACTAGAGCAATCTCGGCCTCCCAGTGGCCGACCTTTCGTCCCTTGAGGCGCCCCTCTCTCTTCAAGAGCTACCTGACACTTTGATGGCAATGCCTAATGATAAAGTGTGACATCCTAATAA
>SPJY01032634.1:6869-45830 GCA_005191435.1 Raddia distichophylla
CCCGAGAGACTTGGACGAATTAAGGCGCGAAGTTGATAAAAAGTGCGGAGCTAGGAAAACAAACGAGAGACCCACACGAAGAACTTACGAAGCTGGTCGATGTTCCAAGTGCTGGTCAGCTCTCTCCCGTCCTCCATTGCCAGGCGAACAGCCCCCGGGCGAGCAGTAGAAACGACCGTGAACGGGCCCTCCCATCGAGGAGTTAACTTGTTGGCATTGGACAGATTCTGGACACGGCGCAGAACGAGGTCGCCCACCTTCAAAGCCCTTGGTCGAACTGATTTGGCAGCGTGCCGATGAAGATCTTGCTGGTAGCGTGCCATTCTGACTTGTGCCCGGTCGCGTGTGCCTTCGAGGAGATCGAGTTCGAGCAGGCGCTCTTGCTCTGCGTCAACTAAGTCGACCGAGCTCGTACGAGGCGAGCCGAGTATACTTCGGCGGGCAAGATGGCTTCTGCACCATAGACCAATTGGAAAAGAGTTTCCCCGGTTGCCCGGCTGGCCGTAGTGCGAACTGCCCCGAGGACGGAAGGGACCTCGTCAACCCAGGCTTTGTTGTGCTCACTGAGAGCAGCAAACACCCGCCGTTTGATACCCTGGACTATTTGTCCGTTAGCTCGCTCGACTGCTCCATTGCTCCGTGGATATGCCACAGAGACGAAGCAGACCTTGATGCCCAGCTGTTCGTAGTATTCCTGTAATAGCTCGCTTCTGAACTGGGGACCATTATCGGTGATCAGGGCAGGTTGACTGCGTTGCCCGGAGGAAGTGTTAACTTCACCTATGGACTTAAGGCCTTCAGCCAGCCGCTCTAGGTGGGAAGCAACAGCGTCGCCCATGAGGGCGAGGTTGGCTTGGTTGGTGGATCTGATCACCGTCGCCAGGGCTTGAAGTCGTTCTCGACTCTGTTCAAGGGGTACTGGGATCCCTGAGGCGTCCGCGTTCTGCCTGATCGGAGTCTGGTTACGCGGGGATTTGACCCGAGCAGATAGATCGTCTGCCGGGGGACTTGGCGTAGGCGCGCGAGGCGGGTCGCGTCGTTGTCGCTTGCGCTGGTCGCGAATCTGCGCCAAGGTTTGATTGTTTGAGGCGTCCAGACTGCGGCGAACAACTTCTTGTTCGCGAGCAGCCGGTGTGGCCCCATCTTGTCGCCGAGCAGGATTGATCCGCTCGATCTCTTCGGCCGCCACGACCCGTGCAGGATCCTCTGAGGTTCCTGCACCGGCCATGTTGGTACTGCGGTGACCGTGCGTTGGTGCGCTAGACGGTGTCATCACTGTGTCGCCACACGAGGAATCGACCGACATAGCCTTGGAGTCCGAAAGATCTAAACCATCGTAAAGATCGTCGGTTCCGTACCCATCATCAATGACGGGAGCTTGATCCAAGACCATCTCCGGAACATAGCCAGAGACTTCTGTCCCATATACAGAAAGCGATCGAGATCGAACAGATCGATCCGATCCGACAGGGGACGAGACATCCTGTCCTTCTGAGTCGTAGTTCTCAGGAAGAGATCCCTGGTCGCTGATGGAGTTCGACATGCTCGATCTACTAGGTCCCCACGGACGGCGCCAACTGTCGACGGTTGACATATCGATCTCAAGTCAACTAAGGTTCTTGAGAAAGGGAAGATAGGAGACACGCCGAACAACACGAACAGCAACCAGCGACGAACAGGGAGACAAAGATTTTTATCCTGGTTCAGGCCTCTCGAAGAGATAATAGCCCTACGTCCAGCCTTTCTTTATATCAAAGAGGACTACAAGAGGATCCTCGACGACATGAACAGGTCTCGGCGAGATTGTGTGCGTACAAAGAAGCAATACGCAGTCTAAGCTTCGATGCGATGATCTGGTGCCCCTCTAAACGCCGTAGGGGCTCTGTTTATATAGTGTTGAACAACCGACCTACCGAGGGATAATCGGGCTGGGCTAACTACGAGATCGTAACGAACTCAATATATGCCAAATACATCCGGAGGTAGATAAGGTATACTCCAAGTCTTGGGGATCACGACTCCTATTCCAATCCGGAAAACTAACGTCCGGGTCTTCACGTAGCCGTGCAGAACTCTGTTCGAGTCGGACTCGAACACGAGATCTAGGCCGTTATGCACCGTGCCAGCCAAGAAGCTGTTCGGCAGGATGCTCATGGGTCTGATCGAACCTTCCAGGGAGCTGGGCTCTGGTAGGCTGTTCGATTGGGCCGTCAGAGAGTGGACCATGGCAATGGGCCGTGATTTTATCCTCGACACATGGTATCATAAAACCATGGTTTTAAAAAACTTTGTTGCCAAACAGGCCCTTAATCGTGTCAAGGTTTTTTGGAAAGTGAGCAAGTGACCGGTCGAATCGCACGGGGGCTAAAGTCAGGGATTGGCCAATTGGGTGGGGGCGTCGCTCGCCTTTTTCTAGAAGACCTGCAAGGCTCTGTTTTCATATTTGAGTTTTCAGATTCTCGTACTTTCGTTTAATTTTACATTTTGGCTTGATTCTGGTTGAGTTGAAAAAAGCACAGGCTTACCAGACGCCTCCCAAAAGAACACAACAGTGTAGCCGAATTTCCTAGCTATTGGATTGGATACCATCTTGGCCCTATGACTCTCCCTCGCTCTCTCGTTCCGACTTCCGAGCTCTCCTCTCCACCTCCATGCCGCCGCTGCACTGTTGTGCCAGACGATTCGGCCGGATTGTTCACCGCGCAGTCCTTTGTGAGCATGTGTGAGTGGTGCCTTGTTGTGTGGCGCGTGGTGCTAGTTAGCCGGCCACATTCCGTCCCCATCGACTAGTTTTTCTAGACCTCTATTTAAGGGATCTTGGGACTTGTGTTGGGCTGCTATTTCACTCTAAGAGCTAAGTGTAATTTGAGTGAAAGCCACAAAAAATTAGGGCCCAAGTGTATGAGATTGAGGGAGCGAGTTCTTGGGTTTGACTAGTGCTACATGGGTGCTTGATACGGCGGGGTCGACTCTTTTTAAAGCAACTATGATGAGGCATGGTGACCTACCGAGGAGGAGGTTTTGTGAAGATTGAAGTCCACCTATCGGTTAAAAAATTATTTTTTTGCCACTCTATTGGACAACCTCTTAGATGAAGGGCTACCTAGTTAAGAGGAGTAATACCGCTCTCTGTTAAGAAATGGAGAGGAGTAATACCCCTTTTTATGAAGGGTGCTCCAACCTGGGTTTGCAAAACCGTCGGTTAACCAGTTTCCACGGACAACCGGTTTGCAAAGGGTATGATAAGTTCCCTACATCTACATGAACGAATAGAATGACCACCCTTAATTTTAAAACATCCTATCACGTAAGCGTTGGAGTTGTATCGATCATTTGAACCGAGTAAATACTTGTTGCAAAGTAATGGAAGAAACACAACCCTATTGATCGTGTCACAATCCTCTTAATTGTGTCAAGGTTTTTTGGAAAGTGAGCAAGTGACCTGTCGAATCGCACGGGGGCTAAAGTCAGGGTTTGGCCAATTGGGTGGGGGGTGTCGCTCGCCCTTTTTTAGAAGGCCTGCATGACTCTGTTTTCATATTTGAGTTTTCAGATTCTCGTACTTTCGTTTAATTTTACATTTTGGCTTGATTTTAGTTGAGTTGAAAAAAGTACGGGCTTAACAGACGCCTACCCAAAAGAACACAACAGTGTAGCCGAATTTCATTGCGGTTGGATTGGATACCATCTTGGCCCTATGACTCTCCCTCACTCTCTTGTTCCGACTTCCGAGCTCTCCTCTCCACCTCCATGCCACCGCCGCGCTGTTGTGCCAGACGATCCGGCCGGATTGTTCAGCGTGCAGTCCTTTGTGAGCGTGTGTGAGTGGTGCCATGTTGTGTGACGCATGGTGCTAGTTAACCGGCCACATTCCGCCCCCATCGACTAGTTTTTCTAGGCCTCTATTTAAGGGATCTTGGGACTTGTGTTGGGCTGCTATTTCACTCTAAGAGCTAAGTGTAATTTGAGTGAAAGCCACAAAAAATTAGGGCCCAAGTGTATGAGATTGAGGGAGCGAGTTCTTGGGTTTGACTAGTGCTACATGGGTGCTTGATACGGCGGGGTCGACTCTTTTTAAAACAACGATGATGGGGCATGGTGACCTACCGAGGAGGAGCTTGTGAGAGGTAAGTCGTTGTGAAGATTGAAGTCCATCTATCGGACAGAAAATTATTTTTTTGCCACTCTATTGGATAATCTCTCATATGAAGGGCTACCTAGTGAAGAGGAGTAATACCCCTCTCTGTGAAGAAATTGGGAGGAGTAATACCCCTTTTTATGAAGGGTGCTCCAACGTGGGTTTGCAAAACCGGTGGTTAACCGGTTTCCGCGGACAACCGGTTTGCAAAGGGTATGATAAGTTCCCTACATCTACATGAACGAATAGAATGACCACCCTTAATTTTAAAACATCCTATCACGTAAGCGTGGGGTTGTATCGATCATTTGAACCGAGGAAATACTTGCTGATAAAAACTGGAGCTGCATCCATCAATTGAACCAAGTAAATACTAGATGATCAGAAGCAAGAGCCAAATTAGATGCACGGATAAAGCATACGAAAACTAATCAAGTATGGCAAGGGCACACCTTCTTACTGACATTTCCCAACAGCTACGCATCATGAAAGGCTTCCAACAACACGAAATTCTCAGGTTACCCAATAATCACCGAAACTGAAGGTCTTCATGTTACTAAAATAGGGAAAAATCATGGTGCCAGCCAGCCAGACAGACAGAACCCGTATCACGGGGCCAAATAGTAAAGGAAAAAATATCAGGTCACAGCAGGCAGCATCACCGGGCCAAATTATAGCAAATGGTATAATTTTCTCACAGCACGCAGCATCACTGGACCAAATAGTAAAAAAAAAAATTAGCTCGCTTTTCCGTGGCCTTAGAAAAGATTATATGGCTCTCATATCAATAGACATCACATGACCAAGATAATGACAAAGATTTCAGTGTCTTCTTACCATGAATGCCACAGCTACTGACATGCGTAACGACGCATGGAATTACATAAGGCAGTTTCAACAGAATAAATGTACTATATATAGGACACACTCTTACAAAAGCCACCGTAAGATCAGAAGGCCAGCCAAAATATATACTACCAAATGTCTCACTACCTTCCACTTTTCACTTATATATACATGGTCTGAGCTATCGGATTACCCTCAAAGCCAGCCCATCCACTACAAACTACGTTAACTAAGCCTCCCAGGAAGCATGCACATCTCATAAACAACTTATATAATACCTACAACTTCGTGTATCCCTACTCAGATCACCCAAGAACTCACATCATCCACCTACTCAAATTCTACTGTTAGAATGGCCTCCCCTACACCACGGAACGAGCATTGCCAGCTTCTGAGGCGCTGTCCCCTGAGGTTCCTGACTCAGAACCTGTCAACAAAGTCAAATGGGGAACAGTGCAAAAAAATAAAGGTTCATGAAGAATAAACTAGGAGCTTGACCATACCACTGGACGATGAGGAGCCACTGCCAGAACCACCAGAGCCACTCGCGGCCTCAGCATCCTTCTTAATCTCAACAGATTGGTAAGTCGCAGTTGGCATCTCATCCCCAATGTCTACATACCCATCCGCCTGCTCGGCCACGATAGTTCTCTTCCCTGGATGTTCGCTCTCCTGTAAATAACAAAACAAAACAAACCACATGAGATCCCAATCTGCATATCCACTAACTGAGACAAACTGCAAGTGAGGCACATATGCACCTTTGCAGGAAAGGAGACAACTTTCGGTGATGACGAGTGAATGATTTTGTTCATGGGAGGATCTCCCGTAATGCGATTGGGACAACAATTCCTTATGTTATCTGTTCTTATTTTGAGACCGTGCTGGTATCTTTTGCCCGACAATTTTGGCTGTTATTTACCGTAACAATTATCATATATTGCCCCTTGACACCTCTTGTTTTGTTTAATGAGTCTTTAATTTCGCTGTAAATATCTCTCTGTATCTTGAGCCGCCATCCGGTTTGCAACGCGTCCCGGATCGTATTTTGTCCTAACTACTCGCGTAAGCAAAAACGCTACCGCGATGCGCTGTAATTGCTCCGCGTTCTTCCTCCTGCTCCGCGCGATGTTGCTGCTGTATTTTTTTGTTCATGGTTTTGCTCGAGGAATCGCCATTAAGAGAACCGGGTGGCTTGTTGCCGGCGTACGCCGATCCGTCGCTCTTGAGACTCATCCTCGTCCATTCGTTCGTCGCGGATGGCAGGGTGGTTCATGAACGTTTTCTCCGCGTCGCATCCGTCGCGTTTCCTTCGTTCGTGATTGATTTTGGGGGCGAAATGATCCCCGCTATATCCTCCCCCCGATCAGCTCGTCGAGGTTGCTGATTGCGCTTTGCTTTTGATATTTGAAAGTTGTTTTTGTTACGATTAATTAATCCTTAATCATTAATTAAGAGATAATTAATTATATGGTTAAAAAGGAAAACCCTTTCTCTCTGCGATAAACACACAGAAGGACGGGGAGGCAGTTCGGCTCGAAGGAAAAGAGGCGCCTCATCCAACCGACGCAATCCAACGGGAAGATGCGACGATTGGAGAAAGAACGCGATGTTTCTCAATGTATAAAAGGGGATACGATCCCCATTGTAATCTCAGTTCGTTCAATCAATAAAGTACAACCGATTTCAAACTCAAAACATGTTATCAAGCACGTAGAATCTGCCCTGAGAAAGGTAGGACCCGAACCCCTGCTCTTCGAGGAAGTGCATATATTCCCCCCTGTCCTTCAACAGAAGACAAACCTCCACCCCAGCGCAGAACACGTGACAGGTCATTTCCTGTTCCTAATGGAAGAATAGAAACAGGGGGAGGAGATTCATAGTTCTGCTTTTCAATGGCATGAAGAACCCACGCTGCGGTTCCATCCCCACCACAAACAAGGATTCTGAAGTGTTTTACATTGCGGAATAGTTGCAATCCAACTTCAGGTCCCTGAGAAGCACTTAGCTCAAATATCTGTATGGGATTCGGTAGAATCTCCTCACTGCCGGACTTCCCATTAGCTGTGATGACATGTAGAAGTGTCTGATACACCCGCGGCACTGTAGCGCGGCACTGTTCACGTCGGTTACTGTAGCGCGGGTCCGTACTGTTCACGAGGCACTGTTCACGCGGGATAGTTAGGGATAAGATTAGTTATGGTATTAGATAAGATCAGTTTGTTAGGGAGGGGGTAAGATTAGTTAGAGATAGTTTCTTAGGGCCTAAGTCTTCTATCTCTATAAAAAGGATGGTCATGTATCTTTTTTTGGAGGCAATCAAATGAATCAAAATTGAGAGTAGATTTCATAGACGGTGGCTCCGATAACAGCCAAAACGCTAGCTTTGACAACAGCTCGTCTCGCCCGCGTCAAGGGCCATATCAGTGTCCCTTCAGAAGAAGATACATTAGCACTAGCTCTTTTAGATAGCAGCAACCATGTTATATCATTATGCCCTTCTTTCGCAGCATTAAGCAAAGGAATACTGCCTTCATAGTTCTTGATATTTGGAATTATCAAGTATTTGCACTTATCTAGCTCCCCTGTGTTTGTTGCCTGATGCAATGGCCCAAATAATTCCAATCTTACAGAGGCAAGCGTCTCCATGTCCCCTTCTTCCACCATCCACTTAGACAATTCCTTTTGCTCATTGTTGCTCTTTGCAATTCTGGCTCCCGGAGCTGCATTGCAGGAGTTGCTCGGGTACTTGACCTGATCAATCTGATGATCACGAACCCAGGTTTTCTTGACCCAACGCAGCGGCCGGCGCACAATGCACACTCTTGACACCCATTTGACACTCCGAGTACGCCTCAAGCTAAGCTCCTTGAATCTTGCCATTCCATTTGCACAATGCACAACGCAGCTTGGCAAGCTTTGATTACTGCAATGGTTACCCCTCCTATCCCAACGCACTGATCGGCGGCTGATGTGAACTCCCTTCCTTCTCTTGTCCTGACGAGCAGGTAGAACCCTTCTGACCAATCATTTCTTCAAACACTTGGTGTGGACTGGTTGTGGTAGTCATCATGTTGCACTTGGTTGTGGTTCCTGGCAAAGCAATCGTCTGCAAGGAGGTTTGGACCATGGGAGTGATCAAGGGAACAGCCATGGCTGCAACTGAGGTCACTGTAGCTAGCAGCAAATCATCTTCTCGGTCAGAGCACTCTGGTCATATTCCCATGATTCTCTAGCATGACACCAATATGCTTCTCATACTAATTAAATATATGGAAAGAAAGGGATTGAGCGCATGTCCATTTTAAATTTGTTACCTAAAGTAAATATATACTAAAAAGTAATATGGCAACTCAGCAGCCTCATATAATATTTTAATGTACATATGCATAAACAAAACGAAAGCAAAACTATCTGTGTTACCTTAGTTTTTCCATCAGATTGCCCCCTCCAACTTCCCCTCCATTTATTTTTATTGACCGCATTTCTGTTAGGGGGATATGCAAGCACAGCACATGCCCTGCCTTGCTGCACTGTGCACTCCTATTTAAATAAGCTTGTGATGATGGAGTGAAACTATGAAAGTCAAGTTTTGTACTTTTTGTGGCAGAACTGGATGTTTGCCTCGACAGAGAGCAAGCATGCAGAACTGGATGCTTGCTTCGACAAACAGGCAGAACTGGATGCTTGCTTCGACAGAGAGCAAGCATGCAGAACTGGATGCTTGCTTCGACAAACAGGCAGAACTGGATGCTTGCTTCGACAGAGAGCAAGCATGCAGAACTGGATGCTTGCTTCGACAGAGAGCAAGCATGCAGAACTGGATGCTTGCTTCGACAGAGAGCAAGCATGCAGAACTGGATGCTTGCTTCGACAGAGAGCAAGCATGCAGAACTGGATGCTTGCTTCGACAGAGAGCAAGCATGCAGAACTGGATGCTTGCTTCGACAGAGAGCAAGTGTTCATACGTATATGCATGTAGTTGTGTAACGAGCGCGCTCAAGTATTTCAAGTCTCAAACTTCATCAACTTTGATCAATAACAAGTAACCTATGTGTATATGGGTTATACCATACATAAATTTAATTAGTACCGATTATTCTGTGACAAAATCCCTCATGAGAAAATCAATAACGTCACGGCTACACGAATTAATAATCTGTGACGATCTAAATATTTAAATCATGAACTTGTGAGATAGGGTTAACCTGGTCAGCGAATTTTGCGACGACCTGTGATTTTTCATCAAGAATGATAGAACTTCTTATGACTTGCGCTCCTCGAGTCTGTGCTCACCGCCATCCCCTCCTACATCCTCTCGGTCACCATTCCTCCTCAGTCGGTGATCATGAAGATTGACAAGATCCGGCGAGCTTGGCTTTGGCGGAAAACAGTCTGCTCCCCGATAGCCTCAGGTGGCCTTGGAGTTCTCGATCTTCACTCCTTTGCCAGGGCCCTCCGTTTACGTTGGCTCTAGCTTGCCAAGACCTCTGTTACCCGAACGTGGGCTGGTAGCCTTCCGACGCTGCACTCTTCCGCGTTGCCACCACCTTGACATGAGGGAACGGGGCAACCTTCTCCTTTTGGAACGATGCTGTCTTGATGGCCGGATGACACGTGATCTAGCTCCGCGCATCTTTGCCACCTCCATCAGGAAGAATAGGACGATGGCTGATGCTCTACTCAATAACAACTAGCTCTTGGACCTGCGGCGTAACTTCGATCCTTCAATGTCTGTTGAGCTAGTCTCCCTTTGGTGGCAAGTGCGCCAGGTGGTTCTACTACACAATGAAACCGATCGTACTTGTTGGTGGATGTAAGGATCTAAGGTCGCGAGGGGGTGAAGCGGACTAATTAGCAATTTTAAGCATACTATTTTTTGTTTTTAGCTTTTAGCCAATTTGATTAACCAACCTAGATGAAATCCTAACTGACTAATCTACCGCGCTAGCAATCGAGTACATGCGGAAGGATAAGCAAACCTAACTAGCCGAAGCACGATATGAATAAGATGGTTGAAGCAATGGGAAACGTAAATGCGGTATGAAAAGAGACATGGGAGGCTCACCGATTTTTTAATGTGGTTCGATGCAAAGCACCTACCTCCACAATGCGGAATCTCCCTGAGAGGAGACTGGGACTCACTCGTCCCGTGCCCGCAAATCCACTCGGCGAGCTTTTAGGGTGTGAGACCAAGGCTTGCTTCCGTCCCTCACACCGAGGCCGGAATCCTCCACAAGTCAGAGGCTTTTCCGACACCTCGGCACCACGGATGTGGCGCCGACCTTCGTGAAGAAGGTAGTTGTACACGGGACGCTTGGACGGAGACTTGACTTGACGCGGAAGTCGACGGAGTCTTGGTCACGGCGGCGTCCCGGCAACTTGGACAACGATTCCGGCGCCCCAGAGTTGTAGACGTACGCGGCTTCTCATGGACTTCATCAGCGGTGAAGTGGAAGCACTCAGACATGAGCCGGGTGGACTTGCACCGGGGCAAGGGCTTCGTTGGTGAATAGGACGTAGAGGTACGGCGGTGAAGACAACCGTTGAAGCACAAGCACAGGGAGGTGGAGGACTCAACTCCGGCAGGAAGACCCAAAGAGCACCCAAGACGAACACCGGGGAGACCACCCAAACCTCACCAAAACGCGAAGAAAATCGGGGCAAACGCACAAGGAGGATGAGGGGAACCCATGTTTACCTTTCTCCTTCGCTCCCTCTCCTCTCCTCTCCTATCTCTCACACCCAAACCCTAGGTGGAGGTGGACATGGGCCATGGGAGAAGCTCTCAAACACTCACAAGCCAAGGGGGAACAAAATATTGAGCTCCCTCAGGTCTAAATGGCAGCCCCGAGCTCTATTTATAGACCCCATCCTCACCTGGACACGTGTCGTCTATCGGGCGGCTCGAAGTTCAAATGTGCGCTCAGGATTGGTTCGAATCTGGATCGAACTGCCCGTCGGACGCCGTCTGATGGCGTTTACGGCGCACACAGGAGGATGGCGGGAGGTGTTCAACCTCATTTCTAGCCGCCGTCGGATGCCGTCCGACAAGCGGTCGGACGTCGCTCGATAGGAGCTTTGCAAACCGGGGAAGTCTAGGACTTAGCCAAATTTTTGGCTCGGGCTGGTAGGACGCCGTCCGAAGGCCACCGGACGCCGTTCGACGGGGCTGCAAAGTGCAGCACACGTCTCTCACCCCTGCTCTCTCACCTCCTCTCTCTCTTGCCCTTCGGATGCCTCGGCTTGTGTTGTTGGGCTACTTTGTTGGCTTTTGGGCTTTGGAGAGGATCGACATGTCTTGGACGGGATCGACTTGTCTTGGACGGGATCGACTTGTCTTGGACGGGACGTTTTCGCGCCTAAGGGATTCGAGTGAACTTGGTGGCTACGAAACCTACCTGGACACGTCAAAAGGTACCTCGGATCCTTTCGGGCCCTTCCGGAGACTTCAACCCGAAGCGAACTACCCCCGGACACCTGGCACTCTCTAGATCGCTCTCAAAGCTTCTAGACTCCGCTAGACTCAGAACAGAGACGACGACTCGAGTGCTTAATGGGACCAACCTGCCAGAGGCTGAGACTCGCACCTAACGTGCTCGAGCCTGTACACACACGCAACCAAAATCATTAAAAGAAATCTAGGAAAATATGATCCTTAATCTTGGTTGACGTGGCACCAAATGCCAAAACCTATACCTAGGAGTCCTAGGTCTTACAATCTCCCCCTTTTTAGCAATTTGGTGACAAGACCTGCAAAATCAATCTCACAAAATACAAGTGCATATGGTCTTTGGCAGTGGGTTAGTTGCAAGTGCATACGATCCAATATTCAAGACATTTTTGAGCAATTAAGCACTAGCCAAAGCGAATTCATCATGAACTAGAGCACATCACAAGCCAGCCCAAACAGTCCTAAGCACAATCTAGTCATGATGATGAACAAGTGAGCATGAGCATGGTCCAAAGCATTAGCAAGATACAACACATATGCATGTGACTAGTCAAGAGCAAGATACAATGCAACATGGCGCAACTCTAGGCAATAGCAAGATACACATGCATATGAGCATGACCATAGCAGGAGCAAGATACAACCCATTGAATGGGACAAGTCGTGAGCAAGATACAACACATGATGGCATGTGAGCTATTCAAGAGCAAGATATATATATGTACATGATGTGAGCTGGAATTTTTTAGCACAAGCTAGCAATTGCATGATCTAGAGCAGGCAAAGCACACACACGTCAAGCAGGCTATAGCATAAGCATATGAACTTGATTCCAGCTCCCCCTAGATCAATGCATATAAAATTAAGTGCTGAAATTGAAATTTTGGGCTCACAATTTGCTCTTAGCTCGCATGCTCCCCTTCAACACATGCTCACTACAACTAAAACATATCATTCTCCATCACTCCCTTTGCCAGTTTTAACCAAATGAGATTGGTTTGCTCATTCCTCCCCCTTCTTGTTAGCAAAATGAAAAAAAGATAACTAAACTGGCATAACTTTAGGAGTGCACATGAGAAAGCGAACTTGTGAGCTTCATAATTTATACAAACGCCAAACAAGACTAGTAGTTCACCACATAGCCTATCAAGACTAGTACAAGGTCACGTTGTCAACTTAGTTCAAATTAAGCCAATTGTCATGTGATCTTCACTAAGTATTAACCGAACACAAGCACGAGGTGAACCTATAGCCACAAGTTCCTAGCATGAAATTCTAGTGCAAGGGAGAGTGCTAGCTAACATCGCTATTGGTGCTAAACTATTACAAGTTTGGCAGTCAAGCTTCAAGAGATAAAATGTTTTGGTTGAGCAATTTTATTTATTTTTCACAGCATCTGGAGTTTGTCTCTTTTCAAAAATTTGCTGTTTGTCTCAAGCCTTAGTCGACGGCACCCAGCATTACATCGACATCAACAGTCTTGGTCATCTAGAATTCCCCCAAGTTTACGCCTAGTGCAATGGCGGGCTATCGATCATCCAGAATTCCCCTAAGTTCACGCCTAGTGCAATGGCGGGCTATCTCGTTGGGAAGGACTGGTGAGACAATTTTAGCTTATTCATTTTTGGTTTGCTCAACATTTTGAAAAAGTTCTTAATTGGCTATCCTGCTACCCCCAGTAATAGAATGCCCAATTAAAGTGCTAGATTCTCGATTTTTCAATGAACAAGAATAACAATGAGAGGCTCTAGGTGACCTAGCGTGTCCACAGCTCGTTGTCCTGCTTCGAGAAGGCGGTGATGGTGTCCTGCCCGCCAAGGTGGACCAGCACGAACGGTGCCCAGATGTGCATGAGCTGGACAAGCCCCACCCACCGCCAGTCCGCCGCCTCCCCCGACCTCCCTCTAAACCCCGCCGGTCAAATATATTCCCTAACCCTAACCCGAAACGACGACGGCGAGGTCGACGGCGGCGGCGCGCGTGGTCAGCTCCTCCTCCTTCCTCCTCCTCTGCACAGACACGCCCCTCCTCCTCCTCTGCACAGCAGCTAGGGCACGTGTCGCATGGGGGAGGGATCCTTTGTTTAGAATTTCTGTTTATTTTTTGGCATCTGTCACTTTACCTACAACCTCTGATTTGTATGGAACACTATTGACACAAAATCGACTGAGGCCCTCTTCGATAGATGGTTGTGTTGGGTCGTGTTGGGTTGGGTCGCACGCAAATCGAGATTTTATTTTAGTGTAGAATTTTATTATAATTGTATAATATTTTTTGAAACCTTGTAGTGTTTTTCATAAAGATCTCAAAATATTTTTTTTACATTTTTAAATCTTTTTTATTATTTATTTTGAAGACCTCGATTTGCATGCGACCAAACCCAACCCAACACAACCATCTATCAAAGTGGTCCTGAAAGTCTTAACATTTTCAAGAAACTGCAAAATTGTGTATCCGATAAAATAGTCGACACTAACTCAGAAATTTTTACTCCCTCCGTTCTCGAAAAGAAGTCGTCGTTAACTTTTGAACACACGTTTGACCATTCGTCTTATTCGAAAAATTATTACAAACATATAAAAATAAAAGTCATACTTAAAATATATTTAATAATAAACCAAATCACAACAAACTAAATGATATTTATGTGATTTTTTTGAATAAGACGAATGGTCAAACGTGTGTTCAAAAGACAACGGCGACTTCTTTTCAAAAACGGAGGGAGTATATGAAATTACATAACACACAAATCTAAAGCTGTAAATGTTGGTCCTACAGAGAATTTCCCTATGTACCGTGCATACAAAGTTTTAAATAGCGGGCTAAGCCATTAAACGACGGCCTCCATTATCAGCTATTAAAAAAAGGTATAGTGGGATATATCAAAAACTATTTTTTCTAGTGGTTTTATAGAAAACATAGAAATTTTGAATTAATTATATACAGAAATATGAAACTAAGAAAATTTTATGAACACAAATACTGAAATGCATGTCTAGAGCTCTAGGAGAGTAGATCTTTAGATCCATTACTTTACAATCATTTAATCAATCAACGTAATCATGCCTATAATCCACATTCATATGCATTCAACGATCAACAATGATTCAATGGTTTATTACATCATTCATTGAAGTAAAGAACACAAAAATGGCATAGGTTCTAGTTATCTAGAGCAAAGAACGAATATTTTCCTTGGCGTAGATTAGCAGCGCGAAAACCATTTCTCAGCTAAGCCAAATAGCGATGCTTAGTGGAGCTAAAACGCCGTTAGTTGTAGTAGCGTAATTGTTGGTGATTGATAAGCGGCCCATCCTGAGACGGGCCTTGGGCCGAGTCCGTACCGGCCCGTCGCGTGTACAGAAAGTCCAGAAGGCCGCCTTTGGCAGTACTAAAGAAGGCGTCTAGCCCGCCAGGGCCTTCCCCGGGCTTGACCAGGTCAACCGCGCCTCCCTGGGTTCCACCCAGGAGCATGGCGTACCCCGGGAGAGGGTCCCGCGGGCAGTCCGCCTGTCCGCGAGCAGGTGGCGACAACTGTCGTATCCCACCACACTTTCCCCCGCCTTGACCGGGAGGAACTGTATCCCCCTAGGAACCCGCAGCCCGGTTTGTCGTTGCCTCCTTTGGCAAGCGGCGACGGTTGTTACGCTACGCGACGCCCCCAACGGGCGGTGCGAGGCTGGCTCGGTCCAGTCAAATGCTATATTGGGGATAAAGGGAAAGTGCTTTCTCCCTAAAGCACGGTTCCTCCCCGTATCGGCATATTGAGACGAACACGTGTCCTGTACTAACCTGAACAGCTTCTCCCTGCAGGCTCCAGACCAGACAGAGCCTCGGAATGAGACAAGAACGTCGCCGCTAAAGCAAAGAATAGCGCGGGGCCCACCGGATCAGCTTCGGGCGACCCACCGCGCCTATAAAAGGAAAGGCCCCGAACCAGTCTAGGCCAAGCGATTCAAGCGAGAACAAGCCACCCACGCTTCCGAAGCTTCCTTAGCGGTAGCCATAGTCCTTAGCCACCATCGTTGTAAGCTCGGGATCGGTGCCTTCAAGCCCGGTCTCGGCACCTCTTGTACTGTTTTCCACCGTATAATCAACTAAGCTGGAGTAGAGCTATTACCCTGCAGTGGGGGCTCGAACCAGGGTAAATCACTTGTGTCTGCGCGGTTTGTACTGTTTGTTCCCTCTCTCTCTCTCTCTCTCTCTCTCTCTCTCTCTCTCTCTCTCCCTCCCTCCCTCCCTCTTCCTCATTGTACAAAGGATCCTAACCGGATCGTCAAATCGCACCAGGCCCTTGTTCGGGAAGACAGCGTGGCCTGAACCCCCGTATGCTCGGCCGCCACCCCTGGCTGTTGAGAAGGGTGGTCGTTGGGCCTCACACCAACTATAAATTCGTCTGCCGGTCCATGGACCCGCTGCTCTTCAGTAGCGAGATTCCCAGACACCGACAGTAATAATTAGCAATATCATAGCGGCAAGGTCTCTCAAAACACGCTATGTATAGTGGAGCTATAGCGGTCTATATAGAACTATGAATGGATATATTTGATACCGTTTCAGGTGCTGCCTTGCATGGTTGAGGCGGGTGATTTCCAATAGGATGTTATTTTATAAGTTCAAAGTTTTACAAATTTTGGTTTATGAGGTCAAACTATGAATTGGAAGGTCCTCAACTCTGAGGCTGAAAGTAGCATCAGCAGGACCCCACCTTCGTTTTAGTGGACAGAAAGTGAAATGGAAATTTGAATGTAATCGACTTAATTTTAGTTGAAAGAAATATTATCAATCGAAATAGGTACTGTTTAGTACCGTTTGTTAATAAAAAGAAGAACAAATATTGTACACTCATGCTGTCATGCATAACTTGACTGCCCCTCAATCCATGAAAACACTTGTGTACATGTATGATGGTGGAAAGAGTCATATTCCCGTGATTCTCTAGCATGACACCAATATGCTTCTCATACTAATTAAATATATGGAAAGAAAGGGATTGAGCGCATGTCCATTTTAAATTTGCTACGTAAAGTAAATATATACTAAAAAGTAATATGGCAGCTCAGTAGCCTCATATAATATTTTAATGTACATATGCATAAACAAAACGAAAGCAAAACTATCTGTGTTACCTCAGTTTTTCCATCAGATTGCCCCCTCCAACTTCCCCTCCATTTATTTTTATTGACCGCATTTCTGTTAGGGGGATATGCAAGCACAGCACCTGCCCTGCCTTGCTGCACTGTGCACTCCTATTTAAATATGCTTGTGATGATGGAGTGAAAGTCAAGTTTTGTACTTTTTGTGGCAGAACTGGATGCTTGCTTCGACAGAGAGCATTATTCTGACGTGTTTGATTCGATGGATGGACCAGCGTATCTGCATGTGACGACGGACAACACCGTCCGATCAAATTCGAGGGACGAGCTCGTTGTAATTATTGGCTTGGAGGTAATGATTCGGCGACGACGGACCAAGTAAAATCTCGCGATGCAAGCCAAACAACCACGCTAGCTTCGGTATTTAGATCGGATAATCCTGCGCTGGTCCATCCGTCCAACCAAACACCAAGTGTTCATACATACATGCATGTAGTTGTGTAACGAGCGCGCTCAAGTATTTCAAGTCTCAAACTTCATCAACTTTGATCAATAACAAGTAACCTATGTGTATATGGGTTATACCATACATAAATTTAATTAGTACCGATTATTCTGTGACAAAATCCCTCATGAGAAAATCAATAATGTCACGGCTACACGAATTAATAATCTGTGACGATCTAAATATTTAAATCACGAACTTGTGAGATAGGGTTAACCTGGTCAGCGAATTTTGCGACGAGCAATGATTTCTCATCAAGAATGATAGAACTTCTTATGACTTATGACTTGTGCTTGAAAGCACCGATCTTGAACTTACAGAGGAGTCTAAGGACTATGGCTACTGCTAAGGAAGCTTCGGATGCTTGGGTGACGGCGCAGTGGAATCTGGATCAGGCGGCCTGAATCGCTTGGCCCCAACTGGCTCGGGGCCTTTCCTTTTATAGGCGCGGCGGGTCACCCGGAGCTGATCCGGCGGGCCCCGCACCGGTCTTTGCTTTAGTGGCGCTGCTCTTGTCTCCTTCCGGGGCTCTGTCTGGTCTGGAGTCTGCAGGAAGAAGCTGTTTGGGTTAGTATCGAGCACGTGTTTGTCTTGGAATGCCGACACGGGGAAAAACCTTCTTTAGGAAGAAAACACTTTTCCTTTATCCCCAATATTGCATTTGACTGGACCGGACCAGCCTCGCGCCACCCGTTGGGGCGTCGCGTAGCGTAACAACCGTTCGCTGTCTGCCACAAGGGGCAGACGACAAACCGAGCTGCCCGCGTGCTTTTCTCCCCAGGCTGCGGGCTCCCGAGGGTGCACAGTTCTTTCCGTTCAAAGCCGGAGAAAGTGTGGTGGGACGCGACGGTTCGCACCTTCACAAACTCCGGAGGCACGCCACACAAAGATCGGCGACTCACCGGCGACACCTAGCCGTCTAGAAGCCCTTCAAGCCCCCAAGAGTAACAAATGCGATGAAGAAATTAGAATCGCTAAGTGCTCAAGAATAGGAACTCTAATTCACGGAGCACTTGAGTTGCCTCGATCTCTCTAGATCTAGATCTCAGAAGATGAACAAGAGAGAGAAAGGCTAGAGTTTTTGAGAGAGATGATGAACAGTACGAATTAGGCTCAAATCAGGTTGTAAACAGTGTCAGCAGCCTTTGGAAGGTATTAGAGACGGCTTTAAATAGGGAATCCAGAAAAATAGCCGTTGTGCAGTTAATCCCGCATCGGATGTTCTGATCCCCCGTCGGATGTTCCGACCTGCATCGGATGTTCCGATGGAAATTCCGATGGACCCTTTACTGGATAGCTCTGAAAACTGGCAGGCTGGCTCACCATCGGATGTTTCGACCCACGTCGGATGTTCCGATGGAAGTTCCGATGGACCCTTTACTGGATAGCTCTGAAAACTGGCAGGCTGGCTCACCATCGGATGTTCCGACCCACGTCGGCATGTAGTTGTGTAACGAGCGCGCTCAAGTATTTCAAGTCTCAAACTTCATCAACTTTGATCAATAACAAGCAACCTATGTGTATATGTGTTATACCATACATAAATTTAATTAGTACCGATTATTCTGTGACAAAATCCCTCATGAGAAAATCAATAACGTCACGGCTACAAGAATTAATAATCTGTGACGATCAAAATATTTAAATCATGAACTTGTGAGATAGGGTTAACCTAGTCAGCGAATTTTGTGACGAGCAGTGATTTTTCATCAAGAATGATAGAACTTCTTATGACTTGCGCTCCTCAAGTCTGTGCTCACCGCCATCCCCTCCTACATCCTCTCGGTCACCATTCCTCCTCAGTCGGTGATCATGAAGATTGACAAGATCTGGTGAGCCTAGCTTTGGCGGAAAACGGTCTGCTCCCCGATAGCCTCAGGTGGCCTTGGAGTTCTCGACCTTCACTACTTTGCCAGGGCCCTCCGTTTACGTTGGCTCTAGCTTGCCAAGACCTCTGTTACCCAAACGTGGGCTGGTAGCCACTTGCCGACCGGTCCTTCCGACGCTGCACTCTTCCGCGCTGCCACCACCTTGACATTAGGGAACAGGGCAACCTTCTCCTTTTGGAACGATGCTGTCTTGATGGCCGGATGACACGTGATCTAGCTCCACGCATCTTTGCCGCCTCCGTCAGGAAGAATAGGACGATGGCTGATGCTCTACTCAATAACAACTGGCTCTTGGACCTGCGGCGTAACTTCGATCCTTCAATTTCCGTTGAGCTAGTCTCTCTTTGGTGGCAAGTGCACCAGGTGGTTCTACAACACAATGAAACCGATCGTACTTATTGGTGGATGTAAGGATCTAAGGCCGCGAGGGGGGTGAAGCGGACTAATTAGCAATTTTAAGCCTACTATTTTTGGTTTTTAGCTTTTAGCCAATTTGATTAACCAACCTAGAGGAAATCCTAACTGACTAATCTACCGTGCTAGCAATCGAGTACATGCGGAAGGATAAGCAAACCTAACTAGCCGAAGCACGATATGAATAAGATGGCCGAAGCAATGGGAAACGTAAATGCGGTAAGTAAAGAGACATGTGAGGCTCACCGATTTTTTAACGTGGTTCGGCGCAAAGCACCTACCTCCACAATACGGAATCTCCCCGAGAGGAGACCGGGACTCTCTCGTCCCGTGCCCTCAAATCCACTCAGCGAGCTTTTAGGGCGTGAGCCCAAGGCTTACTTCCGATCCTCACACCGAGGCCGAAATACTCCATAAGTCAGAGGATTTTCCGACACCCCGGCACCACGGATGTGGCGCCGACCTTGGCGAAGAAGGTACTTGTACACGTGACGCTTGTATGGAGACTTGACTTGATGTGGAAGTTGACGGAGTCTTGGTCACGGTGGCGTCCCGGCAACTTGGACGACGATTCCGGCGCCCCGAGTTGTAGACGTGCGCGGCTTCCCTCGGACTTCATCGGCGGCGAAGTGGAAGCACGCGGACACGAGCCGGGTGGCCTTGCACTGGGGCAAGGGCTTCGTTGGTGAAGAGGACGTAGAGGTACGGCGAAAAAGACAACCGTTGAAGCACAGGCACAGGGAGGTGGAGGACTCAACTCCGGCAGGAAGACCCAACGATCACTCGAGAAGAACACCAGGGAGGCCGCTCAAACCTCACGAAAACGCGAAGAAAATCGGGGCAAACACGCGAGGAGGATGAGGGGAACCCATGCTTACCTTTCTCCTTCTCTCCCCCTCCTTTCCTCTCTCTCACACCCAAACCCTAGGTGGAGGTGGACATGGGCAAGGGGAAACCCATGGGAGAAGCTCTCAAACACTCATAAGCCAAGGGGAAACAAAATAATGAGCTCCCTCAGGAATAAATGGCAGACCCCATCCTCACCTGGACACGTGTCATCTATCGGGCGGCTCAAAGTTCAAACATGCGCTCAGGATTGGTTCGAATCTGGATCGAACTGCCCGTCGGACGCTGTCCGACGCGTGTCGGACGCCGTCCGATGGCGTTTACTGCACACACGGGAGGACGCGCGGTAGGTGTTCAACCTCGTTTCTAGCCTCCGTCGGACGCCGTCCGACAAACGGTCGAACGCCGTCTGACAGGAGCTCTGCAAACCGGGGAAGTCTGGGACTTAGCCAAATTTTTGGCTCGGGCTGGTCGAACGCCGTCCGAAGGCCATCGGACGCCGTCCGATAGGGCTGTACAGTGCAGCACACGTCTCTCTCCCCTTCTCTCTCACCTCCTCACTCTCTTGCCCTTCGGATGCCTCGGCTTGGGTTGTTGGGCTATTTTGTCGGCTTTTGGGGTTTGGATAGGATCGACTTGGCTTGGGCGGGAGGTTTTTGCACCTAAGGGATTCGAGTGAACTTGGTGGCTACAAAACCTACCCGGACACGTCAAAAGGTACCTCAGATCCTTCCGGGCTCTTCCAGAGACTTCGACCCGAAGCGAACTAACCCCAGACACCTGGCACTCTCTCGCTCGCTCTCGAAGCTTCTAGACTCCGCTAGACTCAGAACAGAGACGATGACTCGAGTGCTTAATGGGACCGACCTACCAGAGGCTGAGGCTCGCACCTGACGTGCTCAAGCCTCTATAAACACGCAACCAAAATCATTAAAAGAAATCTAGGAAAATAAGATCCTTAATCTTGGTTGACGTGGCACCAAATACCAAAATCTATACCTAGGAGTCCTAGGTCTTACAGTGGTTCAATAGTAATGGCGAATACTCGGTCGCCTCAGCCTATCGGCTGTAGTTCCTTGGAAGGACTTTCTCTTCCGCACAACACCTATGGAAGCAGTGGGGTCCATCGAAGTGCAAGTTTTTTGTTTGGCTGCTGCTTCAGAAGAAAGTCTTAATTGCGGATGCACTGATTGTTGACACCCAAAATTGGCAGCAAATCGGATATTATTGGCTGCCCAAGACCATCGGAATTATGGGCCAAATCGGTAATTTTGGACTTCACCGATGGAGAAGAAAAAAACAGCGTGGAACCAACTCCGATGAGCTTCGTATTGGTGATCGGTTTAGGAAAGTGTTCAAGTCGTATCGGCTTAGGAAATTGTCGTGTCGGGATCAGTTTAATCCCTTGTATCAACAGTATAAATAAGGCCCCGTGGGTCGTGTAATGAGGACAACTCAACATACAACAAACACAACTACTCTTTTCGAATCCGATCGACCTCATCAAAAGGCTTCAACTCGCAGGTAGAGCTATCTCGATGAAATAATCGATTCTCTTCTTGTAATCCGTATGCATGGCTGCATCGCTTCGATCTCATGTATACAAAGCATGTTAGACTGTCTCGGTTTTACCGATTTTTAACATGTCCTCGCATATTGCACTGTCTCGTTTCATCGATCTGTAATATGTATTTATCCTACAATGCCGATTGTTACATATCTTGCATGTTTTCTCTTAATTCCGATGTCAACTGTCTCGACTCGATTGATCTTGCGTATACTTGTTTTAGGGGTACGCATGTTTAGAATATTTGCCGATTAGCATTGTATTTATCTTTACTAGTTTCAAACCTTTAATCAGTTTATAAGTTTATCCCTAGATTTAGACTTAAATACTGCCTTGGCTTGACCAATCTATTTCTTGGTTTAATCTGATAAGTTGTTCTAAAGATTTATATCTAGTTCCACCCATAAAACAACAAAAAGAAACAAAATAAGATTTATATTTACTTGTTATTCGCAAACATTGCTCTATCGGAATTCAAGCCGATAGCATTATAATTCATCGGATTCTTTAAAGCCGATGCATAAATCCTGATCTGGCTGTTGTCCAAAGTCGATTAGGGCCAAGTCGCTAACAATTTACTCCTTGTCAATTTACAGGTCAAATTGACTGGCACGCTTGATGATCATGGTTACGACACAAACACAGATTTGACGCTTCTGTGGTGTGTTCGCGAAGTGTCAACTTTTCGCGTCAACACTGATGCGTTGAGGTCTCCCTAACAACTACTTCTGCTCGCTCCGCAATAGGAGCATGGAGAAGACTAAGCACCTTTTTCTGACATGTAGCTTCTCTACACAAGTGTGGCCGCATCTGCCTACCAGACTGCATTTGTCGAGTCTCAGACCCGTGGTCTGGTCTAACTTGGGCTGCTTTCTGACCTGGTGGAGTGATGATTTGCTAGCCTGCGCTGCACATGGCTCAGTCTCCATTGATCTTGCCACCATTTGGCACCTTTGGTTAGAGCACAACAACCGGATCTTCAAAGGCGTTGAGCGTTCTCTGCCAGCTTTCCTAGCTTCTTTGACCGATGACCTGCGGCTGTGGGAGGCTGCATGAGCTGGCTTTGCAATTACTTAGTGTCTCTTGCATGCCTAGGGGTGAGCGTCCTGTTCTTTTTTCACCCCCTTCTCTTCTTCCTTTTTTTTTGTTTTCCAGCTTCTCTTTTGTAACTTGGCTTTAATGCCTTTTCTCCTATATATTAAATGAAGGCAGTTCTCCTACCTTTCTATAAAAAAACAATTATATATTGTCGTCACTGGATACTCAAACATTTGTGACTACACAATTAAATATAATTCGTCACAAAATATTTTGCATGCCTACTGAATTTTGCATAGTCATGATGAAGCCCTAGTTGTCAAATGTCTTCACAAAAGAAAACAAAGGGGCGGGGGTGGGGGGTCGATGATTGGGAAAGTGGGTTCCACGAGCTGAGCTTACTTCTTGATGAGGGACAAGATGACCCTTTCTACCTGGTTGCGTTGTGTTCCAAATGCGATCAATTGGGGGATCACAAGGACATGGACATCAGGGATTTTTATCCTGGTTTGGGGCCCTCACTGCTGAGGTAATAACCCTACATCCAGTGCTTTGTTGATGATGATGATAAAGAGTACAAGGGTCCTAGATTGGATCTAGGGATGGAGAGGTACGAACTACGGGCAAGACGGAGCTTAGCCGTAGCACGCTGGGTACAATGGTGTAGCGAGAGGGAGAATGCCAACGCTACTTGCCTAACACCCTGCGCAGGAGGGTTTATATAGGCAAGGTATAGGTGGATAAGAAGGAAACTACCCCTAAGTCGGTGGAGGACGCCGCGTCGTTAGGGAACCCTAGCTCCGCCGCCAGAAACCCTAACCACCCCGTCACGTCTTGGGCCGGGCCTGTTCCACGCTTCCTTAGAGACGAAGTAGTTGTATTGGCTGGCAAGGCACCGAGTAGCGTGTACGCCAACACACTGCCAGGCAGGAGGTAACCGAGGGTACCTGCAAAATAGAAGACGAGCTATCGGGCACCGGGTAGGAGACTCAATCCCTGACAGGGGGGTCTTTACAAAAGAAAACAAAGGGGGGCAAGAACCAAATATTCCTTGGGGATTTAGTCGAGGTGTTAGGAAATGAACCTACCTTGACTAGTAGGGTGGTTGGTGTGGTTGTACACCCGACCCTCTCGGTTCGAGTCCTCTTCAACATTGAATTTATATGTTTTTTCTTAATGAAAAACCACCTTGTTTCTTGTTTTTTATTAGCAAAGTTGTTACCATCCCCATAGCCCAACACGGGTCAAACCTATAGTTGCAACACTATCGCTGACAACTAATTAATTATAGTTAATCATTTTCACTAAATTTGATGACATATGAAAAAAAATGGTGTTGGTGATGTGCCCAAGAGGCAATCATTTGACGATGCGAATTGGATCCGCACATGAGGCTAATCGGATAATGGTGGGCCTCCGAGGTCGAAGCCTATTAGTGGAGCCTCCGAGATCAAATTGGATCCGCACATGCCTATTGACGAATAAGATCAACGGTTCGGATCGGTCATTAGACATCTTGGATTTCAAATCGTATAACTTCGTATAATTGTTACCACCCCCATAGCCCAACACGGGTCAAACCTATAGTTGCAACACTATCGCTGACAACTAATTAATTATAGTTAATCATTTTCACTAAATTTGATGACACATGGAAGAAAATGGTGTTGGTGATGTGCCCAAGAGTCAATCATTTGACGACGCGAATTGGATCCGCACATGGGGCTAATCTGATAATGGTGGGCCTCCGAGGTTGAAGCCTATTAGTGGAGCCTCTGAGGTCGAATTGGATCCGCACATGCCTATTGACGAACAAGATCAACGGTTCGGATCGGTTATTAGACATCTTGGATTTCAAAAATCCGTGGAGTGTACGGAGATATCTGTGCACTCGAGTTCACACTAGCTATTCTCTCTCTCTCTCTCTCTCTCTCTCTCTCTCTCTAGCATCCAAGGGGTGGGGCTGATGTACGAGTTGTTGGTTTGACTATAAAACCTGTAAGATCAAGCTCCCGTGTGCTTCAGGGTTTTGGTAATTGATGGCAACAAGGCTCGAGAGAACGCAAAGGTTAAGGACTTTATTTAATAGTTTCTCTTTATTTCCTTGCGTGTGTCTTCGGCTTAGTCCAGCTGCATCGGCAACAGAAGAACATCCCGCTGGCGCCTGGCAAAAGGGTCCCATAGAGCACAACTCCAGAGACCGAATATCTTAGCCCCTAAGCGATAAGCCTGACCGAGAGGACACGTGTCCAAGGTTCTAGAACATTTGAGTGTAGCCGGGTGTCCGGGGGAGTTAGCTTCGTGTCTAAGCCACCTTCCAGTTGTTAGGGTTTCGTAGACGCCAAGCCAAAGCCAGATATTGTCTTCAGCGCGAAAGTTCCCACCTAAGCCTCCGAAATACCACCAAAAGTTTGCACTTATCGAAAAGGTGACAAAGATCCGAGGAGTAAAGGCGAGAGTGAGAGAGAGGGCAAAGGGCAAGTGGGCTGAACATTTCAGCCCCATCAGATGGCGAGAGTGAGAGAGAGGGCAAAGGGCAAGTGGGCTGAACATTTCAGCCCCATCGGTCGGCGTCCGATGAACCATCGGTCGGCGTCCGACGAACCATCGAACGACGTCCGACGACTCGGTAAGAGGACACCAGAGCTCCCAGCGACTAAGTCCCAGGTGCACCCTCTCTGTCGGACGGTGTCCGACCAAGGCATGGGCCAGTCAAAAACATGTCTAACGCCCAGGTGCCTCTCCATCGGACGGCATCCAACCGTCTTCGGACCTCCCTCTAGGCCCAATAGGAACTCGAGCTCATTACCTTCCTCCAGGCTAAATCGGACGTGTTCGTGTGGGAACCGTCCGATATGCCTGGTGCCACAAGGGAGGTGATTGAGCACAGGCTTGCTGTCCGGCCTGATAAAAAACCAATGCGGCAAGCCCAATGGTGCATCCCCAAGTGCAAGGCCGACATCATCCAGGAGCACTTTGGCAAGTTGCTCCGAGTCGCCTTCATCGGTGAAGTCGAGCACTCCAACTGGCTAGCTAACCTAATCATTGTCAAGAAGATGGGCGGAAAATGACGCATGTGCGTCGACCATCGCGACCTTAACGTTGCCAGCCCCAGAGATAATTTCCACTGTCGTGCATTGACCAGTTGGTCGACGCAACAGCAGACTCCGCGCTGATGAGGTTCCTGGACGCATACTCCGGTCACCATCAAATTGTGTTGGCTCGAGAAGATGAAGAAAAGACAACTTTTATTACGCCTTTTGGCACGTCCTGCTACACGACCATGTCTTTCGGTCTGAAGAACGTTGGTGCCACGTTCCAGCGTCTTATGCAGAAAACAGTCCCTGATCAGATAGGGCGCAATGTCGAGGTCTATGTATACGACATCGTAGTTAAGAGTAAGGAGACCCCAGATCATGTATCTGACCTTCATGAAACATTTGAGAACCTAAGGAAACACCAGGTCTAGTTAAATCTCGGGAAATGTGTGTTGGTGTTCGGTTTGGAATGCTCCTGAGCTATGTGATTGGCGGTGCAAACATAGAGGCTAACCATGAGAAAATCCAGGCCATAGAATCCATGAAGTCACCGACCTGCGTCAAAGAGGTTCAGTCCCACACAGGACGTATGGCGGCACTAAGCCGCTTCATATATCGCCTTGGAGAGCGCAGCGCAACCTTCGGCAAACTCCTTAGGAAGCATGACGGTTTCACATGGACCGAGGAGGTTGAGGCTGTGTTCGTCAAGCTCAAGCAGTACCTCGCCTCACAGCCTATCTTAGCGACCCCGAGGTTCGCAGAAGTCCTCATTCTCTACCTCTCAGTCACGCCAAACGCTGCAAGCACAATGCTAGCAGTCGAACGTGACGGGAAGCAACAACCAATTTACTATGTAAGCAAGGTCCTGCACAGACCCAAGGAACGCTATCCCGACGTCCAGAAGTTGTGCTACACACTTCTCATAGCCTCAAGAAAATTGCGTCACTATTTTCAAGCCCATCAGGTCAAGGACCCAACCACCTACCCCATCTAAAAGGTTCTCCGAAACCCAGAGGCAACGGGGAGAATAGCTAAGTGGGTGGTCGATATTGGAGAATTGACATCCAGTCCGTGCCGCGTATCGTGATCAAGGCCCAAGCCCTAGCTAATTTTGTCACAGACCTCACAAGGCCCGACGAGGCAACGGATGGCTCGCCGGAGCCTGACGAGAGTGAGAGAGAGGGCAAAGGGCAAGTGGGCTGAACATTTCAGCCCCATCGGACGGCGTCCGATGAACCATCGGTCGGCGTCCGACGAACCATTGGACGACGTCCGACAGCTCGGTAAGAGGACACCAGAGCTCCCAGCGACTAAGTCCCAGGTGCACCCTCTCTGTCGGACGGCGTCCGACCAAGGCATGGGGCAGTCAAAAACATGTCTAACGCCCAAGTGCCTCTCCATCGGACAGCGTCCGGCCGTCTTCGGACCTCCCTCGAGGCCCAATAGGAACTCGAGCTCATTACCTTCCTCCAGGCTAAATCGGACGTGTTCGTGTGGGAACCGTCCGATATGCCTGGTGCCACAAGGGAGGTGATTGAGCACAGGCTTGCTGTCCGGCCTGATAAAAAACCAATGCGGCAAGCCCAACGGTGCATCCCCAAGTGCAAGGCCGACATCATCCAGGAGCACTTAGGCAAGTTGCTCCGAGCCGCCTTCATACGTGAAGTTGAGCACTCCAACTGGCTAGCTAACCCAATCATTGTCAAGAAGATGGGCGGAAAATGGCGCATGTGCGTCGACCATCGCGACCTTAACGTTGCCTACCCCAGAGATAATTTCCCACTGTCGTGCATTGACCAGTTGGCCGACGCAACAGCAGACTCCGCGCTGATGAGGTTCCTGGACGCATACTCCGATCACCATCAGATTGTGTTGGCTCGGGAAGATAAAGAGAAGACAACTTTTATTACGCCTTTGGCATGTCCTGCTACACGACCATGTCTTTCGGTCTAAAGAACGTTGGTGCCACGTTCCAGCGTCTTATGCAGAAAATAGTCCCTGATCAGATAGGGCGCAATGTCGAGGTCTATGTATACGACATCGTAGTTAAGAGTAAGGAGACCCCAGATCATGTATCTGACCTTCATGAAACATTTGAGAACCTGAGGAAACACAAGGTCAAGTTAAATCCCGGAAAATGTGTGTTGGTGTTCGGTCTGGAATGCTCCTGGGCTATGTGATTGGCGGTGCAAACATAGAGGCTAACCACGAGAAAATCCAGGCCATAGAATCCATGAAGTCACCGACCTGTGTCAAAGAGGTTCAGTCCCACACAGGGCGTATGGCGGCACTAAGCCTCTTCATATATCGCCTTGGAGAGCGCAGCGTAGCCTTCGGCAAACTCCTTAGGAAGCATGACGGTTTCACATGGACCGAGGAGGCTGAGGCTATGTTCGTCAAGCTCAAGCAGTACCTCCCCTCACAGCCTATCTTAGTGACCCCGAGGTTCGTAGAAGTCCTCATTCTCTACCTCTCAGTCACGCCAAACGCTGCAAGCACAATGCCAGCGGTCGAACGTGACGGGAAGCAACAACCAATCTACTTTGTAAGCGAGGTCCTGCACAGACCCAAGGATCGCTATCCTGACGTCCAGAAGTTGTGCTACACACTTCTCATAGCCTCAAGAAAATTGCGTCACTATTTTCAAGCCCATCAGGTGAAGGACCCAACCACCTACCCCGTCTAAAAGGTTCTCAGAAACCCAGAGGCAACGGGAAGAATAGCTAAGTGGGTGGTCGAGATTGGAGAATTGACATCCAGTCCGTGCCGCGTATCGTGATCAAGGCCCAAGCCCTAGCTGATTTTGTCACAGACCTCACAAGGCCCGACGAGGCAGCGGATGGCTTGTCGGAGCCTGAAAAGGAAGCACAAACCTGGACCTTGTTCGTCGAGGGATCACACAAAGCTAGGCGATTAGGATGTGGTTTTGTTCTCATCTCCCCCCAAGGAGAGAAACTCCAGCATATAGTTCAAATCTACTTCGCCGCAACTAACAACATGGCGA
Organism: Raddia distichophylla; assembly: GCA_005191435.1. Taxonomy (NCBI): domain Eukaryota; kingdom Viridiplantae; phylum Streptophyta; class Magnoliopsida; order Poales; family Poaceae; genus Raddia; species Raddia distichophylla. Next base: position 35,705 of record SPJY01032634.1, read on the forward strand.
AGTATGCGGCCCTCATAGCCGGGCTCAGAGCATGCGTTGTGCACGACATCAAACGACTAATTAAGAAAGGCGATTTGCAGTTAGTCGTCTGCCAGGTTAATAAGGAGTTTCAGTGTTACAACAACTCAATGGCGCAGTACTTGGCAGAAGTGAGAAAACTAGAGAAGCGGTTTAGAAGCTTCGAAATCCGCTACATTCCCAGGCTGACAATAGCGAGGCCTGCAAGCTCGCGAAGCTCGGCTCCTCACAAGAACCCGCTCCAGCGAGAGTGCTTATCCAACACCTAATAAAGCCCTCCATTCCAACCGGAGAGGAGGCGATCAAGAAAACTACTACCTCGATGAAGATAACCGGTATTATCTCACTCCTTGAGTAGAGTGACACATGGATGACACCATTCGTCTAGTTCTTGACAAATGGGACACTGCCTGAGGACGGAGCCGAGAGATCGTGGCTCAAACGATGGGCTCGAGCTTACCGTATGCACGGTGGTTCCCTATACCGAAGGGGCGCCAATGGCGTATAATTTGCAGATGCATAACACAGGAGAAGGGAAAATTCCTCCTAAATGCTATTCATGAGGACCTTTATGGAGCTCACACCTCCCATCGCACCTTAGTGGGTAAAGCATTTCGCATGGGTTACTATTGGCCTACTGTGTTGAAAGACGCAGAGGCCTTGGTGAAGCGTTGCCAAGCGTGCCAGTTCCATGCGTGGATGACTCACCAACCCACGTACGAACTCCAAACCATACCAATAACATGGCCATTTTTGACTTGGGGTATGGACATCCTCAGTCCTTTCCATCGTGGGCTCAAGGGGTGCACACTTTTTTTTTTGTCACCATCGACACATTCACAAAGTGGATCGAGGCCGAGCCAGTGGCAAGCATCACGGCCCAAGCCACAGTACGATTCTTCCGAAGTATCGTCACAAGAATTGGAGTCCCGAGCAGAACAATCGCTGACAATGGGACCCAACTCACAAGCAGGGAGTTCAAAGCGTACTGCGAGGAACTCGGCATGAAGCTCGCCCTAGCCTCAGTCATCTACCCACAAAGCAACAACGCGGCTGAGCGAGCGAACGACCAAATCATGCAAGGAATCAAGAAACGAGTGTACGATGCCCTACAAGAGCACCGTCAAGGATGGATCGACGAGCTACCATCAGTACTTTGGGCAGCAAGAACAATATCAAGGAGAGCTACGGGAGAGAATCCTTTTTGGCTCGTGTATGGCTCAGAGGCCGTCATACCATCAGAAATGAGGCTCGGATTAGACCGCGTCGACTTCGTGGACCAAGTTGCGAACGACGAGGAGTGATTGCTTGACCTCGATCTATTGAAGGCGCACAGATAGCAATCCCTACTACGAGCGACATGATATTAGCAAACCTTGCGGCGGTACGCAGCGTGAAATGTGCAATCTCGGACTTTACAAGTGGGCGATATGGTATTGCGGCGGGTCCAAAACCTAGCATGCGCCAACAAGCTCACCCCAAGATGGGAGGGTCCGTACACAGTCGTGTCTGTTAGGAAGCCAATGCTACCGAGTGTAGGCCAGAGGCTTCGTAAGTATTAATACAACAATCACACAAGGAGACACAAAGGTTTGAGGAGGAACACGTGCTATTCTCATTACTGTATTCGCAGCCATAGGTACAACAAAAGGGTAGAAACCTCCTCTTTATATAGTGCTAATCTAGGGTTTCGGCTAGATAGGCCACATGGGCCTTCAAGGCCCACAAATGGTTTCCTAACACTCCCCCTTGGCAAACTTGCCGCGAGATGCATATGCCCCCAAAAACTCCATAAAAACCCAGTGGGAAAAATTGGAGAAAGAGTACATAGCTCACGCTTGCTGCGTTGCATGAATTGCCTCGTTAAAAACCTTAAGTGAGAAATTTCTATGAAAACTCACATAAGGGAAAAAGAGTACAATTCACCCAAAATTCGATTAATTTTCAAGATTATTATTGGGCGGCCATGGCGCTTCACGGAGAGCGCGGGAGAAGGCGGGGCATCCTGGCGCGGCCTTTGGGGAGAGGCATCCTGACGCGGCCCTAGGCGGGAAAAGACTCCGCCTGGGGCACGCGACGAACCTCCGGCAGAGGAGGCCGTCTAAGTTTGGCGCGAACGACTGCTGCGGCGGCGGGAATGCTCCTAAGCGCCGCCCTGGCCGGAGTGGTTTTGAGCGCTGCGGCGGTCGGATTCGTTTCCACGCCAGACGTCCTGGCGGCCGCCACCAGTCTGCTGCTCATGCTGGTCGATGCCGCAGGTGATGATGTCGACGCCCTCGGCGATGGCTGGGCACAGGTCCGCCATGGTGAAGCCACGCGGGTCCCTCTCCAGGTCGCGGACGACCGTGGTGATGGCTCGCGCCCTCTGCTGGCTGCGTAGGAGTGGGTTCATCATTGTCTCGATGAGGGGGTCGATCAGCTGGCAGCCCTTAGGGGTGCGCTGGCGACGGTCCTCCTCGCAGATCCCATCCATGACACAGCGGACGACATCGTTAAAGAATTTCCTGGCCTCAGTGCAGCAGCGCAGCTGCTCCTGGGCCTCCTCATCCATGGCGTCGCCGTCGACCGCGGCCGCGAAGACGCAGCGGGACGTGCGCAAGGCCGGGGGAAATATCCCAGTGTCGCCAGTGAAAGCGGCGGTGTCACCAAGCAGCTTGAACTCCATGGGAGTCTCGCTGACGTGAGTGACGGAGAGGTCCAGCTCTGGAAGCGACTCCTCGGGGCGAAAATCTACCCCTGGGGCGAGAGAAGCGTCAACCTCCATCTCATATTCTTATTATGCAAGTCTTGGTTCTATCGGTCTAAGATTTCCATTTATTTGGAGGCATCGGAGGATATCCTTAAATCCTTGCAAATGTCTTTTCTTATACTCAACTATACCGAGTCAACAAAATAATAACAATTTAAACTATACTCAAATGTCTTTTAGACCCCTGCAGATTGGTGTATTGCAAAATTTGATATATAAAATTCAATTTTCACGGTTATTAATACATACATTCTGTCGGTGTCTGCGAATCGCGCTCCTGAAGAACGGCGGGTCCACGGACCGGCAGACGAATTTGTAGTTGGAGTGAGGCCCAACGACAACCCTTCTCAGCAGCCCGGGTGGCGACTGAGCCTACGGGGGCTCAGGCCGCACAGTCTTCCCGGACTGGGCCAGGTGCGACTTGGAGATCCGGGTACGGGTCCTTCGTACGGTGAAGGGAGAGAAGAAAAAAGGGGGAGAAGAAGGAAGAAAGGAGAGAATACAATCCACGGAGACACGAGCGATTTACCCTGGTTCGAGCCCCCACTGCCGGGTAATAGCTCTACTCCAGTCTTGTTGATTATACGGTGGAAAACAGTACAAGGGTGCCGAGACCGGGCTTGAAGGCACCGATCTCGAACTTACAGAGGTGTCTAAGGACTATGGCTACTGCTAAGGAAGCTTCGGATGCTTGGGTGACGGCGCAGTGGAATCTGGATCAGGCGGCCTGAATCGCTTGACCCCAACTGGCTCGGGGCCTTTCCTTTTATAGGTGCGGCGGGTCACCCGAAGCTGATCCGGCGGGCCCTGCACCGGTCTTTGCTTTAGTGGCGTTGCTCTTGTCTCCTTCCGGGACTCTGTCTGGTCTGGAGTCTGTAGGGAGAAGTTGTTTGGGTTAGTACCGAGCACGTGTTTGTCTTGGAATGCCGACACGGGGAAAAACCTTCTTTAGGGAGAAAACACTTTTCCTTTATCCCCAATATAGCATTTGACTGGACCGGGCCAGCCTCGCGCCGCCCGTTGGGGGCATCGCGTAGCGTAACAACCGTTCGCTGTCTGCCACAGGGGGCAGACGACAAACCGAGCTACCCACGTGCTTTTCTCCCCGGGCTGCGGGCTCCCGGGGGTGTACAGTTCTTTTCGGTCAAGGTCGGAGAAAGTGTGGTGGGACGCAACGGTTGTCGCCACCCGCCCACGGACAGACGGGCTATCCGCGGGACCGTCCCCCGGGCTAAGGCCAGCCCGGAAGGTGCGCAACGCCTGCTAAGGCGTGGGTTTGACCTGGTCAAGGTCGGAGAAGATCCTGGCGGGCTAGGCGCTTCCTTTAGTACGGCCAGGGGCGGCCTTTTAGATCTTCTATAGCTGCGGTGGGCCGGTACAGAATCAGCCCAAGGCCTTTCTTAAAGTGGACCGTTCGTCAATCACCAACAGCCAGCCCCCGAGCCTCGAGCGGGTCGCGCAGCGAGCCGGTCTGAGGTTTAGAGAAAATCCTCGCGCCGTGCAAGAAGATTCGGCTCGGGCTTTTGGGAGTCGCGGGAGCCTCTGAGCATTGAATTTGATTTGACAGAAAAGCGGAGCAGTTACGCCCCCTTGGGCACGATCCCCACGGTTTTCGCTTCGACCGTTGTCTTCTTTTATAAGGCAGCGCTTCTCAGGGGGAACTCTTACCGTAGAAACATCCCCTTCGCTTTTGTCTTCGTCTCCCCAACTTGCCTCCTGCCTTCTCGCTTCCCGCCGCCATGCTGCTCATCAGAGACAGCATTCTTTCATCGGAGAGGATGGCGGAGCTCGAGAGGGACGGCTTTGTGAAGCCGGGCTCCTGGAGGCTTCTAGGCGCTGAGCAGGAGCCAAGGCCCGAGCCCGACGAGCTGGTATGCTTCGAGAGCTCGGCCATTTGCGGGTTCCGCGTGCCGGAATCACAGTTTATGACGGACTTCTTCGCCTTCACGGAGCTGCGGCCGGAGAATCTGTCCCCACAGTCCTATGTCCATCTGACCATCTCCGTGTTCTTGTGCGAGGCACACTGCGGGGTACGGCCAACGGTGAGTCTCCTTCAGCATTACTTCGAGTTGAAACCCGTCGGCCACCGCGTGGGCAACGGCGGGGTCTTCTACTTGACCGCGCGCCGGGCCCGCGGGAGCCAATCTAACCCGGAGTACGAGGTGAGGACGAAGGTCGATGGTTGGGCCCGACGGTGGTTCTACCTGAACCGCGGGTCCTCGACCCTTGAATATTCTTCGGCCGCGCCGGACACTCCGATCTTCCAGCGCAGCGAGATCCTGCCGGACGATCAAGTTACGGAGCACGAGATTAAGGGGCTCGCCAAGAAGCGCTTGACGGGCTACGACGTTGTCATCGGCTTCGTCTGGCACCGGATCAGCCCGCTGGGGCGCCGTGAGCGGTGCATCAGCGACATGGGCGGTTGGGAGGACCCGGACCGGGATTTTCACGAAGGTAGGTACGGGCTGCAATCTTATGTTTGATTTTACGTCGGGGCACGTCATGACCGTTTGCGACGTCACGCAGGACTCTTGGCCCACGAGGTTGCGCGGATCGCGGGGATGCTGTTGCCCATGGACAAGAGTCCTTATCCCGTACGATTCGTGAAGGATAAACTGTCTGAGGTAAGCGCCCGCAGGGTGTTTGATCGAATTCCCGGCCGCGTACGCCCTCGAAGCCTCTGATGGACTGTGCAGATAGTTTGCAGCCAACATGGAAAGTGGCCAAGAAGACCACGCAATGCCCGGGCTCTGCTGAGGAGCCTTTAGCGGCGCTACCGCTGGCGATACGCTCGCCACCGGGGAAGTCGCCGGCGGCGTCGGGCGAGGCGTCAGCCTTGTCGCTGATGTCAGGCGAAGGAAGCCCGGCGCCGGCGCCGACTGGAGTGAGCTCAGCTCGGGCGTGCGCGGGGACGCACACGAGGAAACGTACTGCGCCGGCGCAGGTAAGTCATTTCCTTCCGCCGTAAATCTAGTGTCGGGCGATAGACGACCCTCAAGCTCTGCCCTGCGCGCGCATCCAGGGGACGGCGCCCTCGAAGAGAAAGAGGACGTACCTGCCCGTCCCGAGCAGCGATGACGAGGATGTCGCGCCAGTGGCGGGCCCGCCGTCGAAGGCAGCCTCGCGGCGGGGGCCTACAAGGAAAATCCCTGCGGGCCGGCAGAAACCGGTCATGCCTACCACAAGTCGTGTCGGCGGGCTGGAGACGGAGCTCTTTTTGTGCCCCACGCCCGGGGAGTACGAAGGCACAGAGTTGGAACCAGCGCGTAAGTGTTTTCGCATTGCCTGCTGTCATCATACCTCGGCATCGAATCACCATGCGCACCTTTCAATTGCAGTGCGCAGCGCCAAGGTGGCGACTGAGGCGTTACGTCCTTCCGCCGAAGCCGTGGCGGCTGAGAGCGAGCCGATAGGGCCCGCAGGAGAGGGATTCCTAGTACGGTCGCTGGAGGCTGCCGGGCCTGCTAAGGCCGACGGACGCGCGAGGCAAGGAGAGGCAGGATTTTCGTGGTGGGTCATCATTCTGCCTGCCGGTGGCGGTGTTGGACGCGTCTGACGAGGCCGCGGAGACCGTGAAGGTGCAGACTGCTGAGGCCAAGTTACAAGTCACGCCCTTGCGCGTCAAAGGACGTACAGCTCACGGGTGGTGGCCAATCGACCGCCGGGGATCGCTGACCACTTCAAAACCCCGGTTGGGGACGTGCCCCGGGCGCCTGATCGGCGCATGCTGTTGTTTGGTTGGGATTGGTAGGTGCATGTGCTCACGCCTGCGGGCTGGACGAAGGTTACCTTATCCAGTGTGGCCCCTCTAGCATCCGCGGGTTGGATTTCCGCCAGCCCGGAGTGGGTGGAGCAACAGGTGGGTACCAGAGCGCGGCACTCCGCCGAGGAAAGCCGCCGAAGGCGAAGATTTATCCAACCCCTGGCCTGACAAGGGAGGACCTTATGTGGCGTCTGGACGCCGTTCCGGTAGGCGAGGCGAACATCGCCCGCCAGCGCATGGAAGAGGCGGAGGCCGAGGCGGAGCGGTGCCGGCTGAAAGCAGCAGGCGTGGTGGTGCCCCCTCGACCAGTCCGGTCTTGGCGATGGGTGCTTCACCCATATTTCTGCCCCCTGTGGAGGACGAGAGCCTGGTAGAAGCGGAGCTCCGGGCGACGAAAGCCGGCCTGGCCTTGGCGGAGGAAGCGGTGATCAGGCTCAAGGCGCAGCTCGTGGAAGCGCAGGATGCCACTCAGAGGGCTGCGGAGCGAGCTGAGCCGACGACGGAAAGGCGGAAACTCGCATAGGAGGTTCTCCAACTTCTGGGCAAGCTTGGGCGGTCCCAGTAAGTCGTGGAACAAGCGGTCCGGGCGAGGGAAAACCTCGAGGAATCCCTGGCAGCTGCCAAGGCGGCGCTGGACGCCCAGGTTGATGGAGGTGAGGTCCGAGTTCTTCCGACGGCTGCGGATAGGAGCGAGGCTGAGCTTATAGCCGCCAGGCAGAGGGCGGACGAACTAGAGGCCCTACTGGCATCGACTCGGGCTGAACTTCGTGAGGCCAAGCTGGTGGCAGCGAAGGCAATGACGGCGGAGGCCGAGCTAGCAGTCAGAGTGAAAGACGCCGGGAGGCAAGCGGCCGCGGCTGGGGCAACGGCCCTGCTCTCGGCAGCACCACCAGCACTGTCGCGCTCCGTGTCACTGGAGGAGAGCAGCCAGGACTCGATAAGCTACTTGTCGTTGCCGTATCATGAGGCGCATGTCCGTGGGTTCGATCGAACCGTACGTGGCGTCGTCGGGGAGAGACTGAAGAAAATGGTCGTCCTCCACAAAAAGGTAATATCCTGAAGCCTGCCCAGTACACTTAGGCACTTAAACTGTTGTGACTTGACTAGTTTTCCTTGTGTTATTTCTACGCCCTCACCGTCGGAACGTCCTCCCTGATGGAAGCAGCGAACGAGCGGTCAGATGAGGACGCAGCGAAGGTTGAGAGTCTTTCCGCTGAGCTCGGGCAAGCCCGGGCTGAGATAGAGCGCTTAAACGGGCTGGTTACTGAAACCGAGGCACGCGGAACCTCTCGCGCTGCCGAGCTAGAAGCTACGCTCTGGTCGATGCGGGAGAGGGAGCAGGAGGTCGTGGAAAAGCTCGCCAAGGCCCAAGAGGCGGAAAAAACTGTGGTGATCCAGACCCAGGCAGCCCGTGAAGAAACAGACAGGGCCCGGGCCGCTTTTGATGAGGAGCGTAGACGCAGGGAAGTAGCTGCCAAGGAGTGGGAAGCTACTATATCTGAGCGCAATTCTACTGTCTGCGGGCTTGAGGAAACCCGCGACGAGCTTGCGGCGGAGAACGCTACGCTTCGCGAGGCCATGTTGAAATCCCGAGCGGAATCAGAATCCCTGAAGAAAACAGGAGGGAGAGCTCGTTGAAGCCCGGGCTAGGCTGCGCCAAGAACAGAACGACATGGCTAAGCAAACCATAGAACTGCTCCAGGCGCAAAGTCGAATCCGGGACTTAGAAACCGAGCTAGAAAGGCTCAAGTTACAGCGCAGGTCGTAGTTTGATCCAGTCTATCTATTCCCGGACTCTGTGCTGTAAAGATTCGTGTAATTCGTTTTGAACGCCCGCTTAACAGATAAGCGTTGCGTAACGTGTGGTGGCTGAAGGGCTTAGCCATTTTTTCCCTTAGTTTATTGCGTCAAATCGCGCGCACTGTGGGCTCTGCAGCTCGGCACAGTGTTCCGCTGGCAGCAGGGATACGTTTGCCAGGCACAGATGTGGAAGCGAAACAACCCGCGCTGATTCGTGTACCCGGTCTAAGCCACGCGTCAGACTGCGGGGATACCGCTGAGTCTTCGTTCGCACTGGTGGGCCAGGCCTGCACAGTGGGCCTCGACGCGCAGCAATTTCTCCCCTGCCACTGACTGCAGGACCGGGACACGCGTCGCGCGATTACCGGTGCGATTGGTATTCCGCGAGACGGCGCATGCGCGTGCGTCTCTTCAGTTCGCGCAGTGCGTTTTAATTGCTTGCCCCTCCACGCGTAGCGGCGCTTCGGATAGCTCGCTGCACGATGGGATGTTGTATAGCCGCCGGCCTATATAAAGCGGGGCGCAGCGCGCTGCCCTGTCTTCATCCCAGTTCTCTTAAGTCTTGAGCCCAAACACGAAGTTCGTAGCTAGAGAGAAAACAGCGGAAGGAGACGGGCGAGAGAACACCAGAGAAAAGGAGAGAACAATGTCTTCAACGAGCTGGTCATCGGACGCCAGTTCTGATTACCTTGCTGCCTGGGCGGTGGCAGCAGCGGAGGATCTGCCGCTGGTGCCTCCTCTGCCGCCGATCCAGCCCGGAGAGGAGGAGATGGCTTGGCCAGGCCCCGTCGTCGCGGCTCAGGCGGCTGCGCTGGCACGCCCAGGTCCAGGCCGACGCTGAGGCGGCCGAGCCGCTGGGGGTCGCACTTGCAGCGGAGGAGGAGGAAAATGCGACGGCGGCACAGATTGCTGCCGACGCCGCGTACGCCGCCGCGCTGGCGGCGGTGGAGGAGGTTCCGCCGCAACTCACGGCGGAGCAGGAGATTGATGCGGCCGCGGAGGCCATTGTGGCGGCGCCTCCGTCGTTGCTCATGGACTCCGCCAACTACCAGCGGCGGAGGAGGCAGCACCCGAGCGCGCCGGGGCCGTCAGCGCCCGCGGCGGAGGGGGCTGAAGCGGCGGCGGAAGCTCCCGATGCGGCGCCATGGATGCTCATGGGCGACCCCATCCACGGCCGACGGAGGCGCCACCCGAGCGTGCCGGGACCGTCTGCGCCTGCGCCGAGCTTGCCGTCATCGTCGTCGTCGTCGTCGCCGTCGGCAGAGTCCGCAGCTCCGCCGGCTCATCGCCCGCGCCGCTGGTAGGGGCAGCGGAGTAGCTTTAGGATTCGGGCGTCGCCGTAGCTATAGGAGCGCGGTGCCCTCTTTTGCGCTAGTCCGGGATGGCGAGGCCTCTCTTTGTTTGTAAAATCCTTTGTCCTCGTGAGATCTTTTCCTTGTGGAATGCATCTTCTTTAATGAAATCGTCTCCTTTGTTCAATTTCATTTTCTGCGTGAATCTGAAATGCAAAAACAAGGGAACTAGATGAACAGTAACGAAGCTCTGAAGAGAAATTAGGAATTTTGAGCAAACAGATTGCTTTGGAAAGATTTGTTTTTGGTGCGCCTAGTCATTCAGCCCCCGGGCTGTTGGCAAGTTCAAGTGCGATCTTGGAGTTGGGCGCGGTCTAGAGACTAGAGTGACTTAGAAAAATTCGCGCGAACTCCCAGTCCCCGAGCTTCGTTAGGCCGCGCCACGGTGCGGTTTTAACGAAGTTAAGGACTTAGGGAAAATCTGGGCGCAAAATCCCTCAGCCC